>JARBWK010000016.1:26968289-27249198 GCA_030556195.1 Anolis apletophallus
TGGTGTTCAATGCAGGGTTTATTTTATTTCATTATATTATTAATATTAATATTATTCTCTATTTTTTATTTTATTATATATATATATAAATAATATTATTTAATTATGTATCATTATTAAGCAATTAATCTATTTATTGTTCAAATCATTAGTAACTGCTTAACAACAATACACTTCTCAGCTAAATCCCCACACATCAAAAATTTAGCAATCCCATATGTTATGGCTGCAGGGTTTAGGTCAACAGCCACCAAACCGAAAGTCAGAGGCTCCCCAAGCCAAATTCAGCCACTATCAAATTGATTAATAACCTGCTAGCAACCATACAATTGACTTCCCGTAGCCTTAGAAAAAGGCCCTGACTCATACAGATAGACCTAGCCTAAACCCCCAATACCCATCTATTGTCCCATTGGGAACCATGGGCCTCAACTAAAACAAAATGGCCGCTGTGCCATGCGGCTGGCAATGGGGGCCGCCATTTTGTAGCAGCCTCATGGCTGCTGCAAGGCAACCTGTGCCCAAAATGGCGGCCGCAAGATGGGAGAGAGGGGGGGTTGAGGTACCCGTTCCTACCCTGGCGCCCCCAACAGCGAGGGCCCAAAGAGGGTACTCCCGTTCCCGCCGGTGAGGCAAAAAGGGGGGGAGGGGGGAGGAGGAGGCATCCCTTCCCCCCCCAACCGGAACAAACCTTCCCGGCGCCTACAGCGCGCTAAAAAAGCGCGCGCGTGCACGGGAAAAAGGGGAAGGTGCCGCCATGCTGCCGACAGACCTCCATCGAGGCCCACCCGGGAGAAAAGGGGGGTGCCAAAGAACGTCCCCTTCCCAAGCCAGCAGCCCCCCCCGTTTGCCCGGGCTGCAATTACCCCCCCCCCCGCAGCCGCCCGAAGCGCGCGCACGGGAGGTGTGGAGGCGCGCTCGGGCGCCTGCCTCCAACACTGAGGCCCAGCCGCCCAGGCCGCCAAGCTTCGGTGGCACCCCTTTTTGTGTGCCGCGGGTGGAGGAAGACGCGGGGTTCAGGCCCGCTTGACTTCCAGCAGCCCCCACGACGCACAACGAAAATAAGAGAGAGGGGGGAAGCCCAGGCCCGCCGCGCTAACCACGCAGCCGGGGTCGGGCTCCCCCCCAAGGTCCCGGTGATGGAGGGAGAGGGGGGGAAGTAAGAAGGAGCCCCCCCCCGTCCCTCGAGTCCAGGCCGAGCCAGGCTGAAATGGGCCTGGCCCAGCCAAAACCGCGAGAGGGAAGCAGATGCCGCCAGAAACCAGCGCCACCGCTTCCCCTCTTGGTAAGGCAGGCTCCCGGTAAGGGAGCCCACCGGGCCCAGGCCGGGGTGGGGCGGGAGGGGGATGAAGCCCCCTCCCCGCCTGGGCCCCCGCTACTGACCTCAATCTTCTGCTCTTCTCATCTTCTTCTCCGGAGGTTCAAGGGAGCACGTCCTGCTCCCTCCGAACCTTGTTCAGGAATGAGGACTTCAGGGGGCGGGTCAGCTAAAGGCCAGCTCCGCCTCCTGATCTAGATGGTTCCAAGAAGGAACCATCATCTCCTCTTTCATAGGGGGAGGAAAACTTCTCTCCTTCCCCCTTTGGAGGAAGGAAAGTCCTTTGTCAGCCATGGCCACTCCCAGCTCCTTCAAGGTCAAGCCATTCACTTCAACAATAACATCCATCCATCTTGCCCTTGGTTGGCCCCTCTTCCTTTTTTCTTCCATTTTCCCCAGCATCGTTATCTTCTCCAAGCCTTCCCGTCTTCTCATTATATAGCCAAAGTACTTCATCTTTGCTTTTTTGCCTCTAATAACCTTCCCTCCAGCGAAACAGTGAAACAGTAAAGTACTTTTAAGGAGGGGCAACTAGAGAAAAATCTAGTTGAATCCGCCGGAAAAGGGGGAGATACTGTATATCTCCAAGTGCTCAGTGAATGATTGTAGAAAAATCCAAAACAATTTGGCCAATGTATGTATTGATGTCAATGGCTGTCTTCTGCAATATGAAAGCAGAAGGGGAGGTGTGCCATGACCTCCAACAGAATCATGGAGCAACCTAGAAGATAGCTTCCCCATCCTCTAATGCTCCAAAGGGCTTATATTTTGCATTCCTTGAACACTGCTGCTCTAAGTGCTGCAGCTCTGCCAGGAATCTGTTCGACATTTCCCCATTTTTCAAATGCTGAAATGTTATTTTTTTTAAAAAAAAACATTAAGTCTATTTGCATATTTGGGGGGCTTCCAGCTTCCGGGGAGGGGGGGATTAAAAAGGGGAAAACAGCAGAAGCAATCCTACAGCAGGTTTGAATCTGTTAATTGCCCTTTATTTAGCTGATGCTTCTGCAAGCGTGCCAAGGAACCCAGTCTGTGTGCAAAAGCAGGTGAGAAGGTTTAACATTAATTCATGTATTAAGAGCCTTCTTTTCATTTCCAAGCCCTTGGGAAAATGAGAAGTGAAACAGCGCAAGATGCCAACTTTCCACCAACATCCACCAAAGCCAAAATCTTCCCTGAAATCTGTTCCTCTGCTGTTTACAACTGAAACCTGTTTACATTATTCTTGCAGAAATAATAGACTTACACCTAGGCTATGCCGAGCACCAGAAGAAAATGTGTTTGGGTAATAGTAACAGTCTCCTTTGCCCTTCTGAGTGGTATTATGTTATACACAATTGTAGCAGCCTTGGGAAAGAGCAGGTAAATGCACATACTGCCAAAAGGAAAAAAAAGAAGATGTTTGGGTTTTTTTAAAATACTAAAAAAAATCCTTTTCTGCCCTTTGCTGAGCTTAGAAATTTCAGCCAGTATGTTTATATGTTCCAGTATGTGTTTTCTAAAATTCTTCAGCTACTAACTACAAGTGGGCAGCCAAATATCTTTTGCAGGTCAGCTCAGGTTCAGCAGCTGTTTCTACCTCGAAACTCTTCAGTCCTGTTCGTTTAGAAAAATAGCAAGCAATTAGCAATATCTTATTTAATTATATAGATCATTTAAAAGTACTGTTTCATAACTCAGGGTCAAAGATGAACAGCTACGAGCACTTTGATGCCGCAAGCCTGGGGCATGAAAGGCATCACTACAACACTCTTCTTGGCTCATTACAGACATGGGGAGAAACATCTGCAAAAGTTTTCAGAGCAGATCAAATGCTGTGAGCCACTCCGTGCTGCTGTGGCCAGACTGTGTAAGGACTACTTTTGTTTCAGTTCATTTCTGATAAGTGCTTCTTCAAATTCACAAATGCCTCTATTTACAATACAATAATGATAATAAATAATAATAAACTTTATTTATTATCTGAGCACAATTCAAAGTGCTGATCTTGATCTATAAAGCTTTACACGACTCTGGCCCAGCTTACTTGTCCAAACGTATCTCCCTCTACATTCTGCCTCGTAGTTTAAGATCCACTGGGGAGGTCCTGCTCTCAGTCCCACTGGCATTGCAAATGCATCTGGTGGGAACAAGGGACAGGGCCTTCTCAGTGGTGACCCCCCCCCCCACACACACACACACTTGTGGAATTTGCTACCCAGTGAGATTAGATCGGCATCCTCCCTCCGTTCCTTTAGGAAAAAATGAAATTGTGGTTTTGGAACAAGGCTTTTGGCTAGCAGGCACAATTGGCATTTTGGGCATTGAACTTAATCATATGATGATTGTTATGATAATGGAAACAGCTATATGACTGTATAATTATTGCTGTTATTTTAATGTATTGTGTATTTATGGTTTTATATTGTTGTTATATTGTGATATTGCGACATTAAATTATTGCCAGTGTTAGCTGCTCTGAGTCCCCCCTCGGAGGTTGAGAAGGGTGGGGTAGAAAAGTAAATAAATAAATAATATTATTTGTACCCTGTCACCATCTCCCCAAAGCATTATATTGAGATGCTGGAGACCCATGTTTGGCACAAACTGTCTTTGCCACTATAACCACCAGTTGTGCCACTGCCTTATATTTTCCAACACCTAATTTTCATTATCATCTAATATCTATATCGTTTGTTAAACGGTACAACTGTTAACTACCTACTGTATATCCATGTTAATTATGGAAGTCTGCTGGATGCCATATCAATTGCTTGTAACTGTTATTATCAATTATACTTGTTACAATTTATGCAAAGTAGTGTTGATTCCCAGATCCATGTGATTTCAACCTTCCTACCCAAATTACTCTCCAGTCTCGAATTATTACGATAAATGGTCCAAGATTTCTATGTTTTCCATGTTAGTTTTCATTTGTTCCCCATCTTATACATCAGTGCAAAAAACCGACCTGCCAGAGAACAGTACAGAGAAGGCTGACATACTACAAGCCTTCTCCAAAGACTGAAATGCTAACAAAGTCTCTTTGGGGAACAAAATCCTTTCCAAACTCCTCTCACTCCAGAGGTTTGGATGTGAACCAATGAAAAGTCTTAACTAAAGCCAAGTGCGGAAGCTTTTGATGTCCTTTGGGCTTGTAGGAAGCTCTGCTACCATAACACTGGTTTCCTGTGTACTCTTCCTTTCTTTCATGCAACATTCCTTACTCAGACCAAATCTAAATTGAAGGGGTTTTCCCCCTAGGTTCATGAAGAAGGGAGTGGGTAGTTCCTGCATATGGATCATGGGAATGGTGGGATGAAGAAAACTAACAAACCATACCCTTGTGTGTCTCTACAGATAATGGAAACAGATGGTGGATAGATGTATAGTCTGTGGGAGCTCCTCTTTCTTCTCCTCTTTCCCATCTCAGTGCCACAGTTGCCATCTCAGGATGACTCACAACCAAATTTGTTTAGCATATAGTAATAGTAGGTTCCAGCAAGATCCACCTACCTACCCCAGCTACAGAATGGAGAGCTCAATGGATGTGTTGAGTACAGAGGAGCGGGGATACTTTGAGAGGGCAACCATTACAGCTGTACAGGGCATAGGGAAATATGGAAAGGGGAAACGATCCATCCTAATGCTCAATAGTCATGGACTTCCTAAGTTATCTCTATTAGTTTTAGGATTGGTGCTGGAATCTCCCTGCCTTGTAGTGCAAGGGGATTTCAACATCCATGGTTCAGAACTTCATGTTTTCCATGACAACCATGAGTCGGCCCCAGTTTGTATCCGGTCCTGGGTTGCTGGACCTTGGTTTTGGAGAATATGATTCGGAAGTGGAGAAACTATAAGATTAAAATGCAGATTGAAATAATTCAAACCACTAAAATATCAGTTGAAAGTTTAAAATTGCCTGGGTAGGTCTGGTAAAAGTGAAGAAGGGAGCAAAGAAGACAGCTACATCTTGTCTTCTGCGACATCAGAGCCCTTTCCCCACCACCAACGGCCGCACTGGGGCCACAGTGAAGAAGGGAGCAGAGAAGACTATTCCATCTTGTCTCTTGCAACATCAGAGCTCCTCCCCCAGCAACAATATAATATTATATAATACTAATATTATGAATGATGTATTAGTATTATGTTAATAATACAGTATGTTTTTATGGAGATATGACTTGTAAGCCGCTCTAAGTCCCCTTCAGGGTGAGAATGCTGTAAATAAACAAATAAATACATGCATACACACACACACACTCACACACACACACCCCTCTAGAGCCCCCGGTGGTGCAGCAGGTTAAACTGCTGAGCTACTGAACTTGATGACCAAAAAGTCAGCTGTTCAAATCCAGAGGGGAGTGAGCTCTGGCTGTTAGCCCCAGCTTCTGCCAACCTAGTAGTTCGAAAACCATGCAAATGAGTAGATTGATAGGTACCACTCCAGAGGGAAGGTAATAGTGCCCCATACAGTCATGTCGGCCGTGTCGGAAGTGTCTATGCACAACTCCGGTTCTTTGGCTTAGAAATGGAAATGAGCACCGACCCCCAGAATCGGACATGACTGGACTCAATGTCAGAGGAAAACCTTTACCTTTTACTATGAAAATCAGTTAGCATGTTGAATCTCTTCTAGCAGGTCATTCCACATTGTCGGGACAGCTCTGTCTGGTTGGATAAATGTGCCCCCGAGGACCTGAGTGTATACAGGGTGAACTGTATGGGAGAAGACAATCCTGCAGGTAATCTGGGCACAAACCACATAGGACTTTAAAGGAGATAAGCAACACCCATCTCCAGATGAATCTGCAACCAAGCTGGCTGCTGTATTTTTGATTAATTTGAGATTCTGACCTTGGTATAGAGGTAGCCCAGTGTACAGCACGTAGCGAAAGCCCAAACTTAGAGATGAAGATATGCAACTCCCATTGATGAATGGGCATCAAAAATCAGTTGCCTTAGTGGGAAGAAGAGGAAATTTAGGTAGTTGAAGAATACTCATGATATTATAATTAGAAAAGGAGACAGTGCAATTATATTCTGAGAAAATGTCTGCTACTTTTAATAACATTTTTGTGAAAAATTCATTTGTGTGGTGAAAATTGTTTTACAATATGAGGGTCAGTCATATGCATAATAGTATGCCTAATTTAACTTTTACCTACATTTCAAAATTAAAACCTCCAATGAATGCAGACTGTAAAATAGAAGGTGGTACATCACAGTGCTCACAGTGGCAACGACAGCATGCAAAAAGCAGCAGTGCCTACTTGTTTCACTTCTTGGTATCTACAAAATCCGCATGATGGTACCTGTAGAAGATGAAACAAAATGTGAATCCCAAAGTATTGTTTCCAGACTGGAAAGCTGGACAGGACCCCTGTACATTTGATTGAGTAGCTTGTGTTGTCACTTCTGATAGTCTGTATTCTATTTTTTAATGCTTATCATAGTAATAAATATATGGATTGCCATCCTGCTTCCTACAATAATCTGTTTCCTGAAAGGACAGAAACATATGATATATATATATCCCTCCACATTTACCTAGAGCAGCGTTTCTCAATCTGAGGGTTGGAATCTCTGGGAAGGGCTGCAAGGGGGCGGGGGTGTGAGAGAGGGGTCACCAAAGACCATTAGAAAACACAGTATTTTATGTTGGTCATGGGAGTTCTGTGTACCAAGTTTGGTTCTGCTGGGTATTTGTGCCAAATGTGGTCCAGTGAATGAAAATACATCCTGCATATCAGATATTTACATTACTATTCAAAACAGTAGCAAAATTGCAGTTATTATTATTATTATTATTATTATTAACTTCGATTTAGTATACCGCTCACTCCGGAGCTCAGAGCGGTTTACAAAGAAGCAAAAACATCGAGAAATAAAACAATTAAGCAGTTAAAAACATATTACACATCACAACAGATTAAAACATATTAAGAGCACAACCCTCAGCAAAGGCTGGGGGACGGGATAAAAACCTGGGGGAACCATAGGCGGCAAGCGGGCAATGTGGTTGAATTAAGAGCCGAACGCCTTCCTAAAAAGCCAAGTCTTCAAGGCCTTGCGAAAGGGCAGGAGAGCGCGGATGGCGCGGATCTCCTCCGGGAGGCCATTCCAGAGACTTGGGGCGGCTACAGAGAATGCCCTCCGCCGTGTAGTGGCTGGTAAGGCAGGTTCCGAGGAGGCACCACAAGGAGGTTGAGCTCTCGGAGCGTAGTGATCTCGCAGGCATATAGGGGGTAAGTCGCTCCCTCAAGTACACTGGCCCCAAACCATAGATGGCCTTGAAAGTGAGGACTAACACCTTGAAGAGGACCCGGAATTCAATCGGAAGCCAGTGCAGCTCGCGCAAGAGTGGAGTCGCTCGGTCAGATCTTGCAGCACCCAGGAGGAGGCGAGCTGCGGCGTGCTGCACCAGCTTAAGCTTCCGGATCATCGACAAGGGAAGGCCAATGTAGAGCGCATTACAGTAATCAAGCCTCGAGATGACCGTGGCTTGGATCACCGTAGCCAGGTCGCGTTGGGAGAGGTAGGGAGCCAGGCGTTTAGCCAACCGGAGATGGAAGAATGCTGTCCTGCAGGTGCAGCCGATCTGCTCCTCCATGGACAGGTGGGCGTCCAGTCGGACCCCTAGACTTTTACCGATGGCTGAGGGCAGAGGGCCACACCATCGAAAGTTGGCAACTGGGTCGCTACCCCCCCCGGGCGCCCCAGCCACAAGATCTCCGTCTTCGCCGGGTTCACCTTCAACTTACTGGCTCGCAGCCATCCAGTAACGGCTTCAAGGCAAAGATGGAAATTATCGGGTACAGAGACTGCCCCCGGGGTCCAACCTCAGAATGAGCTGGGTATCATCAGCGTACTGATGACACTCCAGCCCAAAACTCCGCACCAGTTGGGCGAGTGGTCGCATATAGATGTTGAATAATAGCGGGGAGAGGATAGCCCCCTGAGGCACCCCGCAGTTCAGCGGGGAGCCTCCGGAGACCACCCCCCCCCCACTTCACACGCTGTTGGCGGCGTTGGAGGAAGGAGGACAGCCAGTTGAGGGCTGTCCCCCTCACCCCCGCCACCGCCAGGCGGTGTATCAAAAGTTGGTAATCGACGGTATCAAACGCTGCCGTGAGATCCAATAACACGAGCAGCGCCGATCCACCTCGGTCCAAATGGCAGCGGAGTAGATCTGTGATGGAGACCAAGACAGTCTCCGTCCCATGGCCTGAACGGAAGCCGGACTGGAAGGGGTCTAGCCAGGTTGCGTCATCCAAGAAGGTCTGCAGCTGGTCCATTGCTGCCCTCTCAATCACCTTGCCCAGGTACGGAAGATGCGACACTGGGCGTAATGGAGGAGCCGCGGGGTCTAATCCGGGCTTCTTCAGCAATGGACTGACCACCGCCTCTTTTAGCTCCTCTGGAAAAGCCCCTTGCTCAAGGGAGCAGTTGACTATCTTCAACAGAGGGCCTCGTAACCCCTCCACGCAAGCTCGAATCAGCGTGGAGGGGCACGGGTCGAGGGAGCAGGTGGTCGGCTGCAACAAAAATAATTTTATAATTGGAGGTCACCACAACATGAGGAACTGCATTAAGGGGTTGTGGCATTAGGAAGGTTGAGAAACACTGGCTTAGAGCATGATATTCAGAGCTTTACTGCCTCTTCAGATGGAACTCTTGTCAACACCAGTGGCCCTGTGTCCGGGGCTATTGCCAATACTGAAAGATCTGAGGCCAGTTCTGCCCTCCAACGACCAGGCTCCTCCCTACCAATACCTGCTGCCTTGGGTAACGGTATGCCTAAGGACCATGGACCATCATCAGCTGCCTTAAGGCACAACCGAAGACATGGTGGGAAGATCGGCAAGCGGTGGGGAAAGAACTTTGGACCACGGACCTTCTGGGGGGCGGGTTTCGGTCAGAAAGAAAGCCTCCCAGGACCGGTCGCCTGAAACAGGACCAAGAGCCCTCACAAGGGGGGGGGAGAGGATACTTGACCATACTTCCCTCAAGGACAAATAGTGGGAGGGAACTGCCTCCGGACGAACAGGACCGGTTATCCCCTGTTCTGGTCTCACAAGCTCCTAGGAGGCTTGGGGATGACTGTATGACCACAAATTCGGTTGGCGGTGGCCAGGGCCTCCCGACAACCTCCCCTTTTCAGGGGGTCTGTCGGAAACTAAACCCCCAGCCTCAAATTCCCCTAGGTATCTCAGTGATCTCGGGGTGGGGAGAGTACAGTAGGCACAGGCCATATGCGAGATCAACTGTAAGAACCAGGCTGAGCCATCAGAAGATCCGCCCTCCCGCTAACCTGCGACTCATCCCCAGACGGAACATCAACCCTCTATCCCCTTTCTCCTCATCCCTGCTACTCCTTAATGCAAGGTCCGTATTGAATAAATCAGCTACTCTCAGAGATTACATCATTGAGCAAAATACGGACATCACATGCATTACGGAAACCTGGACCCGCGAGGGCGACAACATACCCCTCCACGAGTTAACTCCCCCAGGTTTCCAGATGCTCCATCAACCCCGGACCGAGGGCAGAGGAGGAGGAGTGGGAATACTGGTCCGGGACCATATCCCTATAACAACTAAACAGACCCCAGAAATCATTGGCACTGAATGCCTGGGAATAACATTAAACACCAAGGAGAATCTGACGATTCTACTAATCTATCGAACACCCGGAGCCCCGAAAGAGAGCATCTCCAAACTGCTCGATCTCATTGCGGACTGGACACTAAGACTGCCGAGACTCATTGTTCTAGGGGACTTTAATGTCCATGCGGACATGATCACAAGCTCCCCCTTGGCCAAGGACCTTATCCGCTCCATGGATATCTTAGGGCTCCCACTGATGGAAACTGGCCCCACACACCGGGCTGGCCATACCCTAGACCTAGTTTTTGGTACCGGGCTACAAATAACACCGCAAGCTGTAACAGAGGTTCCCTGTTCTGACCATTTCACCCTGAAAGTTGGTATCAAGACTCCATTGCCACCGAGAGTAGACCCAGAGCCTATACTAGTACGTCAAAAAAGGCACATGGACCCCAATAGATTTGCGTGGACTCTTGAGTCCTCGGAAATTTCTGGAGGTACCCTCAATGAACAGGTTGAAAGCTGGAACGCAGTCAACGAGTAGAATGGCTAGGCCAAACATCTGAAAAATCTCTCCTTGAGTGTGGAGTACCCCAAGGCACCACATTATCACCTATGCTGTTCAATATCTATGTCCGGCCTCTCGCTGGACTAGTCCGGAGCTTTGGGCTGGAATGTTACCAGTATGCCAACGACACTCAGCTCCTCCTAAAGTTGGAACCTGGAGCAACCTCAGTGCCTGATAGCTTTGCCCAGTGCCTGGGAGCAGTGACGAGATGGCTGCAGGCCCACAAACTGAAGGTAAATCCAGCAAAGACTGAAATTCTATGGCCGGGCCGTCCATCAGAACTAGTCAATCCACTGCCACCCTTCGAAGGGGAACCGCTGACTCCATCTTCCACTGTGAAGAGCCTCGGTGTCATCCTGGACTCTAAAATGACGATGGAGGCCCAGATCGCCTCCACGAGCAAAAGGGCCTTCTTCCACCTACGTCAAGCGAGGCAACAGGCGCCCTATCTACCAACGGAGGCGCTGACCACGGTGATTCATGCCACGGTTACATCAAGGCTGGACTATTGCAATGCTTTATACGTTGGTCTACCTCAGTCAGTAACTCGCAAGCTCCAGATTGTATAGAATGCTGCCGCCAGGCTCCTCACAAAAACACCTATGAGGTGTCACATAACGCCATCCTTACAGCATTTACACTGGCTGCCGGTCAACGATGGCGATGAAACCTGCCTGCACGAGCTAGCATACCCTGATTATGTCGTTACTCACCAGAATAGGAATGGGAGGCGGGGAGGGGGAGTGGCTATCCTCTCCCGTGACCTGTTACATCTTAGAGCGGTCCCTGCACTGGAAACAGACGGGATTGAAAGTGTCGGCCTGATGTGGGGAGCCCCGGAGAGTGTAGCCTTCTTGCTGGTGTACCGAGCACCTAGCGCACCAGCGAGGAGTCTCTCCCTGCTGCTGGAGACTGTGGCTGAGTGGGCATTGAGGTTCCCCAGACTTATAGTTCTGGGGGACTTCAATGTCCACGCCGACACAGCCTCCCTTCCATCTGCAGCGGGGGACCTTGTGTCGACCATGGCGGCACTGGGCCTCTCCCTCTTAAACTCGGGCCCCACACATCGGGCTGGACACACTCTCGATCTGATCTTCTATGCAGGTGTCCAAGTGTCCGTCACCTCTGTAACCGAGGTGCACTCTCCATGGTTCACCAAAGATCTTAGAACCATGAAGCGGGAGAAGAGACGGCTGGAGCGCATGTGGAGGAAGCTCCGTGACGGGCCTTCGCAATCAGCTTATAAGCTCTTTAGTGAGGCTTATGAGCATGCGGTCAAGGAGGCGAAAAATTCTCATTATGCCTCCTTGATAGCGTCTGCAGATTCACGCCCGGCCCAATTGTTCAGGATAATTCGGCAGTTGACGATGGTCCCTACCATCCCAAAAAATGATGATCGGGCCCTTTCCGCCGAGGCTTTCCAGAATCATTTCGCAGACAAGATTGCGATGCTCCGCCGGGACCTCCCGCCACGGTTGATACAGTACAGGAGCTTGAGACTCCGTGGCCCTCCGCCGGGTCCACCTTCGACCGGTTTCGGCCACTGGACGCAGAGGATGTTGACAAGATTGTCGCAGCTCTTCGACCAACCACCTGCTCCCTCGACCCGTGCCCCTCCACGCTGATTCGAGCTTGCGTGGAGGGGGGGTTACGAGGCCCTCTGTTGAATATAGTCAACTGCTCCCTTGAGCAAGGAGCTTTTCCAGAGGAGTTAAAAGAGGCGGTGGTTAGTCCATTGCTGAAGAAGCCCGGGTTAGATCCGCGGCTCCCTCAATTACCGCCCAGTGTCCAATTTACCGTACCTGGGCAAGGTAATTGAGAGGGCAGCAATGGACCAGCTGCAGACATTCCTGGATGATGCAACCTGGCTTGACCCCTTCCAGTCCGGCTTCCGTTCAGGCCATGGGACAGAGACCGTCCTGGTCTCCATCACAGACCTACTCCGTTGCCACTTGGATCGGCGGATCGGCGCTGCTCGTGTTATTGGACCTCACGGCAGCGTTTGATACTGTCGATTACCAACTTTTGACACACCGCCTCGCGGTGGCGGGGTGAGGGGACAGCCCTCAACTGGCTGTCCTCCTTCCTCCAAAACCGCCTGCAGCGAGTGAAGTGGGGAGGGGTGGTCTCCGAGGGCTCCCCTTACATTGTGGAGTTCCTCAGGGGCCATTCTCTCCCGCTGTTATTTAACATCTACATGCGACCACTCGCCCAATTGGTACGGAGTTTTGGGCTGGAATGTCACCAGTACGCTGATGACACCCAGCTCATTCTGAGGATGGACCCGGGGTGGAATCTGTACCCGATAATTTCCATCTCTGCCTAGAAGCCGTAACTGGATGGCTGCGAGCCAGTAAGTTGAAGGTGAACCCGACGAAGACGGAGATCTTGTGGCTGGGCCGCCCGGAGGGGTAGAGACAGTTGCCGGCGTTTGATGGTGTGGCACTTCGCCCACAGCCCCTAGTTAAGAGCCTTGGGGTCCAGCTAGACACCCAACTGTCGATGGAAGCGCAGATTGCCTGCGCTTGCAAGACAGCGTTTTACCATCTGCGGCAGGCGAAACGTCTGGCTCCTTACCTCTCCCGCTGCGACCTGGCCACGGTGATCCAAGCCACGGTCATCTCGAGGCTTGATTACTGTAATGCGCTGTACATTGGCCTACCCTTGTCGGTGATCCGGAAACTTAAGCTGGTGCAGAACGCAGCACAGCTCGAGCTGTCGCGAGCCACAAGATCGGCGCATGTGACCCCACTCCTGCGTGCACTGCGCTGGCTTCCCATCGAATTCGGGTCTCCTTCAAGGTGTTAGTTCTAACTTTCAAGGCCTTATATGGTTTGGGGCCAGTGTACTTGAGGGAGCGTCTTACCCCATACAAACCCAGAAGATCACTGCGCTCAGAGGGGCTTAATCTACTAGAGGTCCCTAGTATTAAGATCTGTAGGCTGTCGAGCACCCGGCAGAGAGCATTTACAGTGGCCGCTCCGACCCTCTGGAATTCTCTGCCGGAGGAGATACGAGCACTACGGGGTTTGTTGGCCTTCCGCAAGTCTGTGAAGACTTGGCTATACAGGCAGGCATTTGGTCCCAACTGATGCCTCCTTAGTTGCCAGCTGCCAACATACCGTCCTGCCATGTATTGCCTCTGCGTATTATTGCTTGCCGGGATCATTTGTGGGGAGGGGGGCTTTTGGGTATACGTCTTTTATCTGTTTACTGATGTTTTATTGATTTTATGCTGTAAACCGCTCTGGGCTCCAGAGAGAGCGGTCTACCAAATCGAATTTATAAATAAATAAATAAATAAATAAATAAAGTACAGAGTCCTTTATAAGGCCCTGACCCTGACACTTAAGGCCTTGCGGGGCCAGGGTCCTACATACCTAAAAGACCGACTGATACCATCTATCCATCCGAGAGCACCACGGCCAGCCTACGAGAACCTTCTCTGTGTCCCAGGTCTGAAAGAGGCTCATTTGGAGTCCACGAGACAGAGATTTTTCCGTTGTGGCCCCTGTCCTGTGGAACTCTCTGCCGCCAGACCAAAGAGCCATCTTCGACCTGCCTTCATTTCTGGCGGCACTTAAGACATGGCTATTTAGAAGATCATATGCATAAGTGACAATCAGTGACTTGGAACCTGTCTATTCCCATATTTTAACATTTTAATATTTTAAAATTTTAATATTTTAGTATTGTAGATGCCTAGCTGTGTAAGTCGCCCGGAGCACATTTGTGGAGGGCGACTCATAAATAATAAAATTTAGTTAGTTAGTTAGTTAGTTAATGCAATGGAATTCACCACCATGAATGTGACTAATATTTTGGAAAGCCATCTTCATACCCGATAATTTCCATCTGTGCCTTGAAGCCGTTACTGGATGGCTGCGAGCCAGTAGGTTGAAGGTGAATCCAGCTAAGACGGAGATCCTGTGGCTGGGTCGTCCGGGTGGGGTGGAGATTCAGCTTCCTTCCCTGGATGGTGTGACGTTAGGTCCGTCATCTGCAGTTAAAAATCTTGGTGTCACCTTGGACTCTCGACTGACAATGGAGACGCAAATCTCCACCGTCAGTCGAGTTGCCTTCTTCCACCTCAGTCAGGTGAGGAAGCTGGCTCCCTACCTCTCCCGCCACAACCTAGCCACAGTGGTCCAAGCCACGGTCATCTCGAGACTGGACTACTGTAATGCTCTCTACGTTGGCCTTCCTCTGTTGGTGATCCGGAAATTGAAGCTGGTCCAGAATGCGGCGGCTAGACTTTTGGCTGGCGCTCCGGCGACCGCCCACATAACACCTGTGTTGCAGGAGCTGCACTGGTTACCAGTGGAACACCGGATCACCTTCAAAGTGTTGGTTTTGACCTTTAAGGCCATAAACGGTCTGGGGCCAGCGTACCTTAGGAACCGGCTTATCCCATACTGTCCCGCTAGGTCACTACGTTCTGAGGTGGGCTGACTATTGGAGGTGCCCAGCGTCAAAATGTATCATCTGACGTCCACAAGGCGGAGGGCCTTTTCCATAATCGCTCCGATATTGTGGAATGCACTGCCTTCCGGAGTCCGTGTCCTTACGGACTTAGTTGTATTCCGGAAGGCGTGCAAAACCCTACTGTTTCGACAGGCCTTCGGGTGTTAATGTTAAGATGGGTAGGCACCTGCCTTCCGTGCTCTGCATTTCATATTGATGTACTATTGTGTTCATAGTATTTTATTTATTTATTTATTTATTTATTCCATCTTGTATTCCCCTCCTCCCTGCAGGCTCGGGGCGGATAACAGCATAAAATTCGGCTGGCATGTTGCCTCCATGTCGCCGTACAATAAAACACAGATAAAAACAACAACATCATAGGTCCCGAGATTAGTTATGTCACATGTTATCGCATTCCCCGAACCAGGGTGCTGCTTACACAGATGAGTACGTTCGATTTGTTCGCCTAGCCAAAAGCCAGTCTAAACAAGGCGGTCTTGCAGGCCCTGCGAAACGGGATGAGCTCCGTGGCGGCTCGGGCTTCGTCCGGGAGAGAGTTCCAGAGTACCGGAGCCGCCACAGAGAAAGCCCTTTGCCTGGTTGTAGACAAGTGGCAGGCGCGGGCCGATGGAATCAGGAGCAGATTAGCCTCCTCTGAGCGTAGTGATCTCGGGGGAATGTATGGGGCAAGGCGGTCCCTCAGGTACGCAGGCCCTAGGCCGTGCAGAGCCTTGAAGGTTAGTACCAACACCTTGAAGGCAATTCGGTACTCAATAGGTAGCCAGTGCAGCTGCCGGAGGATGGGTGTAATGTGCTCCCTTACCGGCGTTCCCGCCAGCAAGCGAGCAGCGGCATTCTGCACCAGGTTGAGTTTCCAAATTGTCGCCAAGGGAAGGCCGACGTAGAGGGCATTACAGTAGTCTAATCTCGAGATGACCGTCGCTTGGATCACCGTGGCAAGGTCGCCCCTGGAAAGGTAGGGTGCCAGTCGCCTAGCCTGTCGTAGGTGGAAAAATGATGCCCTGCTGGCCGCGGAGACCTGGGCCTCCATAGTCAGCAGGGGGTCCAACTGAACACCTAAGCTCTTAACAACAGGCGATGGGCTAAGCCGTTCGCCATCCAGGGTAGGCAACCGGCACTCATCCCGTCCAGGCCGACCAGGCCACAAGATCTCCGTCTTCGACGGGTTCACCTTCAGCCGGCTGGCCCGCAGCCAACCAGTCACGGCCTCTAGGCACTGATGGAAACAATCGGGTATGGTGTTCGGCCTGCCGTCCATTCTCAGCAGAAGCTGGGTGTCATCAGTGTACTGATAACACTCCAGACCAAAGTCGCGAGCCAGCTGGGCCAGGGGGCGCATATACACGTTGAATAATAAGGGGGAGAGGATGGCCCCCTGGGGGACCCCACACTCAAGTGGGAATCTCCCAGAGACCTCCCCGCCCCCCTCCACGCGTTGTCCCCGGTCCCGGAGGAAGGAGGTCACCCATTTAAGGGCGGTCCCCCCGGCCCCGGCACCGGCTAAACGGTGGGTTAGCAATGCGTGGTCTACTGTGTCGAAAGCTGCTGTCAGATCTAACAAGGCAAGCAGTGCCGATCCACCCTGGTCCAGCTGGCGGCGAAGTTGGTCTGTAATGGCGACAAGCACGGTCTCAGTCCTGTGCCCAATACGGAAGCTGGACTGGAAGGGATCAAGTCCAGCCGTGTCTTCCAAGAACCGCTGCAGCTGATCCGCTGCTGCCCTCTCAATTACCTTGCCTAGGAAAGGCAAGTTGGAAACTGGCCGGTAATTGGAGGGAGCCGAAAGGTCTAAATTCGGCTTCTTCAGCAGCGGTCTCACCATAGCCTCTTTCAGTCCCCCTGGGAAGACTCCTTGCTCAAGGGAGCTATTTATGATCGTGCCCAGGGGGCCTCGTAGCCCCTCCCGGCACGCTCTAACAAGCCAGGAGGGGCACGGGTCGAGGGAGCATGTAGTTGGTCGACAGCTGCTGCGTCCAGCAATTGGAAACGGGTGAAGGTGGGCCCGCCGAGTGGCGGCGGAGTCTCGAGTTCACTGACTGTATCAAGAGTGGCTGGAATGTCCCGGCGAAGAGTCGAAATCTTGTCAGCAAAGTAGCTCTGAAAAGCCTCAGCTGTTGGCGCCAAACCCCTATCGTTTGGGACAGTTGGGATTGCTGTCAGAGATCGAATTATCCTAAACAATTGCGCTGGGCGTGAGCTAGCTGACTCTATCAAGGAAGAGTAGTAAACTTTTTTAGCTTCCTTGATAGCATGCTCATAAACCTCTTTGAACTGTTTATAGGCCGATTTCGACGCTTCGTCACGGAGACTCCGCCACACGTCCTCTAACTGTCTCCTCTTCCGCTTCATCGCTCGTAGGTCCTCAGTAAACCAAGGCGAGCGATTTCTGCGGGGGAGGAGAGAGCGCCTGGGGGCGATCTCGTCTAGAGCCGTGGAAAGACTGACATTCCAGTAATCCACTTGCCCATCGACTGAGTCGCTGGGAAGTTCCCACTCCCTTAGAGCATTCAGGAACCTAGTGGGTTCCATAAGTCTCTTCGGGCGAACCAGAATAGGTTCGGCACCCTTACCGAGAGGGGAAGCCACCTCCAGACGAACTTCCAGGACACTGTGATCCGACCATGGAACCTCCGTTATGGAGACTGGGATCACACCAATTCCGGCGGCGAAGATCAGATCCAGGGTGTGCCCGGCCTGATGCGTGGGACCGGTCTTACAAAGTGAGAGTCCTAGTGCCTCCATGGTAGACACCAGGTCCACGGCCGCTGTTGAGGGGGCATCGGCGTGGACATTGAAGTCCCCCAAGACTATAAGCTTAGGAAACCTCAATGCCCACTCCGCGACCACCTCCAGCAGCTTAGGTTGACTCCCCGCCGGTGCGTTGGGTGCACGGTACACCAGCAGGAAGGCTACACTCTCATTAAGGTCCCACACCAGGCCCGCACATTCCATCCCTGGAATGTTCGCCGTCGGAATCGTCCTGGAATTAAAAGTGTCCCGGCTGAGGATGGCGACCCCTCCCCCCCGCCTCTCTGTCCTCATCTGGTAACTGGCCACGAACCCAGGAGAAGCCACCTCGTGCATAATGACCTCATCTCCCTCCTGGAGCCATGTTTCTGTCAAACAGGCTAGGTCGATCTCTCTCTCCAGGAGGAAGTCCCGGATGGTCCCGGTCTTGTTTCGCACGGACCTGGTGTTGGCCAGAACCAGAGTTGGAGGAGAGGTAGTAGGGAACTTCACATCTGCGTGTCTGGGGATAGCTCGTAGGTCAGAAGTGGGACGAGACTTTCTTTGGCTCCTCTGCCTTCTCTCATCAGGCCTACGTCTACCGTCCCTATTGCCCCTTCCCGAGATCACACGTATTGCCCGCCCCCGCACCTCATCCTCCCCCAAGTCCCCTAGGTGTCCGGCCTTCTGCCCTCCCTCCGAAAAGGGGGGGTGTGCCGGTGTTGTCCCTCCTTCCCTAGGGGGCCTCGGGTTATAGACGGAGGCAAGGGTGTCCTTCCCTCAGTAGGGTTTTGCATTGTCCATGATGGTGGGGGTAGTCCTTGCTCCGTGCCCGATGGTTTGTCAGGTCTCCCAGTTGACTCAGATTGGGGGGGGGGGGTATAGGAGCAGGGCCAGGGTGTTCTCTCCGGTTTCCGCTGCTGAATCCCACCCCCCAAAAAGTCCTTGATCTATATCGCCCCCCCTTTAGGTTCGTAAGGGTCTTGGTGGCGGGGCCACTAGTGTCAGTGCATCCTCCGCTCTGTTTCACCCGTGGTCCTTGGTCTGGGCACAATTTCTCCAGAGTGGATTTTGGAGTTGGGGGATTGCCCTTCCGCTCCCTATGGGGGTTGCTGGCCAGAGGCTTCGCAACCATGGTGGTTAGGTCCTCATAAGGCTCCAAATACCGGGCCATGGCTGAGTCCTCCCGATGTTCCATGTGCTGGGTCGTCAGCTGGTGGGTGATCGGTGTATCTTCTTGGCATTCGCCTGGTGGAGTGTAACCTCCGGCCCCCAGGTGGCGCTGATGTTTTCCACCTTGTTGACATTCTTCTTTTCCCTGTTGGGAGGGAGGGGGCTGGGCTCCCGTATCACTGGGGGGCGGGTCTGCCAAGAGCGGGGGTGAACTCACTGTGCGGTGGGTACGTTGGCGCCGCTTGCATCACCGACGCTGCTTTCGCTTTGCCACTCCCCCTTCTACCAGGGGGGGGAGAGGCCGATGTCCCTCCGGCAGAACTTCCGGTGATGCCTCCAATGGGCTGACTGAAGGGGCGGTCGCTGAGGAGCTTCTCTTCCGGCGCCGGCGCTGGTGTCTGGTGCGCCTGCGCCTCGGCTCCTCGCTGCTCAGTTCCGGTGGGGGGGGACACATGTCTCCCCTGCGCGTCTCCAAGGCGCCATCTTGCCCCATGCCCGCAACTCCCTCTTCGCCGAGCGGGACAAAGAGGGGCGCCTCGGCCGACCACCCACCGGATGCTCCAGTACCAGCTCCACGTCAAAGAGTTCCTCCTCTCCCGTCCCCCGCCATCCACCGAGGCCGGTCCCCGGGTGTCCCTGGCAAGGTAACCGGGGGCGGTCCTCTGGGTCCGGGCCCATCTGGGCGGCTGGGTAGCTCGTATCCGGAGGGCCCCCTACTCCTGCTATCGGGCTCTCTGCCGGTTCTGCCGGCTCCTCAGGCCATGGTTGGTCGGTCACTGGCCCATCGTCCACCGGCATGTCTGACTGGGGTTCCATTTCTAAGTCCCAGGAGTGGTCCCAGAGAAAGTCTGGGGAACTCCTGTGGTCAGGGATCAGGGTGGTCGAGATGGTGGCGACCTCTCCCTCTTCCTCCTTCTCGCCCAGGGAGGAACTGGCTAGGCCCGAGCAGGTATCCGCGAGGACTTGATTCAGCCGCTCGCCGAACAACCTGATCCTCTCCTCTAGCCAGCCAAATTCCTCACCGAGCTGTTGTAGGGTCGGTTGTCTAGTAGTGGTGGTGGTGGTGGGGGCAGCCTCGGCGCTTCGGGGGGCAAGTGATGGCCGGGATCGAGGCATCTCCCCGATCGGGGCACCTCGCTGGATCTTCAGCTCGGCCTCCAGTCCCAGGCAGTAATGATAGAAATCCTCGAACTCATCTTCCGGGTCGAATATCTCCCGCTGAGGACCCACACCGGCCTCCTCTGGGGGCCGGGGATCAACTACAGCGGGAGATCGGGCCTCTCCTGGTCCAGGGTTGTCTTCGGGTGTCCTAAAGCCAGGAACCGGCGAGTCCGGGCGGAGCACTCCTGCAAGTTGCTCCTGCACCGGCGCCATGTTAGTATTGTGTGTTTAGTGCGCTGAGTGTTTTTATTGTGTTTTTATGCTGTTTTTATTCTGTTTAATCTTGTATTTTATGTAAGTCGCCCCGAGCCACCCGGGAGTGGCAACTCACAAGTTTAAATAATAAATAAATAAATGTGTGATAATCACAACACCTTGTGGTTCTAAGTTCCCTTTGTCAACCCAGATTGACAAATACAGAAAATAAATTTCCTATTTCTAAAGTATTTTTATAGCTCATTTCATTTAAAATCGAATAAATACTCAAACCTTCTAATTGCTTTTCTGTTGCAATGAAGCTTGTTTAAAAGCCAAAGCAGGCCAAGAAAGATTTGCAGGTCGAGTGATACATTGTGATGCTGTAAATACTTTGTAAATAATTTGTTTGGTATTCATATATCCCTACGCATAGTTGGTAAGAGGTTTATAAATATATGATTAGGCTTTTATAAATCACTGCGAATCCACTCCTTAAAATGTAGTCAAGCCATTTCCTTCTCTGCTAAACATAGCATTTAGACAAACCTATTTCCCCCACAAGTCCCGAGGCTTTAGGGAGGCTTACAGAGCACATAATGTCATTAAAGGAAATCTGATATCCAGTGGAATTGGCTTTGCATTTCTTCTGTGTGCAAGCAACAACTTAACAATGTAGTCCTTTACTTTTTGAGAATTTAACAATTTAAATGTGTGCACAGAGTGATTTATTGGGTAGGCTTGCTTGATCAAAAACATGGTTCAAAACTTGTTTTGGATGTAGGGGGTGCTGGTGGTTCAGAGCTAAAGTCAATTCCAATTTTCACAGAAAAAAATGTTCAAAACTTCTGAGACTTTCGAATCCTTCGTTAATGGTTTCAACGTGTTATTTCCTCTTTCATTGGTTGGTCTTTACTTTGAAAGTAGTTGTTTTATTCCAGAAGTTTGGGGGAGTAGCAAAGGGAAGAAATCCATCCACTCTGGTTAAAACTGCTTCACTCGCCCAAGACTGATACGGGAAGGAAAGGAAATGAAAGGAATCAATGCACACTGGTTTAAACTGCTTCTCTTGCCCAAGACTGTTGCTATCACCCTCCTGGGGCACTTGGAAACCTCCCTTGATAAACCACACGATCAGCTGAGGTACAACAAGTTTATTTAGAATAAACTGGATATAGTAAAGAGACTAGAAGTCAGCTAAGTGCCTTTCAATGGCACTAGGAGTTTAGCAGCAATGTTCAATGGTAGCAGCAAAGGAATATAGACCCGAAGCAATCCGGGTTCAAGCAGGATACAAAGGCAAAGTCTCTCTGTGGCAATCAGGAACGAAGTAGCAAGCAAACGGAAGCCCAAGCAGGCTGAGTCCAAGCAGCCAGCGTACTGGCAGGTAGAAGCTTAGCAGGAAGGCCGCCAGGCCCGTTCAGGAATCCATGGTAGTTGCGATGGTTGGCTCGAGGTGAATTGCCTGGCTCAGACCATACAGATATAGGGTCCAAACCCTTTGATCTGGTTCGACGTAGATGCGTCGGACATCAGGATTCACACGATGGATTGCAGCTGTTGTTTAGGTAAAGCTCAGAGGCCTGGTATGTGAGCCAATTAGTGCCCACAGATGTAAGAGGGAGTTTAGCCTACTGCTGGGCTCCACTGTCTCTGTTTATCACAGGGAGTAGCAGCAGAGGCCTTGACTGTTTCACCCAAGCTGCAATGCACAGAGTTCACTTGGGAAACACAGACAGGCTTGGATGATTTCTGAATACCAACATGGCTACAGTTTGGTTCAGAGGAAGTGAAGGAAACCAAGGTCTGTGGTGTGACAGTTGCGGGAGCTAAGGAAAAGAAGGGAATCAATCCACACTGGGTGAAACTGCTTCTCTCACCAAAGACTGACGTGGGAGGGAAAGGAAATGAAGGGAATCCATCCACACTGGTTTAAACTGCTTCTCTCACCCAAGACTGATGCGGGAGGGAAAGGAAATGAAGGGAATCAATCCACACTGGGTTAAACTGCTTCTCTCGCCCAAGACTGACACAGGAAGGAAAGGAAACAAAGGGAATCTATCCACACTAGGATAAAACGCTTATCTAGCTTGAACTGAGGCCAGGGAACAGAAGCATGGAAAATCTTAATCATTTCTGATTCACTCGCTGATTCATAAGAGAAATGGCAGAAAAAGCTTCGGAAGGGCAAAGAGACTTCCGGTTTCCTTAAAAACTTCGAAATCGCTTCAAAAAGGAAAACTTTCTGAATTTATTCCGAATTTCAAAGATTCTGACCGAACCTAACCATGCCTAGTATCAGGATGCTCTTTCAAAAACCAGACCCATTTACAAGAGGGTTGTGTACTGTCAAACTCTGGTTAATGAGCTCAAAATATGACTTTTCTAAGTCTGCAATACTCAACTGCATTGTGAGTAGAGATCTGTAGCCTGAAATAATTTATTCATAAGTAAAATAGGGTTTTTTCCCCCTAATGGTCAAAAAGTATTGATAGTCCCAACTAAAGGAGAGCCATTTAATCTGCTGGCATTGTGTATGTGTTGACATATAATTAAGTAATTCTATGTATATCTACTGGAGCAGTGTTTTGAGGATAGAGCTAGGAATCTGAGAGGTAAGGGATCAAATCCCATGTTGACAATGGAAACCCAAACATGCACTGACATGCTCTTTAAACATCCTATGCTTTTCCCATTCTATAGTCTCATAACAGCCAGCAAGGTAAGAGTGGGCCTTCTTAGCTATCACAGCATCAGACATAGCAAACAGGAAATGTGATCAAAATAGCACTTTCTGACCAGGGATTTGTGACCATGTGATAAGGGAATGATAAGAATGTCATCCAAATCTCACCTTTAAAATAACAGAAGGATATTGAGGTCTCAAAAGAAAATCAAGTGAAGGTGAAACTAAAGATTTGGGCTGTTTAAATCCCAGTTTGAATCCCTTGGAATTCACCTAGATTTGCAATTAGGATTGACTCTGGTCCCATCTAACAACACCAAAACTTTATTCTTATATCTCACCACCATTTCCCCAAAGGGGTTCGGGGTAGCTTACAGACTGCACAAGGTGCTTAAAAACAATATGAATGAAGCACAGTATAAAATACAATAAAATACATATGCATATAAAAACATCAACTAAAATTTTATAAAACTGAGGTCATTACAAGAACATCTATATTGACCGGTTATCATCAAGAGAGGCAGGGGAAATTCAATGGTGGTTGCATGGCATGTAGAGCTGATTGAGAGTAATGCAATCTTGAATCACGTCAACACAAGTTGCAGTATGCTCCAAATTCTTACTGAGAATCCAGAACAAACCACAACTTTGGGCCAGTGTAAGCAGTTGTGCCAATCCCAAGACAAAAACAATCACAACTATTTACATGGCCTTCCCATATTAACTGGACTCAGGTGGCCTTGGGCCATGGGATGATGGTCAATCTGTTTCTCCCATTCTCATTGTAGTGGCCAGGTTACTAACTGGGGCTAACTATAGGGAGCACACCACACCACTAATGAAGCAGTTTCCGAGCTCAATTCAAAGTGCAGGTGATTACCTATAAAGTCCTACACCGTTTGGGTTCAGCCTATCTTTGTGATCGCATCCCTCCTTATGAACTGGCACGGGCTCTAAGATCTGCTGGGGAGACTCTTCTCTTGGTCCTGCATCTGTCTCAAATGTAGTAGGTGGGGATGAGGGAGAGTGCTTTTTGGTGGTGGCCCCCGGCTCAGGAACACCCTCCTCAAGGAACTTAGGCAAGCCCCCACACTACAGCACTTTTGGAAAGAGCTAAAAATGTGTCTCTTTTAGCAGGCCTTCGATAATATTTAAGATAGCAGCCAGACTACTATTTTTTGCCAGGGAAGGCGAAATTGATTGTATGGATCTTTTAATCAACAGCCATTGTTATATTTTATTGATCCTATTGCTCGTGTTAATTGTATATGTCTGGTTTTAAATGTGTTGTTGGTTTTAATGTGGATATATTGTATTTTGTGTGTTATTTGTAAGCTGACCTGAATCCCTATGGGAGATGGTAGTGGGGCATATATAAAGTTTGTTGTTGTTGTTGTTGTTATGGCAACTAGTGGGTGTGACATGAGAAATGCCCATTGTTCATCACCTGGAATTATATCAGATGGGTAGACAGGATGATCGGAGAAGGAAATAGGAAAGAAGGAGGGTGATGTTTTATTTTCCCTGTCTCCTCTCCTGTGTCCCTCACTAGCCATGTCACATCTGTTGGCTGCCACTATGACAAGAATGGAAGGGTCACGGTAAGAGTGGCCATTTGGAAGGACCAATGTGGAGTTAAAACCATCCCGGTGCTGATCAACTGATTCAGAATATGGCACTCCAGATCAGCCCTGGGATAAAGGGTCAGTGTAGATTTGCCCTTAGAACAGTTACTTCTTCCTTCTAGTCAGGCTCCTCATCTTTAACTATTCAATGCTAATCACCTTCAGCATAATCTTCTCTCAACTCAACTCCTGGAATGATTCCATCAGTGTTGCCTCTGAAAAATCCTGCAAATGTCTTGGGAAGTCAGAAAGACAAATGTCAGCATGATGGAAGAAGCAAAGACCACCAGAAAATGAAGTGATGCTCCTATGCCATCAACTCCTCTGGACTGGCCATTTCATCTGAATGCCCGATCACCATCTCCCAAAGTAGTTACTTTACTTCCCGCTCAAGAATGGAAAATGGAATGTTGTTGAACTGGAAAAGAGACTTACAGATGGGCATAACCTTAAAAACTGTGGCATATACACTGAGAAATGAATAGCCCTGATCCTTTGGTGCTCTAACTGGAGGTCAGCTGTGACCAGCAGTGCTGCGGAATTTGAAGAGGCACATATGGAAGGTGAAAGGGAGAAATGTGCCAAGAAGAAGACTTGCCAAGCCAACCCGGACCGGGGCCGCCTTCCACCTGGAAACTAATGTACTCACTGTGAAAGAACATGTGGATGAAGAATAGGGCTCCATAGTCACCTATGTATCTACTGCCAAGACACTACACTTGGAGGGACACCATACTTGGACAGCAAGGGATTGCCTAAGTAAGAAAGAAAGTAACTAATCTTTAATAGCAATGTATCTCTATTGAATATGGCTAGTGAAGATAAGTGTCCTGTCTTGCTTATTTCTTCATACATTCAATTTAAACAATTTTAGAATCTGTTTTTAAAGAATGACAAGAAAAAACGAGATTGACCTATTTGTCCATGTCTCCTCCTTATCACCAGAACTCATCCTCGGGACTCATTGTGTATTCTGGAATGTTTGATCTCCAAATTTGGCAGTACTGGAAGAACAACTGCAAATATGTTGAAGATAACAAAGTCTGAAGGGATCAGAAAACTGTTCCCAAAAATATAAAGGTTGCCTTGATAAGCTGGAACACTACACTGGCAGCAATCAGGTGAAGCAAAAATAAAGTGTGAATACAAAACAGAGAGGAAACTACAATTACTGACGATACTCACAACGGCTATTTAATGGCTTACACCCCCCTTTTATCTCTACTAACCAGCATGGGAAATAATAGGAAACAAAGTGGCAGTGATGACAACCTTTTTATTTCTATTGTAGTACGCAATTGATTGCGCATATAGACAGCCTTCGTGAAATGTTTTAAGCCTACTTTGTTTCACCTTTAGGCTATTACAGGAAAATGGTTGACGGAGGGCTGGCAAATTATTGTTTTCCTTTGGTCTTTGTCCCTGCCTGCCTTCCGATCTCCATACATCCCACCATGCTGATTGAATGGCTTTTCCTTTCTTGAATAAACTAAATAAAGTCTCCAATTGCAATCAATAGGCTTACATTTTTAAACACATGCTGCAAACTTAACTGTGCTGAAAGATCAACGGAAGCCATTCTCTCTCTCCCCCCTCACTCCTGTTCATTCTTTTTTTGTTTAGGTTTGTTTCTACTTCTGTTTTTATTCTTGTTCCATATTACAGTTTGGAGGGAGGTAAGGGAAGGGATTTTGGAAGTCAGATGGCTGATACTCTTTGGCCATTTTGCTGTGCCGGCTAAACCGATGCCGAAAGACCTCTTAAAGCTCTCCACCATTATCATGGGCAGAGATGCTGAATTCCTCCCATGAGGATAGAGAGAATTTCTAATAACGTTTCTTGGAAATGGGGCTCAACATTTGTGCTGGCAGAAGCACTGCGGCGAATGAGTAGTCACTTTCTGACCATCATTATTATGCATTTCTTTCATGCCTTGGATCTTAGCATATTTTGGAGAGTTACATGGGGTGGGAGGAGCGATGGTGAAGGTACAAAAACATGGATAGAATTAAAATGCAAGGGCGACGAATGGATTTTGGTTCGCTCGAGGAGCCTTATGGAACCTGAAAGGTTCCTGAATGCTCTGAGGGATCTGGAGTCTATCAGCGTCTCAGTCGATGAGCAGGTGCAATCCTGGAACACCTCTTTAGCTAGAGCTCTCGACGAGATTGCCCCTAGGCGTCCTCTCCGACCCCGCAAACATCGATCTTCATGGTACACAGAAGATCTTAGGTCGATGAAGCGGGAGAGGAGACGACTAGAGTGCGTGTGGAGGAAATTCCAGGACGGAGCCTCACTATCAGCTTATAAGCTATTTAAAAGGCATATGAGCATGCTGTCAAGGTGGCCAAAAATGTGTACTTCTCCGCCTCGATAGCGTCTGCCAGCTCACGTCTGGCCCAACTGTTTAAAGTAATTCGGTCCTTGACGACGGTCCCTACTGTCCCAAAAAATAGTGATCAGGCCCTCACTGCCGGTGCTTTTCAGAGCTTTTTCACAGACAAGATACTGAGCCTCCGCCGGACCTTCCGGCCACGGTTGATACAGTGAAGGAGCTTGAGACCCCATGGCCCTCCGCTGGGCCCACCCTCGATCGATTTCGGCCACTGGACGCAGATGCTGTTGATAAGATCGTGGCTGCAACCAGGCCTACCACCTGCTCCCTCGACCCGTGCCACTCCTGGCTGGTTAGATCTTGCCTGGAGGGGTTACGTGGGCCTCTGTTGAACATCATAAACAGCTCCCTTGAGCAAGGAGTCTTTCCAGAGTGCTTAAAAGAGGCGGTGGTAGCTCCATTACTGAAGAAACCGTCGGTAGACCCAGCGGTTCCCTCCAACTACCGACCACTGTCGAATCTTTCGTACCTGGAGAAGGTAGTTGAGAGGGCAGTAATGGAGCAGTTGCAGTCCTTCTTAGATGATGCAACATGGCTTGACCCCTTCCAGTCCAGCTTCCGTTTGGGGCACGGGACGGAGACGGTCCTGGTCTCCATCACAGACCAACTCCGCTGCTAGCTCGACCAAGGTGGGTCTGCGCTGCTCGTGTTATTGGACCTCACGGCAGCGTTTGACACGGTCGACCACAATCTTTTGATCCAGCGCCTGGCCGTGGCTGGAGTGAGGGGGAGAGCCCTTAAATGGCTGACCTCCTTCCTCCACCAGCGGTCTCAGCATGTGAGGAGGGGTGGGGTGGTCTCTGAGGGCTCCCCATTAGTTTGTGGAGTTCCACAGGGGGCCATTCTCTCCCCTCTGTTATTTAACATCTACATGCAGCCGCTTGCACAGCTGGTGCGGAGTTATGGGCTTGAGTGCCACCAGTACGCTGATGACACTCAGCTCATTCTGAGGATGGAAGGCAGGCCCGGATCCATCCCCGATAATTTTCAACATTGCCTCGAGGCTGTTACTGGATGGCTGCGAGCCAGTAGGTTGAGGGTGAATCCGGCGAAGACGGAGATGTTGTGGCTGGGCTGCCCGGGTGGTGGGGATGTCCAACTTCTGACCCTGGACGGTGCAGCGTTATGTCCATCGTCATCCGTAAAGAGCCTGGGGGTCCACCTGGACTCCCAGCTGACCATGGAGGCCCAGGTCTCTGCGATCAGCAAGATTGCCTTTTTCCACCTGAGACAGGCAAGGAGGCTGGCCCCCTACCTCTCCCAGAATGACCTGGCCACGGTGATCCAAGCCTGGCTGCCAATTGAGCACCGGATCACCTTCAAAGTGTTGGTTCTTACCTTTAAGGCCTTGCACGGCCTGGGGCCAGCATATCTGAGGGACCGTCTCACCCCATATTGCCCTATGAGATCCCTCCGCTCGGAGGACACGAACCTCCTGGCTGTCCCCCACGACCTGCTCCCCTTCAGGCAGGTGTGCAAGACCCACCTTTTCCAGCTGGCCTTCCAGGTGTAGGCCTGTGGGTTGCACCCCCCTGTGAAATTGAGCCTTGACCCAGGTCGTTTTTAAGTGCTGTACACTGATATTTTAATGTCATTTTAATGTTATTTTACCCCTGTTTTATCTTGTATTGCTGTTTTTATTTTGTGTTCTTTGGTGCTGTGAGCCGCCCCGAGCCCACCGGGAATGGCGGCATAGAAGCCGAATGAAATAAATAAATAAATAAAATAAGATCATACAAAAATGCCTCCCTTTTCTAGAGGGAAAATAAATGTTTATTACATTAATTTTGGTGAAATATTTACGTACTTCCCTGCATGCAAAGAACTCAGGATGGCACACAATAAACTCAACTTTGATGGTTACCTGGGAAGGTCAAGAGCTTGGACACTCTTCCCACCCTAAATATCTCGGCATCACTTTAGATCAAACTCTAACATTTAGGAAACACTGTGTGAACACCAAGCACAAAGTAGCTGCACACAATAACATCCTGCAGAAACATACTAATAGTATACATGAGATGCAGACCCAAACTTAATAAGAACATCAGACCTGGCCTTGACTTACTCAACTGCTGAGTATGCCTGCCCCGCCTCGCATAAATCTGCTTATGCGAAGCAGGTGAATATAGCACTGAATGAGACATGTAGAATAATCACACCTGTTGATAGACTCTATAAGCTAGCTGGCATTGCCCTCCCCCCAATGTATGATGGGAAGTTGCTGCCAATTGCAAGAGAAGTAAGGTTGTACACAATGAAAGCCACCTACTGCATGGCTATCAGCCTCCTCCCAGTGGACTCAAATCAAGGAAAAGTTTCATGAGAACCACCACTCCTCTTAATGTTCCTCCAGCAATAGCAAGAGTATCCCTCTGGGCAGCTAAACCAGGTAATTCCAACTGGGTGGCCCCCACGAGGGTCTTCCTCCAGGGGCAAACCAAGAATGGTCAACTTAGAAGTCCCTGAACAGACTTGGAAGTGCAGTTGGCAGATCAAAAGACAACCTAGCTTACATGGCACTACCTAGAAGAATCCTCCACCTTGTGCGACTGTGCAGCAGAACAAACAACTTGGCATCTGTATGCTTGTCCATAATGTTCTGCCTCATGCTCAGAGAAAGAACTGTGTCAAGCTACAGACAATGTGGTTCCTGTTGCACATGTTTGGTCTAAAATTATTTAATTGCTTGTGTTCCCTCAATTTTTATTAGTTTTGTACTTATTTATGCAATGATTTTGACACAAAATAAACAAATAAATAACTCCACTTGAACGTATTCCAAATGGTAAGACACAATGTAAACTGACCAAAAGCATACTAACCATTTAAATGGGCTTGGCTAACTTACCGGCCGAGCAGGTTGCGGGGCGGGGTTCCCCTCGCCGCCATCTTGTGGAGAGAGAAGGGGCTTCTCCTTCCCAGAAGCCCATGGGGGTGGCGGGAAG
This sequence comes from Anolis apletophallus, assembly GCA_030556195.1. Taxonomy (NCBI): domain Eukaryota; kingdom Metazoa; phylum Chordata; class Lepidosauria; order Squamata; family Anolidae; genus Anolis; species Anolis apletophallus. The sequence goes on from JARBWK010000016.1 coordinate 26,998,169, forward strand.
GTTTCCCACCACCAACACCGGCTGGCCAATGACGGGGCTAGCCCCGCCCCCCTCTTTGCGCCGGCTGGCCTGCACTTCTTCCTGGGCAGCCTATTTAAGGCCGCCCGGGACTGCCCAGGCTGCACGTAGGGCCAGCCCTGTTTTTCCTCCCACCCTCCCTTCTCATTGCATTGCTTGTTGGTGTCCATTTTGTTCATTCTTCATGTCATTGTTGTATTGTTCATGGTTATGCCTTTTATTGTTCTTTGTCACAACTCCGTGTTTGGCGTGTGGCATGACCCCTGGGTCAGGCTGGCTTATCGCCCCTTGGTTGTTAGGGGGATAACGCCTAGGCCCCCTGGGGTGCTGAGTTTCCATGGACAGGCATTGGGCCGCTTGCACCCCAGGCTTGCAAATGCCTTTGGACATTCGTGGGGGCTGTACTACACTGATCCAGGACCCATGCGTGGCCGCCAACCCTTCCTGTTTTCAATAAGTGAGTTGTGGCCATTTTCATCCAACCACTTGTGTCTGTGTTATTGTTCTTGGCGTAAGGTGTGTCACCCTTGCATATGCAACAGATTAAAACAAGATGTTTTAAAGACAGTTTAAAAATATTTTAAACCATTCACATGAGCAGGTTTTATCAGATTACCATTCGATTGAGAGAAAAACACTCCTCAATCAGATCACTCACTTTGGATTGTAGGCAAGCTTTATAAGATCGTATTTTGAAGTGGAAATGATGCATATCAGAGGCATCGCCATTGTTCATGGACCATCACCCTTCTGTGAAAATAGATCCACAGCTCGATGCAAGATTAAAATAAAATCTGTTCCAGAGAGGAGGCAGGGTGTTCTTACACAGTCCATAATTTACTGACTGTGGCTAATTCTTTTGGAGAATGTTTTGGTAAAGAGATACAGTATATTGATCTATTGTGTGAGACAAAAAACTACATCTCTCCAGTTTATTCCTCTGTACACTCAAACAAGAGGAAATCTGTAAATACATTCTAAAATTCCTTGTACATAATTGCCTTCATTTAAATAGGCATACTAGAAATTAGCTTCTTCAGTTCCATTATGTCCCTTGACAGGCCATTGTAAATGAAAAGATTAATTTTTAATATATTATCTTTAGGACTTCCTGTTGCTTTTCTATCTTGCCATTGCTTTTTTTTTTTTTCTGAGGTGATGAGAGGTTAAAATATTAATAATACATTGGGCACCCAGAAGAATTTTGCCCATTTGTGGTCACCTTTGAAAGAATGTGGTGAAATGCTGAATACTAGAAATCTGCAATGTGCAAATGTAGGTTTGGCAGATGTGCTTTGTTCACTTATTTTGACAATTATGGTTCTGTTTAATTATTTAGAAAAATGCTTCATAGTGTGCCAGTAAAGACTCTGGAGAAAATTTTGCAAAACACAACGCAAACTCTTTTCCCTCCCCAGCAATGGCAATGTCCTCTGTTTTTAAATCGTTGTTAAGATGTTGGGGACATAAATAGCCAATATTCAGGCTATGCTACAAAGTGGGTGAGTTCTACACTTCCATATACTTTTTTCATTTTTTAAATTTTTCTTCTAGATCTTTGAGTACTTGTGGACAACAAGTTGAACATGAGCCAACAGTGTGATTCAACAGCTAAAAGAGCAAATGGGATTTTGGGCTATGTCAAGATTGAGGGAAGTCATGGAGTCTTTCTATTCTGCTTAGGTTTGACCTCATCTGGAATAATTTATCCAATTCTGGGCACCATCGTTTAAAAAAAGATACTGACAAGCTGGAAAGTATCAAGAGGAAGAGGATGACTGTATTTCCTTCTATGAACCTGTACGCTCCCTTTGATCTTCCGGGGAGGTCCTCCTCTTGCTCCCACCTCCGTCACAAGTGTGAGGGAGAGGGCCTGCTCTGTGGTGGCCCCTTGACTACCTGGGGAGATTAGGCAGGCTCTTCAGGAAGAGCCTAAAAACCTACGTGTTCCAGTGTGCCTTCAAGGAATGAACAACAAATCCCCGTACCTCAGGGGTGCTCATTATGGTGATCGGGAGCACCTAGGTGATCTTCGGCCCTCTTCCAGGTGATCTTTGGGCCTCACCAGCCAGATGGCGCGCTCCTGCCATACGCGCGCACATGTGCTCCTGCCCCCGCCTTCACGGGGCTTCTTTTGTCAAAATGAGGCTTTAGTGGGCGGGCCCTGGCGCTCGTCTTGCCACGCACGGTGTGATGACATGACCGCCCATTGGTTGCTGCTGGGGGGCGGGGGGCGGGAGCAAGGCGAAGGCATGCTCACGGATAGGGTGCAAGGCTGTGGGAGGGATGGAGGGAATGTGTGTGTGAGAGAGAGAGCCAAGGAGAGAAGAAAGAAATCCGGAGAAACCCTGCTGCTGCCCTCGGGACTCCCATTCCAAGCCGAGACCTGGGCGAGCGAGCTGTGTGGGGCTGCTTTCTTTCCTTGGTTGAGGGAGAGGAGGGAGGGCTCCACCGTGTTCCTGGGGCTGAACCCGAGGAGGAGGGGGCTGCGGGGATGGAGACTCCACTTGCTGCTGCTGCTTGTGCCCTCGCCGCCTTTCTCCACCTCGTCCTCCTTCCTGCCAGCCGTCCACTTGGGCGTCCTTTCTGAGTGACACCCTCGAAAGGAAGGAAGGAACCCCCCCCCCCCCGCTGCATCTGTCACTTTGGGGAAGCACCTCTTCCACTCTTCCTTCTCCTGCCCAGGTAAGGAAGCCTCGAGGGAAAAGGGAGGGGGGGACGTTACCATGGGGAGACTCCAGCCTCATGTGGGTCCCTCTCTCAGTTGAGTTTCCCGGCCCAGACAACAGCCAGGCGGCCCCTCTTCCCAGCCCTGCGCCTTCCGAGCCGCCGCCGAAGCCATATCTGGCTGGAGCGCTGGCGGGTGCGCCTATAAATACCCTCCTGCTGCATGCATGGGAAGGCCTGCTGTGCACGCAAGAAGCAGGATGGGATGGGGACTTCCGCCGCGAAAAGCATGCAGCAGGAAGGAAGAAGGCAACAAAGACATTAAGAGAGAGCGCGTGCGCAGCCAAGGAGGATCCCTTTCCCGGGTACACGTGGCGGCGAGTTCGTGGGCAGGCAAGAAAGAAGCCCCGCGCGGACGCATGCGTGCACACGCTCACATGCACAACAGGTGATCTTTTCAACTTGATTGTTCATATAGTAGCTCGCATGATGAAAAAGTGTGGGCACCCCTGCCGTACCTTGACCAACTCAGTATAAAATGCCCTTTGATGCATTTTATCTCACCCTTAAGTGAAATTAAACCCCATTGTTTGTCCCATCTAAAACTCCCACAAGATACATCACCCTACTTATCCATCTCACCCAGGGTTTTTAAAATCCTATCCGTTGTACTTGGCCCTGCCCACTCTGCTCAATTTTTTGGTTACTTGTTTTATATTCTCTGTTTATTTTGTATTATCTTCTTTTGATATATTTTATTGTATTTTATTTGATGTATTATTGTATGATTGTATGTTTGTTTTCTTTTTGCCTTGTTGTAATGGTTGGGCTTGACCTCATGTCAGCTGCCCCAAATCCCCTTCAGGAGATGGTGGTGGGGTATAAAAAATTATTATTATTATTATTATTATTATTATTATTATTAGGATCAAAGGTCTGGAGACCATGAATCCCTATGAGGAGTAGCTTCAAGAGTTGGGTATGTTGTTTAGCCTGCAGAAGAGAAGGTTGAGAGGGGACTGACAGCTCTGATGTGAAAGGATGTCATAAGGAAGACGTGACAGACTTGTTTTCTGCTGCCCTGGAGTCCCTTGTTTTCCGACCATCTTCTTGTGCTGGTGTAGCAAAGTCCCTTGGAGGTATTCCCATGTCACATAGCCACTTCCATTGACTATGCATTAATAATAATAATAATAATAATAACTTAATTTCTAGAACAACCTCTCTCCCCAAAGGGACTCAGGGAGGTTTACACACACAAAAAGGCAAGCATTCAATGCCTCAGGTGAGTTCAAACATATCAAATTAATACACCAACAGTAATTAAACATTGTGATGAAAAATGAAACAAAATAAATCCAATAAGGCATTGAAATCTGTCTTGCGAAATCTGTCTCTGGAGTTTGTTTTCAGGAGTCAGGGGTTCTCAAAGCTCCTGATAGAAGAGAGTATATGAATGTGGAGGAAAGTAGAGAAACATCATGGGATGGCTGGCCATCTCTGAAGACGGATCTTGTTGGGATAGATGAAGTCCCCACTATTAAGGATGCTTTCACCCACTTTCCTTCGGGTTTCTCCCTTCCCTCCTGCCCATGGGATAAAGTCAGAGCAATGGGTTCAAATTATAGGAATGAAGATTCCACCTGAACATTTGGAAGAACTTCCTGATGGTAAGCGTGGTTCAGCAGTGGAACTCTCTGCCTTGGAGTGTGGTGGAAGTGCCTTCCTTGGAAGCTTTTAAACAGATGGCCATCTGTCAGAGGTATAGTAGAGTCTCACTTATCCAACATAAATGGGCCAGAAGAATGTTGGATAAGCAAAAATGTTGGATAATGAGGAAAACCCTATCATGTTATGATTTTACAAATTAAGCAGCAAAACATCAACTTTATGTAGCAATTACTATGTTTACGAATTTAGCACCAAAACATTGCAATTTATTGAAACAGCTGTGGATCCAGGTGGGAGGCAGACTGCGTTGGATAATACAGAACCTTGGATGAGTGAAGGTTCGATAAGCGAGACTCTACTGTACTTTTGCTTTTCCTGCATGGCTGGGGGTTGGACTAGATGGATCATGTGGTCCCTTCCAACTCTATTTTCTATTATTCTATTGTAGAAAATGGAGCCCCCGGTGGCTCTTCATGTAGTCATGCTGACCACGTGACCTTGGAGGTGTCTACGGACAATGCCAGCTCTTCGGCTTAGAAATGGAGATGAGCACCAACCCCCAGAGTCGGAAACGACTGGACATACTGTCAGGGGAAAACCTTTACCTTTTTCTATTGTAGATGATAATGCTCTATTTATTGATTTACTATATTTCTACCCTGCTCTATCTCACCCCAGAGGGGACTCAGAGTGGATTCCAGTTTTGGCAATTATTCAATGCTGCATTATAACATAAAGTATACAAATAGATAACACATTGAACTTTACAATCAAAATAAAACATTTAAATACAATTAAAAGCTGTTAAATCATAGCACCTAATCCCTCTAGACATAGCACCTCTCGACATACCTGTAAACGAAGATCTTACTAAACTTGATCCAGAAATTAGAGAAAACAACCATTACTTCATCTTTGTTTTCCCCAATTAACGTATGTTTCTTGACCCGTATTATTTTGTTGTTGACATGAACATCAATGGTACTTTTATAAATAGAATTGTAAATCATTTCATCTACAGCCAAGTCTGTTGGGTTTATGATGAGAGGAGTACAGACTGCAGAAAGCTGTTCTTTCGGGAGTGAAATTCCCTTTTAAGGAGTAGATTTCTCTCACAGTTGTTTCACCCCGTTCTGAACTATGAGTCATTTGTTGGATGTTTGTAACTCGGGGACTGCTTGTACTGCCATTGGGGTATGTGGCACTTTACAAGTAAAACAACCAAAAACATTGTGTCTTGCCAGATGCGTGAATTCTATTATACATGCAGAGGAGAAAGGAATAACAAACACATAAAACTATACTTTACAATTGTATAACTAGCCAGAAAAAATACCAACAAATGCAATATAATATAAAACAAATAGGCCCATGTTTCTCCACCTTTCTAATGCCATGACCCCTTAATATAGTTCCTTTTGTTGCGCTGACACGTAACCATAAAATTATTTTTGTTGCTACTTCATAACTGCAATTTTGCTACTGTTATGAACTGTAGTGTTAATATCTGATATGCAGGATGCATTTTCATTCACTGGATCAAATTTGGCACAAATACCCTATGAGCCCAAATCTGAATACTGGTGGGGTTGGGAGGGGATTGATTTTGTCATTTGGGAGTTGTAGTTGCTGGGATTTATAGTTCACCTACAATCAAAGAGCATTCTGAACTCCACCAATGATGGAATTGGATCAAACTTGGCACACAGAACTCCCATGACCAACAGAAAATACTGGAAGGGTGTGGTAGGCACTGACCTTGAGTTTTGGAGTTGTAGTACACCTCCACCCACTGTGGACTCAAGCAATGATTAATGTGGATGAAACTTGGCATGGAAACTCAATATTGTATAGTCTGTGTTTTTTATGCTATGTTACTGTGTTTGGTGTTGTGAGCCGCCCTGATCCGTACGGGAGTGGCGACAGACAAATCCAAATCAATCAATCAATCAATAAAATAAATAAATATGCCCAAATGTGAACACTGGCGGAGTTTGGGGAAAATAGATCTTGACATTTGGGAGTTGTAGTTGCTGGGATTTATCATTCACCTGCAATCAAAGAGTGTTCTGAACCCCTCCAATGATAGAATTGGGCCAAACTTCCCACACAGGACCCCCATGACCAACAGAAAATACTGTGTTTTCTGATTGTCTTTGACAACCCCTCTGATACCCCCTCATGAACCGCCAGGTTCAGAAATGCTGGAATAGACAAATTAATATAATCAAAATATTCTCTCTCTCTCTCTCTCTCTCTCTCTCTCTCTAGATAGATAGATAGATAGATAGATAGATAGATAGATGGGCAACCTTATTAGCCTGATCTTTTGCACGCCAGATGCTTACATTGAATTGCAGCCACTCACAATGTGTGTTGTTCTTCAGCCTTCCTCTGACTGCACTGCAACCTATCTTTTCAACAATGCATCCTGTCAAAATTTAAAAGACAAATGAAAAGGAGGTGATATTACCTCTTTCAAAACTTTCCTGGTTTTCCAACCGGCATTTGTTGCTGTTTGAACATAAGGTGGGAAATAGAACAATTCCTACAGATCTATCGTCTCTTTCACATTCTGTAACACTTTAGGTGGGAAGGCATCATTGTTCCAAAACTGGCAAAGGAGAATTCGCTTTGTACATGCAAATCTGAAGCAATCCATTTCAAGAAACACATCAGAATGCTTCCAATTTATGTGCCAATAGAGACGGTAAACTGACAAGAAACAGAGATGAAAGTTCTTTAAACATTTCAGCTTTTTTGGAGATGCAAACATTTTCCGTCTGCAGAATTTCCATCAAGCTGCAGCTGGAGAGAATTCTCAATGGCTCCCATGAAGACTTTAAAAACTCCCATTTCGCTTACCCAGTAAATATTCTACAGAGAACATCATGCTGCTCCAATCCCACTGGCATTACCAACTGCCAATCTCCACAAATCCATTTTAGCACAGAAACAGCTTAAAACTCCCACTGAAGCCTTCCTATGCTGGCTGCTGCGTGCAAAAGTGGCCTCTTAAAGAGTTTGGGTGCATAAATGAAATGATGGTTCAGCCCTTTGGTCATTAGTAATAAAGAGCAACTTTGGCTGCAAACCAATCTCAGAGTAAGCCCATCAAACTCAATGAAACTTACTTCTGAGCAAGCTGGTAATATATGCACTGCAGCCCTTTACCATCCTTGCTTGTTGATTTATTGTATTGTATTGTATTTTATATATTTCTAGACATACAGTATATTTTAACCATCTTTCAATCCTGCAATCTAGTCCTCCCCAAGCAGTTTACAATACAGAATTATGAAATTCAAAATGAACTATAAAACTCATTTTAAAGTAAAACAATTGTAAAATAAAGTCGTTAAAATGAAATAAAAGACAACATAGAGCAATATAATCAAATGCAATGCAGCTGCAGCAAATATCATGGAACTACCTTTGCCACCTTGTGTCCCCGTTTGGGAGGGAAAGCGCAGGATATGAATCAAGAGACAGCAAAACATATTTTCAATTAAAATTTAAAAGGAGCTGATTGGGAGTCACGCTCCCTCAGTGAACAGCCGGAGCCCCCAGTGGCACAATGGGTTAAACGCTTATGTCGGCAGGACTGAAGACTGACAGGTCAGAGGTTTGTATCCGAGGAGAGTGCAGATGAGCTCCCTGTGTCAGCTTCAGCTCCCCGTGCAGGGACATGAGAGAAGCTTCCCACAAGGATGGTAAAACATCAAAACATCTGGGGATCCCCTGGGCAATGTCCTTGCAGACAGCCAATTCTCTCACACCAGAAATGGCTTGGCCGACTCACCAGCCGAGCAGGTTGCTGTGTGGAGATGTCCTCACCACCATCTTGTTGAGGGGGTAGGGGGCTTCTTCCTCCCAGAAGTCCCCTGGGTGGTGGCAAGGTTTCCCGCCACCAGCGCCGGCCGGCCAATGATAGGGCTGGCTCTGCCCCGCCCTCTGTCATCAGCCGGCTGGCCCTCACTTCCGCCCAGGCAGCCTACTTAAGACTGCCTGGGCTTCCCTGCTAGCATGTGTTTCTCTGTTTCCTCCCACCCTCCCCTACTTGTATTCGTTGCTTGTTTGGCTTGCACTTTGTTTTGCTGTATAATCATTGTTTGCACTATGTCGATATTTGTGTTGTTATTATGTTCAATGTCACATCTCTGTGCTTGGCATGTGGCAGGACCCTGGATCTGGCTGGGTTATCGCCCCTTGGTCATAAGGGGGGATAGCGCCCTGGCCTCCTGGGGTGCCGAGTTCCAGTGACCAGTATTGGGCCAGTGGCACCCAGACACGCAAGCATCTTCGAACAACTGTAGGCTGTCCGTCCCCTGATCCAGGACCCATGCATGGCCGCCAACCCTTGTTCCTGTTTTCAATAAATGAGTTGTGGCCAATTTTCATCCTAACACTTGTGTTCCTGCCTCACTGGTTTCCTGGCGGGAGGTGTATCACCCATGCACACGCAAAAGACTTGCAGTTTCTCACGTTGCTCCTGACATGAAAACAACAGTGAACAGCCACAGGAATGCCCAGAAAACTATCACTTGGAAAGAAAATTGGCTAGTGTCAGCCCTGAAAATATCCTGCTCTAGTTACAAAAATACACTTTATTTATATTCTGCCCTTCTCCCCTAGTTGGGAATAACAAGAGGATTCAGGACTTAGAATTGGTGTTGCTGTTTATTCGTTCAGTCTTCTGGCTCTTGCTGGCCTCATGGACCAGCCCAGGCCAGAGCTCCCTGTCGGCTGTAGCCACCCCAGCTCCTTCAAGGTTAAGATTGTAACTTCAAGGACACCATCCATCCATCTTGCCCTTGGTTGGTCCCTCTTCCTTTTCACTTCTATTCTCCCCAGCTTCATTCTCTTTTCCAAGGTCTCCTGACGTCTCATTACGCCAAAGTACTTCATATTTGCATCTAATATCCTTCCTCCCAGTTAGTAGTCGGGCTTTATTTCCAGGAGCATGGACTGATTTGATCTTCTTGTGGTCCAAGGCACTCTCAGAATTTTCCTCCGACACCACAGTTCAAAAGCGTCTCTCTTCCGTCACTCAGCCTTCCTTATGGTTCAGGTACTTCATCCATAAGTTACTACGGGGAATACAATTGCTTTAACTATGCAGACCTTTGTTGCCAGTGCAATGTCTCTATTCTTCACTATTTTATCGAGACTGGTCATTGCTCTCCTCCCAAGAAAGAACCCTCTTCTGATTTCCTGGCTGCAGTCTGCGTCTGCACTCATCTTTGCACCTAGAAATACATAGTCTTGTCGCTGCTTCCACACTTTCTCACTCTATTTGCCAGTTATCAATCAGTCTGGTTGTCATAATCTTGGTTGTTTTATGTTTAGCCAGCTTTTTTACTGTCTCCTTTCACCTTGTTTGTAAGGTTCCTCAGCTCCTCCTCACTTTCGGCCATCAAAGCGGTACCTTGGTATTAGAATTGGCACCTTGGGTATTATCTAGGCCACCAATCATTTTATTCTTACTGGAAGACCCACAATGATCTTGAAGTGCAGGCAGGTTCATAGAGAATAAAGGACTACCCACACTGCCACATAATGCAGTTTCAAATTGCATTACCCTGACTCATTGTATGGCAGTATAGATGGACCTTCAAACAACATAACCTCATGGACTTGGTTCAATGATCTCAACTTTGATCCCGTAATATACATTACTTAATAAAAAAAGAAACCTCCTATTAGTTTGCCTTTTGGTGGGGAAGTGACGAGATGAGAAGCTTGCCCATATTCATGTAATGAGTTCATGGCAAAGGTGACATAACTAAACCAGAAACAAAGGCAAGCAGATCAAATATTCCAGTTTTCATGTGATAGTATCCTAGCAAGCAACTATGCCACAAATTAAACTGGAAGTTCCAGTACTGAATAAACGCTTAGACTAGATCATGTCCAAGGTCCCAACTGTAAGACCTAAATCCTCCTACTATTTCCAATGAATCATAGAATCATAGAGTTGGAAGAGACCTCATGGGCCATCCAATCCAACCCCATTCTGCCAAGAAGCAGGAAAATTGCATTCAAAGCACCCTGACAGATGGCCATCAAGCCTCTGTTTAAAAGCTTCCAAAGAAGGAGCCTCCACCACACTCCAGGACAGAGAGTTCCACTGCTGAACGGCTCTTACAGTCAGAAAGTTCAAATGGAATCTCATTTCTTGTAGTTTGAAGCCATTTAGTCCCCCGTCCTAGTCTCCAGGGCAGCAGGAAACAAGGCTTGCTCCCTCCTCCCTATGACTTCCTCTCACATATTTATGCATGGCTATCATGTCTCCTCTCAGCCTTCTCTTCTTCAGGCTAAACAGGCCCTGCTCTTTAAGCCGCTCCTCATAGGGCTTGTTCTGCAGACCCTTGATCATTTTAGTCACCCTTCTCTGGACACATGAGAGCAGATCCACTAAAGCATTGGCAAGTTTGTAAGTCTACATATAATATTTACTATTTATTGATCCATCGGAAATCATCCAGTTGGGACTAACAATTGGATTTAGCTCTACAATTCCAAAATGTCTAGCTATGTATGTAGATCACAGGGTTTTACCAATGATGCTCAATTGTAATTTGTTTCCTGGTGCAAAATTACATTTTCTTAGTGACAAAACTTAATTTGGAACTTGCAGAAATTCATGCAAGTGCAGCCTACATGAAAAACTGATGATAGATGCATGGGCAAAGAAGTGATTGTATTGTCGAAGGCTTTCATGGTCGGAAGCACTGGGTTATTGTAAGTTTTTCAGGCTGTAATGGCCATGCTCTAGAAGCATTCTCTCCTGACATTTTGCCTGCATCTATGCCAGGCATCCTCAGAGATTGTGAGGTCTGTTGGGAACTAGGAAAATGGGGTTTGTGTATCTGTGGAATAATGTCCAGGGTGAGAGAAAGGATTCTTGTCTGTTGGAGGTAGGTGTAAATGTTTCAATTGGTCACCTTGATTAGCATTTGATGGCCTAGCAGTTTTCGAGGTCTGACTTCTTACTGCCTGGGGGAATCCTTTGTTGAGATGTCATTAGCCTGATCATTTCTTGTCTGCAGTTCCCATGTTTTTGAATGTTGTTCTTTGTTTACTTTTTTAAAAAAGTGATTGCTTGTAAAGGATCCGACAAAAGAATTCAGGATGGTTGCTTTGTGATCTCTATATATGATGAACTAGTCAAACAATGGATTATGTTAAAAGCATGTACTTGCTTATTTTCCCTCTGGGCAATGGAAACCAGAGCTTTTAAAGCACTGCAGTTTGTGCTGCTTTCTTTCTTCTGCTTTCATACAATAAATATCTATTCAGACAAGGCTTCACCCTAAGCATGCATGTCAGGAATAACTAAAAATGTATGGGTTTTTGTTTCCTGGATGAATAAACGCTAGATACTGTATATAGAAAGGTTCATGATTTTGTTAGAGAAATCTTAGCATAAATTTAGGAAATAGAGATGCCTGTTTTTCAACTGTTCCACATTTTAATTACACCTTAATTTCAAGCATTTGCAGACATGTTGGTGCCTTGTTAAACTCCAAACATAAAGAGAAGGTCATTAGTCTTGAGGCACCAGGAAGGATATTTCATCTATTTTCAAGCTTGTGGTGGGGCTGAACAATTTTTAATTCATATTTATTTCTTTCAGGTATGATTTTTCAAATCAATAATAATACAATTATTATTATTACTGATTTAATAATAATAATCATACACTTAGAGCCCCAGTGGCGCAATGGGTTAAAACCTTGTGCCGGCAGGATTGAAGACTGACAGGTCAGAGGTTCGAATCTGGGGAGAGTGCAAATGACTTCCCTCTTCAGCTCCAGCTCCCCATGCAGGAACATGAGTGGAACCTCCCACAAGGATTGTAAAACATCCAAGCATCCCCTGGGCAACATCCTTATAGACTGCAAATTATTTATTTATTTATTTATTTATTTACGAAGAATAGCATCAACAGGCAGGATGGGCTCTCTAGCCTTTTGGCAACCTTCCTAAGAGAAGAAAAACTGTAATTTCAAACTCGGGCAGATGATGCTCATCTAACCCTGTAAGATCAACTATCTAAGAGAAGGAAGCTCAAAACAAACCTACGACCTGAGGATCTCGCTGCCACCGTCCAAGCTTGCTAGGCCCCATCAGATGAACCTTTGGTTTGAAGGGTGAGGCCAGTTCTGTGCATGCTGCGCTCCACCATAAAGGTCCATTGCGCAGGCTCGGACACATCCAACCTCCGAAAAAGCATCAACGCGCTTGTAGAAAGCGTGTCCTTCCTAAGTATCTTCATTCGCAAAGTAATGCCAGAGCCAGACATTATATTATTAGCATAGTACAATATCAGTATCATATATTACTATATTGCACTATACCATTATATTGTAATATTATTAGTAATATTACATTTAATATTTATTTATTTATTTATTTATTTGGATTTTTGCACCGCCGACTCCCGGGGGCTCGCGGCGGCTTACAGGCCAATGGCGTAGTGCCAGAGGTTGAGCATAAAAACACAGAAAACATACATTGCTTAAAAACATGCAATACAATAAAAAGTTAAAACAGTAAAATTAAAACAGTACATGAGCGGTGGCCGAAGAGCGGTCTATTATGGATGCAAGGGCCTACTCCCCAAAGGCCTGCCTAAACAAATAGGTTTTGCAGGCCCGTCTAAAGGGGAGTAGGTCCCTCAAAGCTCTGGCCTCGACCGGGAGGGCGTTCCATAGCGTAGGAGCTATCACAGAGAACGCCCTCCGGCGGGTGGATGTTAAACGGGCCAGCTTGGCAGATGGTACAACCAGTAAATTGGCCTCTTCAGACCGGAGTGATCTCGATGGGCAGTATAAGGCGAGACGGTCCCTCAGATACGCTGGCCCCAGGCCGTGGATGGCCTTAAAGGTAAGAACCAACACTTTGAAGGCGACCCGGTGCTCAATAGGCAGCCAGTGCAGATCCCGCAAGACTGGAGTTATTCGGCATCCTGCTGGAGCCCCAGACAGGAGCCGGGCGGCGGTGTTCTGCACCAGCTTGAGCTTCGGATCGACGACATAGGCAGGCCAACGTGAGCGCGTTGCAGTAGTCTAGCCTCGAGATGACCGTGGCTTGGATCACCGTGGCCAGGTCGTTCCGGGACAGATAGGGAGCCAGCCTCCTCGCCTGGCGGAGATGGAAAAACGCTGCCTTGCTGACCATGGAGACCTGGGCCTCCATGGTCAGCTGGGAGTCCAGGTGGACGCCTAGGCTTTTCACTGACGGCGCTGGGTGCAGCGCCGCACCGTCCAGGGTCGGAAGCCGGGTACCCACTCCGCTCGGGCGGCCCAGCCACAAGATCTCCGTCTTCGCGGATTCACCCTCAACCTACTGGCTCGCAGCCATCCAGTAACGGCTTCGAGGCAATGTTGGAAATTATCGGGGACGGACTCCGGCCTGCCCCCCCATCCTCAGAATGAGCTGGGTGTCATCAGCATATTGATGACAGGTCAGCCCATAACTCCGCACCAGCTGTGCAAGCGGCTGCATGTAGATGTTAAATAACAGAGGGGAAAGGATGGCCCCCTGGGGAACCCCACAAATCAGTGGGGAACCCTCAGAGACCACCCCTCCCCTCCTCACACGCTGAGACCGCTGGTGGAGGAAGGAGGCCAGCCATTTAAGGGCTGTCCCCTCACTCCAGCCATGGCCAGGCGGTGGATCAAAAGATTGTGGTCGACCGTGTCAAACGCTGCCGTGAGGTCCAATAACACGAGCAGCGCAGACCCGCCTTGGTCGAGCTGGCAGCGGAGTTGGTCTGTGATGGAGACCAGGACCGTCTCCGTCCCGTGCCCCAAACGGAAGCCGGACTGGAAGGGGTCAAGCCATGTTGCATCATCTAAGAAGGACTGCAGCTGCTCCATTACTGCCCTCTCAACTACCTTGCCCAGGTACGAAAGATTCGACACTGGGCGGTAGTTGGAGGGAACCGCAGGGTCCAATGATGGTTTCTTCAGTAATGGAGCTACCACCGCCTCTTTCAAGCACTCTGGAAAGACTCCTTGCTCAAGGGAGCTGTTAATGATTTTCAACAGAGGCCCACGTAGCCCCTCCAGGCAAGATCGAACAAGCCAGGAGGGGCACGGGTCGAGGGAGCAGGTGGTAGGGCGGGCTGCAGTCACTATCTTATCAACAGCATCTGCGTCCAGTGGCCGAAACCGGTCGAGGGTGGGCCTGGCGGAGGGCCATGGAGTCTCTAGCTCTCTAACTGTCTCAACTGTGGCTGGAAGGTCCCGGCGGAGGCTCAGTATCTTGTCTGCAAAGAAGCTCTGGAAAACCCCGGCAGTAAGGGCCTGATCACTATTTTTTGGGACAGTAGGGACCGTCGTCAGAGATCGAATCACCTTAAATAATTGAGCCGGGCGTGAGCCTGCAGACGCTATCAAGGCAGAGAAGTAGTCATTTTTGGCTGCCTTGACAGCATGCTCATAAGTCTCTCTAAAAAGCTTATAAGCTGATAATGAGGCTCCGTCACGGAGTTTCCGCCACTCGCGCTCTAGCCGTCTCCTTTCCCGCTTCATAGCCCTTAGGTCCCTTGTATACCAGGGGGACCGATGATTACAGGGTCGGAGAGGGCGCCTAGGAGCAATCTCGTCGAGAGCTCTGGCCAGTGAGATGTTCCAATCCTGGACTAGCTCCTCAACTGAGACGCTGGTAGACTCCAGGTCCCTCAGAGCATTCAGGAACCTATCGGGTTCCATAAGTCTCTTTGGGCGAACAAAAATCCGTTCGGCGCCCTTGCATGGAGGGGGCGGTTGCTCAACCCGGATACTTAGAGCACAGTGGTCCGACCATGGTACCTCTATAACGGAGGCTAGGTCCACTTGAACCCCTGCGCTGAACACCAAATCGAGGGTGTGTCCGGCCGAGTGTGTGGGTCCCGAGTTACACCAGGAGAGGCCCAATGTCGCCATGGTCGAAATTAGGTCCGCGGCTGCAGATGGAGTGGAGGCTGCGTCGGCGTGGACATTGAAGTCGCCCAGAACAATCAGTCTGGGAAACCTCAATGCCCACTCCGACACAGTCTCCAGCAGCCGCGCCAGGCTCTCCGCCGGTGCGCTAGGCGCACGGTACACCAGCAGGATCGCCAGGCTCTCCGGGGACTCCCACACTAGGCCGACACTCTCCAATCCCGAGGTGACAAGCGCAGGGGTCGCTCTAAGGTGTAATCCATCTCGGGAGAGTATTGCCACCCCCCCCGTCCCTCGTTCCTATTCTGGTGCGTGGCAACGTAGTCAGGGGGGACCACTTCCTGGAGGCAGATGGAATCACTCTCCTGGAGCCAGGTTTCAGTGATGCAAAACAGGTCCGCTTTGAGATCTTCGCAGAATTCCCTGACAGTAGCGGTCTTATTACGGATAGAACGTGCGTTTACCAGCACCAGCGTGGAAGGAGGGAAAGCTGGATGTCTACCAACAGCGTGTCTGGGGATAGGACGCAGGTCAGAACCGGGTCGAGTCCGTCTGCGACTCGAGCCGGTTCTCGCCGTAACGTTAGCATTCGGCCTGCGCCTACCGTACTCGCCCTGCCCTGAGATCACCGGGATGCTCGAAGGGCCCTGCTGGTCAAAGCTGGCCTGGGATCCAATTTCCGGCACACCCCGTGAAAAGGGGGGGCCTGCGAGGGGTCTTGGACATTCGACGCCAAGTCAGCAGACGGCTCCCTAGCCCCCAGCCCCTCGTTCCCATTGAGGGGCGCCGCTGCACAGTCTTTAAACGGACCCCCGTGTCCTTGGGGAGACCCTACGGACAGCCGGCCCAGTTGATTACTAAGGTGGGCCTTCTGGCCCTTTGATGTGATTGTGGTCTGACCGACCGGGGCCGGTTCAAAGGTCCCAGCTGGATGGTTCTCCTTCCGGCTGTAGCTAGCCCCCCAAAAGGTCCGCGCTCGAAAGGATTTCTTTCGGGGCCTATCAGTCCTCCCTCCTACATGGGGGTGTCGGCCCGCATCTTGGGTGGTCAGTGAGTTCGACACTAGCTCCACGTTAGCCTGGGCTGGAAGGGGGAGACAGGCCGCTGTTGGAACCTCGGGTCAGGGTTTGGGCCCCCGGCACTGGTAGCGCGTCTACGTCTCCTCCTCAACCGTCGCCGTCGTGTCTGGCCCAGCCGGTTTCTGGATGGTTTCTTTTGACCGCTGCCCAGCAGCGTAGGGCACTGGGGAGCGATCAAGGCCGGCAGGTCAGCGGGAAGTCGGCCGGCACGGCGTCCAGGTCGTCCCCCAGGGGCCTTTGCCAGGACCTGGGAGATGTTCAGGGTCGTTGGTGTTGAACCAGGGGGGCCAGGCCATTCAGAAGCAGCAGAAACAGCAGAAGCAGCAGCAGGGGGCGAAGTGTAGGGCAGAACTATAGGCAGCGATGCAGATGGCTCCAAATCAACCAGAGGTGGGGCCGGTGGTATAGGCAGAGGGGGTGGGGCTAAGGACGCCGAGCCAGAGGAGCTCGGCGCCATGTTGGAATTTGCTACCAGTACCCCCTCAGCTGGAGATGGGGGGGGCTGGACACCCAAGGCCCTCCAAGGGCTCCACCATGGGAGGGACATCGCTCCTGGAGGCTCCAGATCGTCCTCCCCGGGTGGGCCCTCGCTGAGCGATCTCTCCCCGGCTGGGTCTTCCTCCTGCAGCTCCTCCGCCCGATCGACCAGCTGCAAGGTAGCAGGGTCGCCGAGGGAGCACGGGCCCTGATGTTCCAGGTGGCCCAGGGGGAGTCCACTCCAGGGGGTCGCCGCTGGCTCACTCACCCCCGCTTCCTTTCCGGACTGTCCTCTTCTTTCGCTGCACTCCCTCGGAGGCTCGCCGGCACCCGACCGCGGCCTCCGCAAGGCAGCAGGCCCAGCCAAGCTACCACCACTGGCACCGCAGACGCCGCAGGCCTCGGCCTCTGGGCCTCCGAAGAGAGGGCTGTCTCTCTCGCAGGAGGGCCGGGAGAGCGGCCCTGGGACCAGGCCCCCAGCCGACTCCAGCTGGGCGGAGAGCCGCTTCGCCAGCCGGCCAAAGGTGAGGAGGGAGGAGGTGAGCCCCTCGATAGCGTCCCGTAGGCCCCGCAAGTCGTTCTGGGCTCCCAAGGCTCCCTCAGGGGCTCCTTCGGTTCCTCTGCGGGGGGAGGAGGTGGCAGCCTCCCACTGTATAGCAAGTGGGAGAGGTGCAGGAGGCCCGGTCGTCAGTTCTCTCAGCCAGCCATCTGACCCCAGGCCCGGCCAGGGGACCGGGGACTCTGGCAGGGGGGTCCTGCGAGTGGGCCTTCTCAGCCTGTCGGCGGCCCCCGAACTCGCCCCCAAACTCGCGATCCCCAGGCTCGCCCGGATCCTAGACGCCGTCACCGACTCTAGGCCGGCCTCCAGGATGGCCTCGGCCTCCAACTGAAGGGCCTCCAGTGGTGGCCGGAGGCCCACTGACGGGTCTCCTGGGGACCAAGTGACTCCCCTGAGACTCCAAGGGACATCGCCTCCGTCTGTGGTGGCCAGCCAGGTAGAAGAGGCCACCGAATGGGGAGATTCTTCAAGGGCCCAGCAGAGCTCAGCGTTCCTGCTGCAGCTCGCCGCGGCCATCTTGAAACATATTTCTCTGTAAGGAAGAATATGATGGATCTTGCTTGAATGCAAGGGCAAAGAATGTAAAGATTGTCCTTCTATGATGAAGTGGGAGGATGCACTCAACTATTTCATTGCAGAACAAGATGCTTTTTTTTTTAAAAAAATAGTATTTTAGGTGATAGTTAACTGACAGTCCCGTGCTTTTGATTTAAAACCAGAGACTTAATGTATCCCTTTCTTTTTTAAAAATGGTCTCAAGTAGCAAGTGAAACAATGGCTTTGTGTTTCTGCAATCATATTGAAAACCTAGAATTTCCACGTCAGAATTTGAAAGGATGTTGAATATTGCAGGTTTCTAGAAGATTTCAAGACGCTCGTTGTAATGCCTCATCACAATGGAAGAATCTCAAGAAACGATGTCTGTGGCTTATTACTTTGAGTTTCCACACAAATGCACATAACACACTATGTGGCAGGACATACAGGGGTTGCTCAGCAATGACATATTTTAAAGGGAGCTGGCTTTTAAAGGGAGGAAAATGAAAGACGAAGCATTAGTATCAAGCCCCAATTATGTTGTAAACCAAAACTAAAGGAAGAGAGATAAGAACCTTGCCTATCTGAAAGGAACCTGATGGGTGCTTATACATTTTTTAAATAATGTTTACTCCTACGACATTGCAATTGCTTTAGAAAATTACCTCCTCACAAACACAGAATTCTATCTGTTCCCAACATTATGAAGCAGTCGTCTGCTTTCATGTACTGGTGTCTTTTTTATATGCTGTGAATATATATATGAAAAAACAGTCAAGGAAACACATATTTTTACCCTTACTGTGAAGAACATCCACATCAAAACAGATGCTA
This sequence comes from Anolis apletophallus, assembly GCA_030556195.1. Taxonomy (NCBI): domain Eukaryota; kingdom Metazoa; phylum Chordata; class Lepidosauria; order Squamata; family Anolidae; genus Anolis; species Anolis apletophallus. The sequence goes on from JARBWK010000016.1 coordinate 27,016,945, forward strand.
TTTGCTTCCATCTTTTCAGGAGACAATTGTACAAGACTGAGAAGGTTTGCAGCAGACATATCTATAAATCTTTCAATAGAAACATGGTTAGGCATTATTAGCTCTCTTGTGGAACCATTAAGGTTATTCAGATTCCATCACAACCGGCTCCTTCCAATGTAATACAATCACAATAAGACGTCTATATCAGATAGAAAGCTGAAGTTTGGTTCTGTGCAGGTGTGTTCAATTCCATGAAAAACCTGGAAATGGGACATTTTGATAGTTTGCCCTAAATTCTCCTATGATATCCTATAATATTAGCACTCCAGCAAAGATCAACCTTAAGATTCTAGGAATCTATGGCGTTCTAATCAGTCTAGCCAGGGTGAAGAAAGTCAGCTTTTTCTTGGACCAGGTCAGACTATATTTATTTATTGTGCCAGAAATGAATTGAGAATACAGTTGTAATGAAAAGCCACATTTTTTTAAAAAAAATGCATTATAATAATATTAGAAATATGGATGCACTAACTCATTTATTAAAGAAAATAAGTCAAGGGATATCCAAAGAAGAAACAAATTGGAACCCTATAAGGGAATACTTAATCCGAAAAGAAGGTAAAGGTGACGACTTAGTTAGCTAGGAAAGGAGTATTTGAAAAAATGTAAATAAACAGTGTACAGTGTTCCCTCACTACTTCGCAGTTCGCTTTTAGCAGACTTGCTGTTTTGCAGTTTTCAAAAAATATTAATTTAAAATATATATTGAGGTATTTTTGCTGTTTCATGGAGTTTTGCTGTTGCCGCTCTCCGAGGCGCTTTTCCCTCCTGAGCCGTCCCTTCCTCCCTCCAGCCTTGAAGTGTCTTTCCTTCCTTCCTTCCCTTCACTTTATTTTAAGTTTATAAAGACATAGTGTATAGGTAGTAAAATAATGTATAAATATTAAAATAAATATAGCATCCTTATATCACAGATTTTCACTTATTGTGGGAGGTCCTAGAACGTAACCCCTGCAATAAGTGAGGGAACACTGTAATGGCAACACCATTGTGTCTCTGCATGTCCAATAGCGGTAGCCCTTCAAAATGTGGGAAATTCCGGGTGTACAGGAAACTTTTGTACAGAAAACAAAAGTGCATCTCAGTATATCACCAGTGCATCTCACCAGTGCATCTCAGTATAAAACAGGAGAGAAGAATTCATGGCCTTCCAGATGTTGCCAGAGTTCAGGTTCAATCCTCATTGGCCACATTTGCTAAGGCTGATGGTAGTTGGAATGCAATAGCATCTGTAAACCCACAGGTTACCTTGCTTCCGTTCAAGAGTGAGATGATAAAATTATATACATGTGTCAGATAATAGGTTTCCACTCAGGACTAATGCCTTAAAAAGCACATAAGGAAGTTTCAATACCTCAAAGCTGGGTGAAGAGGTTCCAGATAGTGTAAGTTAAATCAAGATGTGAGATCCTTAGCTAAATGGCTCATGGCAGATGTAACAGCATGTTGCATTTTTGTTCAACTGCATTTCTCAGTGCTCACTAGCAGACGTCTTCACACATTCAGGTTTCAGTTATTATAGTGAGTGGACAATATATCAAAGTGTGAACTGATTCCTACCAACAGAAAGATGCACATAACAGCTGCTGTCAGGAGAGCGAAAAAACAAACTAAAACCCAAGTTTAATTTCTTTCTCACACATACAGAATATTTTAATAGGCTGGTTGTATTATCAGGTAAGCCTCATTCATCAGATGTCTAAAAATTAGACCACAATACTATTGCAATTTTTCAAAGGCCCATTTCTGGTGTGAACAAATAGCTAAGTGGTCTTTTGCCTCCCATGGGGTTGCAGTCAGGGCACGGCAGAACAAGGCAATTAAGCAAATGAAGCAAGCCGCAGGAAAGAGACACAAACCTTTAAAAATGAGGGACATTAGGATGAAGCCTCTGCAAATAGATCTGTGTTCCGTGGAGATGATGAACTAACTTCAACATTCTTACTGAGGCAGAAAACTGCAATTGGCAAGGGAGGTTTGCAAAATTTGACTTTTAACATTTGTTCCCTGATTTCCAACTCCCTTCTGTCCCCAACGGTGGTATGCAAAATTACTTCTCAATTCAGTCATGGACCCATAATACAAAAAAATAACAGATGCCAAGAGAATTGTCTCAACAACTGAAAACTTTAAGATGCTACAGCCATATTATAAGGCATTGTGTGCCCAATCCTATTGATTGCTGCTATTGGTTGCTGCTATAATCAAGCCTGGTGCTAGACCTGGTCCCGAACTGTAGTGCTCATTGTGACCCTCTATTTATCTACTCGCACTTTATATGCTAGAGGCCCACTTTGCACTTTACCGCTATCATTGCCTCCATGCTACCTATGCACTTTATATCTGCACTTGCACTTTGTGCATTGCTAATAGTTTAGAACAACTCGGAGGGAGGTAGAAGCCGCAGGGTGGGAGGGGTTACGGAAGAGAGATCGACATTCTATATGGGTGCACTAAACCAGGATCCGCTGTACGGTGTTCAACTGGGTGACATGGAGAGGGAACATGCAGAAGGGATGGTTCCTGGGCGGGGAGTTCCTATAGGGGTGGTGACTGGGAGGGGAAGATGCGGGAAAGGGAGACCCAAAGTATGGATTCGGCCTAGAATTTGTGATGGATCTAAATTACCAATTCGATCTAAAAGCGAGTGCTCTAAATTTCCAATCCGGCCAAAAATTTGTGCAAGAACTTTAATAAATTTAAATCGGGCTCCTGACAAAGTTAAGCTGAGTACCCAGGAAGGCGGCCCCTCCCGGTTGAAAGTGGTGCTGTTTAATGCCAGGTCAGTCAATGGAAAAACATCAACAATACAAGATCTAATTCTTGAAGAACAAGCTGACCTGGCTTGTATAACGGAGACCTGGCTGGACGAGGCTGGGGGGTAATCTCGCTCAGCTCTGCCCACCGGGTTATTCCATACAGCACCAAGCGAGACCAGGAGGGCGGGGAGGGGGAGTCGCAGTGTTCTATAAGGATTCCATCCCCTTGACCAGGTGCAATCAACCACGTTCGAATGTGTCGGCCTAAGGTTTGGTGATCGGGACAGGATAGGGATTCTGCTAGTGTACTGACCACCCCGCTGCACTACAGTCTCCCTACCTGAGCTAGCCAGCGTGGTCTCGGGCCTGGCCGTGGAGTCTCAGCGGCTCATCGTGCTGGAAGACTTCAACGTCCATGCCGAGACCACTCTATCAGGAGCAGCTCAGGACTTCATGGCCGCCATGGCAACCATGGGCCTGTCCCAGCTAATATCGGCTCCCACCCATAGTGCAGGACACACGTTAGATCTGTTTTTTTGCCAGGGATGGGAAGAAGGTGGCGGACTGGAGGAATTGACCATCTTTCCTTTGTCATGGACCGACCACCACCTGATCAGGTTCAGACTTACTGTGCCTTTCCACCTCCGCAGGGGTGGTGGACCCATTAGACTGATCCGCCCCAGGAGACTTATGGATCCGAATGGATTCCTGACAGCTCTTGGGGATTTTCCTGCCTCCTCAGTAAGTGACCTTGTTGAGACTCTTGCTTCTCTCTGGGACAGGGAGATGACAAGGGCTATTGACACGATCGCTCCAGAACGCCCCCTCTCGAGTAACCGAGCTAAACCAGCTCCTTGGTTTACTGAGGAGTTGGCAGCGATGAAGCGAAAAAAGAGGAGGCTAGAGTACGTGTGGCATCAGAAGCGGAGCAGATCAGCCCATGCGCGTCTGGTCTCCTATCTGAGAACCTACGACGCAGCAATAAAAGCCGCACAAAAAACATCCATTGCGGCCAAGGTGGCCGCTGCGAAGAACCGCCCAGCGGAACTGTTCTGAGTAATTAGGGGACTTTTAAACCCACCTCAGTGCGAGATCCCTGACGGCTTGGCGGTACGGGCCTTTGTCGGGCCTTCGCAGACAAAGTGGCGCTGATCCGTTCCGATTTCAATACCACTTTAATGGCAGTCTCTGAGGATGTGACACGAGCACCTGCTTGTCCGGTTTTAATGGATTTGTTTCAATTGGTTCAGTTCGAGGATGTGGACAAGATCCTTGGAGAGGTGAGGCCTACCACATGCATCCTAGACCCCTGCCCATCCTGGCTGATCAAAGAAGCCAGAGGGAGTTTGGCAGAGTGGGTGAAGGTGGTGGTTAATGCCTCCTTACAGGAGGGCAAAATTCCAGCCAGCTTAAAGCAAGCTGTTATAAAACCGCTGTTGAAGAAACCATCACTGGACCCCACTCAATTCGTCAACTATCAGCCAGTTTCCAATCTCCCCTATTTGGGCAAAGTCATGGAACGTGTGGTGGCTTCGCAACTCCAGGGTCTCTTGGTAGACACTGATTATCTTGATCCAGCACAGTCTGGCTTTAGGCCGGGACATGGTACTGAAACAGCCTTGGTCGCCTTGGTAGATGATCTATGCCGGGAACTCGACAGGGGGAGTGTGTCCCTGTTGGTTCTGGTGGACAGAGCTGAGAGGGATTAACACACCCAGTCTCATCTTGCCAGGTCTCTATGATACACACCAGGTTAACATGCTCATCGAGAATCAAGTCTTGGATGGCAGTTGTTTTTCGATTTACTGACCTGGCATTCAACATCTTAATTAAAAGCAGATAGACACAAATGGCTGAGAAGTGGTCCATAGGCTACCACTTTGAGTAGTGGTGGCACAAAGGGTTAAACCACTGAGTTGCTAAACTTGCTTACTGAAAGGCCACAGGTTTGAATCCAGGGAGCAACGTGAGCTCCCGCTGTTAACCCCAGCTTCTGCCAACCCATCAGTTTGAAAACATGCTATTAATAGGTACTGCTCTGGTGAGTAGCTAACAGCACTCCATGCAGTCATGCTGGCCATAAGACTTTGGAGGTGTCTATGGACAATGCCAGCTCTTCGGCTTAGCAACGGAGATGAGCACCAACTCCCAGAGTCGGATATGTCAGGGCAAAATCTTTGTCTTCACCTTAGATTAGAATATCCTTGAGAATACTTTTCATTCTATAGTTCTGTGACTTTATAATCTTTAAATCAGATTTTAACTGGATAATAATAATTATTATTATAATAACTATATTTTTCTACCCTGCCTCAATCTCTCTGAAGGGACTTGGGGTGGCTTACATGGGGCCATGCCCAGACAACATACAGTTAAAAACAGAACAGCAAAATATAATACAGCATAAAAACAACATCATCATAAACAATAAAAGCAAGCATCATAAGCAACAACATAGGTACCTCTAATCTCAATTTTTTGGGGGTGGGGATTAATATGCAAATGAGTTAAAGGATAGGTTGGTCAAAAAGGTGGATAGAACAAATAGTAGAATAGGAATAGAGCAATTATAACAGGATCATTACAGTTTAGCTTAAAATATAGTAATCAAATATAGGAACTGAATTCAAGTCATGGCTAGGAGCCATTTATCAGGAATCGTCAGTCAAAAGCACGACGAAACATCCACGTCTTCATTTCCTTACGGAATGTGGATAAGGAGGGTGCCAGTCATCCACTTCCATAGGCAAGACCTGCAAATGGTGAACCATTCCTGCTAAGTAGGACATGATACATCTCAAGATGATCTTATGGTCTAGGAAAGTCTATATACATGTAGATCCTTGTCCAAATGGTTTGGATTTTAAACATCCATAGTAGTAATATCTTAGACTGGAAATGTCTAAGACTGTGTATTTAATACAGTATGAGTACATCATGTCCCAAAACCAGTGATTCCCATAAACATTATGGCTGGCAGCCTGAGAGAGCCAAACATTTGTAAATATGGTCTGGAAATCCATCATTCTCATGTAAGATAAGGTTAACATCAAGGTCAAGAAGAACATTTCAGTCAGCTCCAGAAGTAATTCTGGACTCTATTAAGCACCTAGCTGAGCCCAGCTCCCAGAAATGATGTATCTGAGCTAGCCATAGGGATTTCTGTTTTGTTTTGTTCTGAGTTTTATTACTGACTTGAGAGGAATGAAACCTAGAGGATAAAACAGTTCCCATTTTGTGATGATATACTTTATTTCATAGCAAAATAATTGAATAGGAACTGTGTCACCCAAAGTTGTTAAATTTCTGTAAATCTGGCATGGCAAACAGTACCTTGATGTACACAGGGTCATAGTTTCTGTACTTGTCCTGCCTTTTGGCTGGCAGATTCATCTATCACGATGGCTGCAAAAACCTCAAAGGATTGCTTGGGGCCTGCAGCTCTTCAGACTCTGTAAACTCCCTCCTTTTGCTTTGTTTACTGTGGGGCTGCAGTTGAGACATTTCCAGCACTCATTATTAAACTTCACTTTGATATAGGGAAAGTAATAGGAGAAGTTCCTGTTGCGCAAATACATGGGATTTTTAATGCAAGCATTGATTGATTGATTGATTGATTGATTTTATTATTTATGAGTCGCCCTCCACGTCAGTGCTCCGGGCGACTTACACACAAAAACACATAAAAGAATTCAATAGTTAAAAGCTAAAAGAATAAAAAGATTAATTAAAATAGTTCCAGTAGCTCAGGCTAAGTCTGGGAGGTGTCCTTAGCCATAAGCCTTTCGGAAGAGCCAGGTCTTCAGTGCGGTCAGGAACTGGGGCATGTCCCGGATAGCTCTCTGATCCGCCGGCATCAAGTTCCAAAGGACAGGGGCCGCGATGGAAAAAGCTCTCCGTCTCGTGGTGTCGAGGCGGGCCTCACTCACACCTGGGATGCGGAGAAGGTCCCTGTTTCCTGAGCGCGGCGACCTTAAATGAGCTGGTTCGGACAAGCGGTCTTTTAAATAAGCTGGGCCGGCACCATGGAGGGCCTTAAAGGTAAGCGACAGGATCTTGTGGATGGCTCTGAGCTCGACTGGCAGCCAGTGCAGGCGCTGCAGAGATGGCGCGATATGGCATCTCAGTGGTGTCCCGGTGAGGAGTCTGGCGGCTGCATTCTGCACCAGCTGGATTTTACGAGTGGTTGACTGCGGCAACCCCACGTACAAGGCATTACAGTAGTCCAGCCGTGATGTCACTGTGGCATGGACCACAGTAGCCAGCGCATCTGATGGAAGGTAAGGTGCCAGTTGACGTGCCTGGCGTAGGTGGAAAAAAGCTCCCTTACTTGTCGCAGCAACCTGGGCCTCCAGTGAGAGTCTCGAGTCTAGTATCACACCGAGACTCTTCACCGACGGGGCCGGGATCAGCGGCTCTCCCTCAAAGAGAGGCAGCGGAATGGGTGGCTCTGGGCGTCCCGGCCATAGAATCTCAGTCTTTGATGGAAATGACTCGCCAATTGTTGCTCTTAATAAGAACCAAAATGTGCTAATACAGTCTTGCTTGTTTCTCTATGTCCCTTATCGGCCAAGTCAGTGATCTGAGATGGTATGGCAAGGTATTGAGACAACAAAAGGAACACTGGGAATCATAGAACTAAAAGGGGTCCAATGGACCATTGAGTCCAATCCTCTCAATGCAGGGTCTGCCGCTACAACATACCCAACACGTAGATGTTCACTCTCTTTTTGAAGGCATCACCTCTCTAGTAGGCTTGTGCTTTCAGTGTAAACCTTGCCCCATTTCGAGTCCTGGCTTTCAGTGGGGGGGCTCTATTCATTTTCAAGGGTTGTTTTTAGCTTGGGGCAAAAAAATTCAGACCATTATTGGGTGAGGTTTCCCACCCACTGGCTCCCCTTCCCAGTGTTCTTCTTACCTGGCACCTGCTGTTTCTCCTCTAGAGTAAGAAGTACTCAGCTGCAGGTGCACTCTGGGCCTGCCTGCATGCCCCCCGCATGCTCTCTGAGAGTGCATGTAGGGCAGGGCCTGCAGGAAGGTCTAGAACGCACTTGCAGCTGAGCTCTAGGCTTGCCTGCACACCCTGTGTTACACTCCAGACCAGGAAAGCCCTCTGACTTTAAACACCACGCAGCTGAGTAAAAATGCAATCTGTTTATTGAAGTTATTTTTTTTTAAGTAGCAGTAAAAAAAACACTTTAAAAGAATACATAAATCTATTAGAAAGGAAGATAAACCAGAACAAATAGTCCAGGAAATTAGTCCATCAAAGTTCATGAAAAACAAAGGCAGAAACTTCTATAGTAAATTTCAAGAACTGGAAACATGAATCAAAGGCACTTAAACATGAATCTATCCAAAGCAAGGGTTCCAAGGAACAGGGAAGAAGTCTTGACTTGATTCGAAACAATGCTTCATCTGACTACAGATAGACTTGGCACTTTATCTCCTAATTATGCTATGTCCTAAGCGGCCAGAAATGGGTTTAGTTTTAGCCTTGAATCCCTTATCATTCTTTCTTTGAGCCTGGCAGAATGCCTAAGATGCTGGCTTGCTTTCCTATTCTGATCATTCTCACCAGAAATTACACTTTGAACAGGGCTTTCCTGGTCATTCTCTGCATCAATAGCCACCTCATCATTGGAAACACCATTACCTACATGAACCTCATTGTCACCATTCCCAACATCCAAAGTACCCTGATCCTTAAACATAATCACAGGCTGAACTCCAACACCCTGCCACACACACACTTTTTTTTCAAGAGAAGGAGGCAATTTCGGCTCAACACAAAAGAAGGGTTTCATGTTGAGCAGATTGCCATGTGCGGAGGGGCCTTCCCATTTTGTGCTTCTGAAGAAACGGAAGACATGAAAGAAACGGTAGAAACAGTAGGAACGAATTTTGCATGCATGTCTACTCTCTAGGCAATTGACTCAATGACCAAACTCTCATTGTCTAGAACAGGGGTGCTCACACTTTTTCATCATGCGAGCTACTATATGAACAATCAAGTTGAAAAGATCACCTGTTGTGCATGTGAGCGTTCGTGCGCACATGCGTGCGCACGCTCCTACTGCAGCTTTCCGTCCGCGCAGGGCTTCTTTCTTGCCTGCCCACTAACTCACCGCCGCACGCACCCAGGAAGGGGACCCTCCTTGCCTGCGCGAGCGCTCTCTTAATGTCTTCGTTGCCTTCCTGCTGCGTGCTGTTGCGAAGTCCCCATCCCGTCCTGCTTCTTGCGTGCACAGCAGGCCCCTCCCATGCATGCAGCAGGAGGATATTTATAGGCACACCCGCCAGCGCTCTGGCCAGATATGGCTTCGGCGGCCGCTCGGAAGGCGCAGGGCTGGGAAGAGGGGCTGCCTGGCTGCTGCCTGGGCCAGGAAACTCAACCGAGAGAGGGAGCCACGTGAGGCTGGAGCCTCCCCACGGCAGCCTCCCCCCCTCAATCCTCCCTCGAGGTTTCCTTACCTGGGCAGTAGAAGGAAGAGTGGAAGAGGTGCTTCCCCAAGGTGACAGATGCAGCGGGGGGTGCCCTTCCTTCTTTCCTTTTGAGGGTGTCACTCAGAAAGGACGCCCAAGTGGACAGCTGGCAGGAAGAAGGACCCCTCCCACTGGTGGCAGTCCATGCCCACGGGAGAGAGAGAGAGAGAGAGAGAGAGAGAGAGAGAGAGAGAGAGAGTGGCTCTTCCTAGCCATCTCTCTCTCTCTCTCTCTCTCTCCCTCTCTCCCGTGGGCCCTCGCCGCCTTTCTCCTTCGAGGGCGAGGCGGAGAAAGGCGGCGAGGGCACAAGCAGCAGCAGCAAGTGGAGTCTCCATCCCTGCAGCCCCCTCCTCCTTGGGTTCAGCCCCAGGAACACGGCGGAGCCCTCCCTCCTCGCCCCCAACCAAGGAAAGAAAGCAGCCCCACACAGCTCGCTCGCCCAGGTCTCGGCTTGGAATGGGAGTCCCGATGGCAGCAGCAGGGCTTGCGGCAGGGCTTGCTTGGCTTTGCCCCACTTTGCCCGGCCTCCTTCACCTATTTCTCTCTCTCTCTACCTCTCTGGTGAGGTCCAAAGATCACCTGGAAGAGAGCTGAAGATCACCTAGGTGCTCCCGATCACCATAATGAGCACCCCTGGTCTAGAAACTCTCATACTTAAACTGGTGCAGAACGCGGCAGCCCGCCTGCTGCTGGGAGCCACTAGAACATCTCATGTAACACCTCTCCTGGGCGCACTGCACTGGCTGCCAATTGAATTCCGCATCTCCTTCAAAGTATTAGTTTTGACTTTCAAGGCCTTACATGGCTTGGGGGCAGTGTACTTGAGGGAGCGGCTTACCCCATACGTGCCCAGAAGATCACTGTGCTCAGAGGGTCTTAACCTGCTTGACGTCCCAGGTCCGAAGCTCTAGAGGCTTTCCAGCACGCGGCAAAGAGTGTTCTCAGTGGCTGCTCCGGTTCTGTGGAACTCACTGCCAGCTGAGACGCGGGCCCTGCGGGACCTCATGGCCTTCCGCAGGTCTTGCAAAACCTGGCTGTTCAGGCAGGCATTTGGTGTTTGACCAGTGCTTGAACTGTTAATCCCCCGCCAGCTGTGCTGCCACTGTCTTTTACCATGAACCAGCCTTGCCCTGATTCACGTGACTTTGTGATTTTATGTACTGTAATTAGTATGATGTTTTATGATATTTTAGGATTTTAGGACATTTTTATTTATTTTTATTTATTTATTTATTTGGTTTCTATGCCGCCACTCCCGGTGGGCTCGGGATTGTTTTATTGTATTTAGGATATTTTAGGATGCTTTTAAATCTCTATGTGCCTCATTGTGTTTTTATATGTCTGGAAACCGCCCTGAGCCTCGGGAAGGGCGGTTTAGCAAGTCGAAATAATAAATAAATAAATAAATAAATAAGTTCCTGCTAATATTCAACCAAAGTCTACACTCCTGTAACAAAAAAACTATTGAAGGTATACTTCTACCCTCTGAAGTAGTGGAGAACAAGCTTGCCCCTCCTCTTTGTGGTATTATGGCCAAACCAGGAAGCCCCAAATCCAGGAGATCTAACAGCAGAGAGTCCCCAGTATCCCTCTTGGCCCATGGCCTAAGTTGCACCAGTACCAGACCTTTTTTCTTTCTGCCCCACTCAGTTCCATACATCACAACACCAACTTCGACCCTCCCCCTAAGCCTAGCCACCATTGCCTCCCCTCACCCCATCTGCACAACCTTTACACAGCAAATAGCACATAAAAGACATTCCAGCAATACATCACAAAGCAATAGAAAAGGGCACCTTTCCCCAGCCCTCCTCAGCACATGCAATAACATTTCTAACCCCATAAGCAGATCACATTAGAACTATGAGCATGCACATTTCCCCCTCCTCCGTGCCTCCAAGCAACAACAGCCAGGCCACATCCCACCCAGGCCTATGCTAGGCCGCTGCAGTACCACCACTGTAGCACCCATGGGCTCGTTCGTGCCACTGGGGGGGTGATCCGCCGGGGTCCCGTTGGCAGTGGGACCCGCACAGGCTGGAAGGGACTCAGAGGATGAGTTGGAAGGCCCAGAGCAAGATTGGTCAGCCGTGCCTTTGCCCAGTTCACCTGTAGAGAGCTTAGCCTGGGATCTTGAGTGGGAGCATTCTCCCGGGAAGGAGCGGACCAGGTGGAGATGGGAGGCAGCGAAGCAGATAGCGGAGAGAGTTATGAATTCCCAAACGGCCGAGGTTCCCAAGAGCTGGCCGGGCAGCAGATGGAGGCTAGCGGCTGGGAAACTCCGGGGGAGGCTGCTTCTCAGGAAGATAGCGATACTGGACTGGAAGAGCGGGGCCGTTCTCATAACAGGCGCAGGGACATAGAGGAGGGCAGGAGGAGCTGGCATCTGTCCCTAGACCGTCGCCGTTCGGAAAGTAGAGACTGGAGACGCCGGGCCCTAGATCGTCGGGGTTCCAGGCCGAGGGATTAAGAACGGCCCCGTGGGAACTGATCGTCAGTTCTCCGGCCACGTCTGATCTGAAGGGCGTGAAAGCGGAGTGAATCCTGGAGCCTAGTTTGGCTCGCCATAGACCAAGACCTTGCCTTGTTTGCGATTCGCATTGGTGCGGATCCCTTGCTACGTTCCGGATTGAATCCGGGAGCCTTGCCAAGCTTTTTACCACGTTTGCCTTTGAATCTACCTTTTGGAACTTTGCTTACTTTACTGAACTGCAGCTTCGTGCTGATTGCTTTATTCTATGAACTTTTTAAGTGAATTGCTTTTTTGGATTTGTTTTTACTAAATAAACATAGTTAGCCTTTGCTACGTCTCCGTGTGTGTGTTAAAGGGGCAGTTCTAAGTCGGTGATTGTGACAGTTGGCCGGAGAACTCCTCGAACCCCTTTTTGGCACCACGGACGTACCAGGAACCGCCGGAAGGGCATCCAGGCTCCCATCGTCCCCACTGTCGCCATGGCAAACTTGACGGATCAGCAGGTGGTGGCGTTGCAGCAGGAGGTGGCGGAGTTACGAACCCGAGCGGGGCGGCACCCGTCGGTGAATGCCCCGACACGTTTCAATGGACATCCGGCGGCGGTGGAAGTTTTTATTGCCCAGGTTAGGATGTACCTGGAGCTGCGGCCCAACGAGTTTGCCACCCCCCCGAGCCCAGGTGGGGTTCGTGTTCAACTGCATGGAGGGAATGGCAGCGACTTGGGCAACTTCCCTCATCAATGCAGCGTCTCCTCATGTGGCTACTTTGGACACTTTCCTGGCGGCGATCCGGGCGACCTGGGGACCTCCCGTTAACGAGGACCTGGCGGAACGGGATTTGGCACGGCTGACCATGAAGGACATGTCCTTGGCCCAGTACATTTCCCGTTTCCGAGTGTTGGCCAGCCAGACCAAGTGGGAAGTGGCGGCCTTACGCTATACGTATCTAGCGGGACTCTCGCCCGAGCTTCAACAACAGATGTTGCAGTTGCCCCGGCCGGCCGACCTGGAGGAGGCCATCGCCCTGAGTCTGCGGGCGGAGGCGGCCACGCAACACAAGAGGAGGTGGGGGGGCGGCCCCACAGAGAAACCGCCGAGCAAGCGGGAGGCCGGGACCGGCCAGTTTGTGCCCCGCCAGATTCCTGCTCCCACCCCTTTTGTGGATGACTCTGAACCGATGCAACTGGGCACGGTGCGGCCTAAAGTGGACGCCGCCGAAAAGGCCCGGCGCCAAAGACTCAACCTTTGTTGGTACTGTGGGGGCTCGGGTCATTTTTCTCGTGATTGCCCCCAGAAACCGCGTGGGAAGACCCCTCGCGCCTCTGCAGCGGTGGCCCGCCCCCGGAGCCTGAGGAAGCCCTTCAGGCGGCGGGGGAAGGGTCCGCCGAGTGTAAGAGGGTTCGCCGCTCGGCCGCCGCCGCTCATCTTCCTCCGGAACCCAAGACTGGACAACGGGTCCTTGTTATGGTCACCCTCTGGTCTCCCGAGAAGGGGCCGATGATGGTCCATGCCATGATCGACTAGGGGCTACCAACAACTTCATTGACGCAGACTATGCCCGGTCTGCTGGATTACAATTTCTGGATCTTCAAGAGCCCAAGGGCGTTCAGACTATTGATGGGAGGCCCTTGAAAGCTGGGGCTGTGACCCAGTATACCGCTCCCACCAGGATGTGGACTAGTTCTCACAAGGAAGAGATTTCCTTTCTCTTGACCAAGCTGTCGGACTTTCCTATTGTGTTGGGGATTGTGTGGCTGACGCTGCATGATCCCCAGATCTCCTGGGCCAAGCGACAGCTTGTTTTTGCTTCTGACCATTGCCAGAGCCAGTGCATGATGGCCCGGGCGTGTGCGGCGCAGGAGGTGACCCCGGTGGCGACGCTGCCCAGGAAGTACGCTGGTTTTTGGGACGTTTTCAGCGAGAAGGAGGCGGAACGGCTGCCTCCGCACCGGCCTTATGACTGTGCCATTGATTTGGAACCCGGAGCCCCGATCCCGAGGGGGAGGCTCTACCCCCTCTCGGACCCGGAGCAGCAGGCCCTTCGCGATTTCCTGGACGAAAACCTGCGGAAGGGGTTCATCCGCCCCTCGCAGTCCCCGGCGGGGGCGCCCATCCTGTTTGTCAAGAAGAAATCAGGGGAACTGCGGTTGTGTAATGACTATCGGGAGCTCAACAAGATCACAATTCGCAACCGCTACCCCTTGCCCCTGATCCCCGAGTTGCTGGAACGGATGCGGGGCGCCAAGGTATTCACGAAACTGGACCTCCGGGGTGCCTATAATCTTGTCCGGATTCGTCAGGGAGATGAGTGGAAGACTGCGTTCCAGACCAAGTGGGGCAGTTTCGAATACCTGGTGATGGGATTCGGTTTGTGCAATGCCCCCGCCTGTTTCCAACATTTCATGAATGACATTTTCCGAGACCTGCTGGATCGATATCTGGCCGTCTATCTTGATGATCTGCTGATTTTTTCTCCGGATCAGGCCACCCATGACCGCCACGTCAGGGAAGTGCTCCAGAGACTGCGGGCCCACGGGCTCTATGCTAAGCTGGAGAAGTGTGCATTTGATCTGCGTGAGGTGGACTTTCTGGGCTACCGTATTTCCTCACGGGCATAGCCATGGATGACACCAAGATCCAGGCTGTGGTTGACTGGGCGGCTCCGGCCAGCAAAAAGGACATTCAACGCTTCCTGGGCTTTGCCAACTACTACAGAAAGTTCATTCCTGACTTTGCCAAGTGGGCTGATCCGATCACCCAGTGCCTGCGGGGTAAGGTGCCGTTCCGTGGACGCCGGCGGCGGATGCGGGGTTCCGGAGGCTGAAGCAGCTGTTCACCACTCAGCCGCTTTTGCAGCACCCCAACCCCCGCACTCCCTTCATCGTGCAGGCTGACGCTTCTGATGTGGCTGTGGGAGCGATCCTGCTCCAACCACAGGGGACGGACTTGTTGCCCTGCGCCTACTATTCCCGGCAGCTCACGGCGCCGGAGAAGAACTATACCATTTGGGAGAAGGAGCTCCTAGCCATCAAGGTGGCGTTTGAAGTCTGGAGACACCTCCTGGACAAGTTCACACCGACCACCGGAATTTGGAGTACTTGAAGTCTCACCGCAAATTGTACCAGAGGCAACAGAGATGGTCCCTGTTCTTTGAGCGCTTCAATTTCCACATTCACTATGTGACCCCCAAGCAGACCAAGCAAGCTGATGCCCTGTCCCGAAGCCGGAGTATGTCCGCGGGGGAAGGCCTACCCGAGCAGCCTCTGCTCAAGGCGGAGAACTTTGCAGCCGCCGAACGGCTCCCGCGCCGGCTCGGCGGCCCCGCCCGCCCCTGGGATAAGCGGCCGTTGAGTGTGCGGGTTCAGGCCCGCCAACGGGACGACCCTTGGGTGCAAGAGCAGCTGACCAAGGGGGTGCAGGCTCCGTTTCAGGTGAGAAACGGGGTGCTCTATCACCGTGACTCTGTTTATGTTTCTCCGGGCCCTGAGCGGGGGGACATTCTAAAGCTTTGCCACGACACCAAGGCAGCGGGACATTTTGGGCTCTTTAAGACTCTGCAGCTGGTCCTACGGGACTTTTGGTGGCTCAAAGTGCGCCGGGATGGAGGACTTTGTGGGATCCTGCCCTGTGTGCCAGCGGGCCAAGAACCCGGGGGCAAGCCGGCCGGTTTGCTCCAGCCCCTCCCGACCCCTTCTGCCCCGTGGAAGATGATTTCGGCCGATTTCATCACTGATTTGCCCAAGTCCAAGGGGTTCACCACGATCCTGGTCGTGGTGGACTGTCTCACCAAGATGGGACACTTCATCCCCTGTGTGGGGGTGCCTACGGCCAAGGAGACGGCCGATATGTTTGTGCAACATGTGTTTCGGTTGCATGGCCTGCCCGAGAGTTTGGTGACGGACCGTGGTTCCCAGTTCACTTCCCAGTTCTGGAAGGCTGTTCAGAAGCAGCTGGGGATTGAGGCGCGGATGTCTACGGCCCACCATCCTCAGACCGATGGCCAGACCGAACGGGTCAATGCCACCTTGGAGCAGTATCTGCGGTGTTATGTTAACTACCAGCAAAGCAACTGGGCGTCTTTGTTGTCCATGGCAGAGTTTGCTTACAACAATGCGACGCAGGAGTCCATCAAGGAGACTCCTTTCTTTGCCAACTATGGATACCATCCCCGGTTCTACCCTCCCGTGACTCCGTCGGGGGAAGTGCCGGTGGCGGAGGATTGGCTGCGAGAGCTCGCTGCACTTCAAGATTTGCTACGCACTCAATTGGACCAGGCTAAGGCCGACTACAAGCGGATGGCTGATCGGCGGGAGGGCGGAGAGGAGGTCGAGGTGCAGGACATCTTGGATGCCCGCCTCCGTTACAGGAAGTTGGAGTACTTCATTGACTGGAAGGGTTTTGGCCCGGAAGAACGTGCTTGGGTCAAGGCTCGAGATGTACACGCACCGGAGCTGGTGGCTCGTTTCCACCGCAAGTATCCTGACAAGCCCAAGCCCCGGGGGCGGCCCAGGGGGGGCCCTGAGGGGGGGGGATAGTGTAGCACCCCGGGGCCCGCTCGTGCCACGGGGGGTGGATCCGCCGGGGTCCCGTTGGCAGTGGGACCCGCACAGGCTGGAAGGGACTCAGAGGATGAGTTGGAAGGCCCAGAGCAAGATTGGTCAGCCGTGCCTTTGCCCAGTTCACCTGTAGAGAGCTTAGCCTGGGATCTTGAGTGGGAGCATTCTCCCGGGGAAGGAGCGGACCAGGTGGAGATGGGAGGCAGCGAAGCAGATAGCGGAGAGAGTTATGAATTCCCCAATGGCCGAGGTTCCCAAGACCTGGCCGGGCAGCAGATGGACACGAGCGGATGGGAAACTCCGGGGAGGCTGCTTCTCAGGAAGATAGCGATACTGGACTGGAAGAGCGGGGCCGTTCTCATAACAGGCGCAGGGACATAGAGGAGGGCAGGAGGAGCTGGCATCTGTCCCTAGACCGTCGCCGTTCGGAAAGTAGAGACTGGAGACGCCGGGCCCTAGATCGTCGGGGTTCCAGGCCGAGGGATTAAGAACGGCCCCGTGGGAACTGATCGTCAGTTCTCCGGCCACGTCTGATCTGAAGGGCGTGAAAGCGGAGTGAATCCTGGAGCCTAGTTTGGCTCACCATAGACCAAGACCTTGCCTTGTTTGCGATTCGCATTGGTGCGGATCCCTTGCTACGTTCCGGATTGAATCCGGGAGCCTTGCCAAGCTTTTTACCACGTTTGCCTTTGAATCTACCTTTTGGAACTTTGCTTACTTTACTGAACTGCAGCTTCGTGCTGATTGCTTTATTCTATGAACTTTTTAAAGTGAATTGCTTTTTTGGATTTGTTTTTACTTTATAAACATAGTTAGCCTTTGCTACGTCTCCGTGTGTGTGTTAAAGGGGCAGTTCTAAGTCGGTGATTGTGACATACAGATTATGGACCCGAAGGGACTCTCTTTCTGGACAAACCGTGTCCGATGCTTTTCCGGAGGGGTTTTGCCCAGATTGCAAGGGGACTGAGAGGGAACCCAGGTCGTTTGGGCTTTGGGAGAAGCAGTTCGCCAAGGACACTTCCCAGTTGAATATTCCCAGCCTTTTCCCCTCTTGCCACATGGACTTTGTGACTCTCTGCCACTCTATTGCACTCCAGAAGCAATTCTGCCCCTCAGGACTCTATAGTGTCCAAGGACATCTAAGGAAACTATAACTCCCAGAAGGAAAGCAGCATATTGTTGGTTGTTTTAAAGATCATTTCCTCTGGGAGCAGGAGCTGCATGGGAATGTAATTGGGATGATTGCAGGGGGAAATCTGGGTTGTCTTGTCTACATTGTACCCCTGTGTGCCCCCCTTTTGTGTCCCTGTAACACTAAGATAATGCCCTCAGCAGAGAGCTCCAGAGGTTAACAGAGCACAATAACCCACTTTTCCCATCCATTTTGCCTTGCACAAATAATAACTTTGGGAGGGACGTTGGGTTTTTTCGTGGGGTGAGGCCCACACTCTTTATGCCCAGGACTCCCCACATATGTCCCTGTCATTTTCGGAGCTTGGCCAATGATAGGGAATATGTACGGTCATGCAATCATAACTCAGAACACGGCTGTTTCATTGTGGAATTCGGAACTCCACAGCCAGCCCAAATAGGCATTCTTTGACCATTTTGAACTGAGAAACCATGCTTCCCACTCAGCCAGTAACTCCCAGACAAAGGGAGTTTCGGCCAGGACAAAAGACTCCCATTAAGGTATTCAAACCAAACAATAGACAGGAAGGCTTGAGCTCCCACATCGGGGGCTCGCCAGCCTCAAGGTATTCAGCCACAGGTTACTTCCTCCTCACCCAGCCG
Source organism: Anolis apletophallus (assembly GCA_030556195.1). Lineage (NCBI taxonomy): Eukaryota > Metazoa > Chordata > Lepidosauria > Squamata > Anolidae > Anolis > Anolis apletophallus. Next base: position 27,035,054 of record JARBWK010000016.1, read on the forward strand.
TTTCCCTTTGTGTCCTTTCCTGCCTCATGCAGCCCCAATTTGATTGGCCTATTTTGAATTTAGGCGCAATTTTCTTGTTGGCCGGCTCCTTTGACAAACAACTGTAAGCAAGGTTCTAACCAATGAACTGTAGGCAGGGAGGGCGCTCAATTCAAATGTAAATGAATGGTTTTCTATATATTTGCCTGTATTCCCATTAAAGACTATGTTTTGCCTTTGGAGACCTGTGTGCATTCATCCTTTCATCAGCTGAGAAAGAATTCTTCTCTCGGTCCGTGCGTGCTTCCGGTTTGGGTGAGAACTGAATTGGGTCTTGGTGGGATTTGTAGTTTTAGGAAGATCACCCTTACTTTAGGCCTTGATCCTCGCATTTTAGGGGTGGCCTGGGCCCTGTCCCCTTAAGGGAAGGGCCCTCTATAATCCATTGTTCGGCAACAGTATCCCTTGAGATATTTAAAACCCAACTCCTTCAACCTCTCCTCAAACATTTTGTTCCCCATACATCTTGTCGCCTTTGTTGCCCTTCCCAACTTTTCCATATCCATCTTAACATGACATGCCCAGAACTGAATACAGAATTCCAGAAAAGGCCTCCCCAGGGGAAAATGTAGAGGCAAAATTACATGTTTTGATTTAGAAGCAGGCTCATGTTCAACAATAGGGTCTTTTCCACTTATAGTACTGCCAAGTACTGTGATCAAAATGTAGAATTTTTCATTTTTCTTAAAATTTGCTTTATTATTTTCCTTCCAATGTTCTCATTTACCTATTTGGATAAAGTTCTCCATTTTTAAAAAATAGCAAACTGACTAAATATGGAACAGATAGAAAAATATCAGATGGCTCCATAATTGTTTGGTAAACTATGTTCAAAAATTATAATTAGTGGCTGGTGTGATTAATTATATTCTATCACTTTCAATGCTTTAAAAATCAGTAGGCTAGTGCATTTTTGGGTGAATCGCTATCTATTTCCGCTTGCTGGATACTGAAAGCCCCCCAATATTAATTTTTGCGCATCTCCTGAAAACAGGCGTGCTGCCAAATGGGTGTTTTTGTTCCGTATCCAGAAAAAGGCTCTTTTTGGTCCACTGGCAGCAATGGAAAATTTATGATTCTCCCCTTTCCCATGGGAGCCTTTCCTTTCTTCCCATCAAGAGAGCCAGGATGTAGGGGGGGGGGGTCCCACAGATTCTCCTTCCATATCCTCCATTAAGACCTGGATTTTAAAAGGCATCAGAGTAAAGATACCACTCTTTCTGGACCCCTTCTGTTTGTAGAGGGTACTGGGTTTAATGCTTCTTAAAGCTGTTTCTAACCTAGAGAAGAGGCAGGTGTGCACTTTTTCTCCCAGCACCAGCAGCATGCCACACAGCATTCCAAGGGATTTTAAGGAGGCATTGGTTTAATGTTTCCTACTACTTTCTACTGTAGAGGAGAGGTAGGCTTCTCTTTTTGTTTGTTTGCTGGGATTACTTATTATTATTATTATCTTTTTCTGAAGGAAAAGAAGGGAAGGAGAAAAAGAAGCTAAAACAGTGACTCCCCAAGCCCCCAAACATGCACGCCTCACCCACCATCTCAGGTTCTCCATCTCCCAGTCTGTCCCACTAAATAAAAAGAATAACTGGGACTGTGCCACAGCACCGGGACTGTGGTGCAGCTGGCTGGGAGTCAGCTGCATTAAGATCACTACTGACCGAAAGGTCATGAGTTTGAAGCCAGCCCAAGTTGGAGTGAGCTTTTGACCATCTGTGTAGCTTGCTGTTGACCTTTGCAGCCTGAAAAACAGTTGTATCTGTCAAGTAGGAAATTTTGGCACCGCTTATGTGGGAAGACTGATTTAACTAATTTATGACACCATAAAATTTCCAGCAAGTAAGAAAAAGAATGAGGAAGTACTCCATTAGTGTCACAAATAGACGATGAAGCAACAGCTCCCCTGGTGGCCAGAATACCCTCATGGAACTGGAATGTTAAATAGCCGCTGTGTGCCTGCCTATATATGCTGTGTTTCTATGGCATTGAATGTTTGTCATGTATATGTACATTGTAATCTGCCCTGAGTCCCCTGCGTGGTGAGAAGGGTAGAATATAATACTTTAAATAAATAAATAAATCAGGAAAATAAAGGAAAATCAGAAAGATTCTACTGTGATGCCAAATAGAAGAAGAAGAGCAATGATTGGCTGCCACGTGGTCCCTTTTTGGATGGAAATTCATGATGGCTGGGCCTTTGCAGTTACAGATACTGGATCAAACCGAAAAAGATGGATTGGCAGAAGGTAATGGCTACAAACGGATCTGGGTTCAAGTTTAAAAATCAGTAGTGTTCTGGCACAGCAGTGCCAACAGGGCTCTGTTTTTCATTTGTTGCATTACAAGTTTGCATTCCCTTGCATTTCATTTTAAAGGTGACTTTCTTAGTTTGCATTTACAGGCCCAGAGGGCTGCCAATCATTCTAAAGTAGCAGACCCGCCCCTATTCCTAGGTTTTGGGAGGGGAAAGAGGATTTTTTGCTCAGTCTTAACAGCTACTCTACCGGAAAGGACGTGATTTAAAGCTGCCTGTTCTTTCCAACTTGGAAAAGGCTTTAAATCTCACAGCTTTGCTGGGGTTACAGACCACCGCTTTGCTGGGGTTACAGATTCAGCCTTGCTGGTGTAACAGATCACAGCTTTGCTGGGGTTACAGACCACCGCTTTGCTGGGGTAACAGACACAGCTTTGCTGCTGTAACAGATCCCACTTTGCTGGGGTAAAAGAATAGCTTTACAATCCTTTGTGAAGGGATCACCTGCAACTTTAAATTAAAAAATTTTTTCAGAAAATTAAAAAAAACCAAAGATTTCGTTTTAAAAAAAGGAAAGTTCCCCCTTTCCTTTTTTGGGAAATTTGTCTTTTTGAATTTTTAAAAAAAACGAAAAAGGGGTTTCCCAGTTTAAAAGGTTTTGCTGTCCCTGAAAAGCAACCCCCCTTTTTCCTTTTGGGGCAAATTTTTTTTTCATTTTTTTTTTTTTCCCCCGGGGCCCAAACAAAAAAAGCAATTTTCCGGGGAAAGGGTTTGCTGTCCAAAAACCCCCCAAAGCTTTCCTTTTTTTCCAAAATTTTAAACTCATTTGAAAAAATTTTTTTAAAATTTTTTTTAAATTTTTTAAACCCCCTTTTTTGGGGGAAAAACCGCTAAAATCCAGCTGGGGGGTTTTAAAAAGGAAACAAAAAAAACCTTAAAAAAACCCCTTAAACTTTTAAAACCTTTAAAACCCTAAAAAAAGGTTAAAAAATTTTTTAAAAAAAACCCCCAGGGGCCCTTTTCAAAAAAACCCTTTGGGGGAAAAAACAAAATTTTTTAAGGAATTTTTGGGGGGGGAAAAAAAGGGCCCCAGGGGCACCTTTGGGGGGTTTAAATTTGGGGGAAAACCCCTTTCCCTAAAAACCAATTTTTTCGGGGCCCCCCCAAGGGCAAAAAAACCCGGGGAAGCCTGGACCCCCCCGGGAAAAGGCCTTTCCCCAAGAGACTTGGGGCCCCCCCCCAAAAGGGAATGCCCCCCCCCCCCCTTAAAATTTTGGGCCCCCCCAAAAATTCCCAAAGGAAGGGGCCCAAAAAAGGGGGTTTAAACCCCCCTTTTTCAAAGCGCAGGCCCCCCCGGGCCACAAAAGGGGGAAAAATTCGCCCCCCCCAAAGGTTTTTTGGGCCCCCCAAACCTTTGGGGGGGGCCCAAAAGGGTAACCCCCCCCCACCTTGAAAACCCCTTTTAAAAACCCATGCGCCCCCCCGGGGTTTTGGGGTGGCGGGGTGGGTTTTTGCTGTGCCTGCAAAGATCCAGCTCCTCCTTTTGGTTGCAAGTATCTTCTTCTCTAGCCTTCCAGAAGCCTGCAAAGGCACTTGCAAACCTTTGACACTTGCAGTTCTGCATGCAGGAGTCTACTTTGCAACTGATTTGTTTTGGCTGCTGTGTTTCATTTCTTGCTTTAAAGTAATAAGTTTTGAGTGTGCCTTTGTAATTGCATTGCTGTATTATGTGCTTAATTTGTGATTATGGCTCATACCTTAGGCTCTGCAAAATCTGAGGGTAAAGCTTATAGTTTGAGATCTAGAGGCTCATTGCATCCCTCTCAAAGGGCTTTAGACCTGCTTTTGCTAGATGAGGCTCGGTTGACAAACAAGACTGAAAGCGCCTGGCTTTCTATTGTTAACCTTGATGGTCAGCTAGTAGGTTCTAAGGATGTTAGGGAGTATCAGTGTATCTGGGCAAATCTCAAGGCTCTGATTAACAAGTGGAGAACCCTAGTGGATGACATCACCCAGGTGTTAAGCAAAATGAACAGCCAGGAAGCAGATTTCAGAGCTCTACAGTTTTTAAACAGTGTCAAGCATAGAGAGTCTAGCTATGCACACCTGTTTCATGTAGCTGACTTCAGCCCCTCCCCCAGAAGGGAGAAAGATGGTTAGGCTACACCCACTTGTAGTGTGAGCTCAGGGCTCCTTAAATTTTCCCCACAGGCCTTAAGTTTGCAGGATAGTCAGGGACATGCTTCTGCCCATAGCAAGCTAAGCCACCCCAGAAGGAAGTCTAGCAGCAGGCATGACTCAGTGCCTGGTTCTTCCGTTTCAAGAACCAGTTCCTCGTCAATGGCGGCCTTCTATGTCAAGGAAGCCAAACGCATGGAGCTGCAGGAGAAGATCCTCGAGGCAGAGGCTGAGGCAGCAGCTGCAGACCTAGGCCTGGACTTCGAACGAGCTCAGGCCGAATTGGAAACAAAGTTAAAGCTGACACGCATCCAACAAGAGGCAGCAGCTGCAGACCGAGGCCTGGACTTCAAACGAGTTCAGGCCGAATTGGAAGCAAAGTTAAAGCTGACGCGCATCCAACAAGAGGCAGCTCAGAAAGGGGTCCGTGCCAAGATCCTAGCCAAGGCGCTACAAGGGGAGCTGCCTCAGGAAAACATCAGCCGCCTGCCAATGCCACCAACTACTCAGCTCCTGCCAACCCACGTTGGCTTTCTAGACGACAAGCTGGTGCAGGTGGACAGCGACATCTTGCCACGCAAGCAAGATGAAGAAATCAGGGCCAGGAGCCCACAGCCATGGACTCGGGCGACAAGGCCCAGTATAGAAACCAGGGTTTCGCCTATACCTAAGGCCACAGATATTCCTTTGAAGGGACCTTCCGGGTTTGAGAAGAACTTCTCATTCACTCCTGATCAAACACCCCTTCCTTTTCTTCAGACTCCTCAATCCCAGCTCGAATTCTTATTTAGAAACCCAAAGAAGGATTTTAGGGATAAGGGCGTGGAGAAATTTTCTGACCATCCCGAAGACTTCCTTCTTTGGAAAAGGACCTTTCAGCATGCCATAAGGAACCTGAGGCTAACTTCCGAGGAGGAGCTGACTCTCATGGTCTCTTGGCTTGGTCCAACATCGGCCCACCAGGTGAGAAGGATCTTCTCAGCCCTTATTGACCAACCGGACAAAGCGCTGGACACAGCATGGGCAAGGCTTGATCAGCACTACAGATCCAGCACCCAGATTGAGGCTTCGCTGATGGACAGACTTCATAAGTTTCCAGTGCTTAAATCTAAAGACTTTAAACAGCTTTGGGACTTGTCAGACTTACTAGTTGAGCTCCAGTCGACTAAAGAAAATCCTAAGCTACCAGGTTTGGCCTGCCTGGATCAGCACTTGTCCCAAACTACCATCACTCAAAAACTGCCGTTTTCTTTGCAAGAAGAGTGGGGCAGAGAAGTCTTTAGGTTCAAACAGGCAAACCAGCAAGTCTATCCAACTTTCGCCCACCTTGTGGACTTCGTTGCAAACGCAGCTCAGCAATTTAACGACCCACAGACGGGATTTCCAACTCTTTATGGGACTCCAAGGACCCATAGGCCCATTAAAGAAGCCAAAAAACCAGCTAAGGATAGCAGTACCAAAAGAAACATCGCCGTCAAGACTACGGAGACCAATCCATCTCCAGTTGATGCCAAGACAACGCCAAAGGAAGTTCTGTGCCCTCTGCATGCGAAGCCCCATAGTTTGGCTGACTGCAGAGAGTTTGCCAAAACGCCTCATGCAGACAAAATTGAGATTCTTAAGAAATCCAGGATCTGCTTCAGGTGCTGCGGTGCAACCCCGCACCAGTCAAAGTCATGTAAAGAAAGGGTTATATGCGAGGTGTGCCAATCGGACAGACATTGCTCAGCGATGCACGATAAGGATTTTGTGCCCCTGAAGGCCAAAAGCGGAGCTGCCAGTCAACGCACTCCAGACATACAGCCAGAGGACTCAACTGAACATCCATCGGGCTCTGAGGCACCCTCTGTAGCCTGCACACAGCTGTGTGGCAACTCAAATAAAACCAGAATCTGTCATCCCATTTGTTTGGCAGAAGTCTACCCAGCCAACAAGCCATGGATGAAGAGAAGAATGTACGTGGCCCTTGACAACCAGAGTGACGGTTCACTGACCACTCCTGAATTCTTCAGTTTCTTCAAAGGGCAAACAAAGACTATTGAGTACTGCATCTCTACGTGCACAGGCAGACAACGGAGACAGGGCCGCGTTGCGTCAGGCTTTGTCATTTCACCATGTGACAAGCAAACCTGTTTTGAGCTACCTGACCTTATCGAGTGTGCGTCTATCCCACGAAATAAGGACCAGATTGCCACAAGGGAGCTGATGCAAGCACACCCTCATCTGAAAGGACTACAGGACTTCATTCCACCCTTCGAGCCGAACGCTGACATAGTTCTGCTCATCAGATCCAACTGCCCAAGCCTGATGAGCATCAGAGCAGAAAAGAGAGGTCCTCCCGGTACACCTTTGGCACAGAAGACTCCTTTAGGATGGACCATACAGGGACCGGTATGTGTTAAGAGGATGCATCCGCCGTCTTCTCTGTGTCCAGATCAGCCCAACACTCTCTGTTGTGGCAGAGTTACCCTCATGCAGAGTTGCCTCAGTCACATTTCTGTTTGCTGCCAAGGAGTTACATTTGCATTTTCATCCATCTTTGATGTCTCCCGAGATGACGAAACCACAGCACTCTCCCGAGACGAGCAAGCATTCTTGGACATCATGGATGCCCAGGTCACTCTCAGCGAGGAGGGGAATTGGATCGCTCCTTTGCCCTTCAAAGCAAACAGACCTACACTGTCTTCTAACAGACAGGTAGCAGAAAAGAGGCTGCAATCTTTAAGACGCAAAATGCAGCATGACCCCAGAACCGAACAGCAGATTGTCCAATTCATGGATGAAATGTTTGAAGCAAGATACGCTGAACCGTCCAGCCCTTGTTCAGACAATGAGGAATGTTGGTTTCTTCCCTTCCATAAAGTCACCTGTCAGAGCTGGAGGTTCTTAGCCTTGGGGAAGGCTCGAGAACTCCCAGTCTGCCTTAACAGGGAGAAGCCTGGCGTGCAGGACCTTGGGGAAATCCCGGGGATGATGTAATCTCCTGGGAGCAGTGCTGAGTCAGGACGGATGTGACGCAACCTCTTCCGGACAGTGGACACTGACTTGCATGTTGCTGACTCAGCAGGGATATGATGCAATATCCATTGGACAGTAGGACTGCTGAGTCAGAGGGGGATGATGCAACCTTTTCTGGATGTTGCAGGTGATGGGTGGAGGGGGTTGAGTATATAAGGTGTGTTTGGGTGGTGAGCCAATGCTTTGGCTTTATAGGTGTTGTACCTTCAATAAATCTCATTGGATCAGACTGCGGACTGTGCGAGATCTTTACAGAAAATTGGAGCGGCCTCACAGTCACCCACCCTCGGAAGCCGGAAAAGGTGCGCATTGTGTTTGACACCAGTGCCAAGTACAAGGATGTCTCGTTGAATGACGTGCTCCTGAAGGGACCGGATCTTCTGAACAGCCTTGTCGGAGTCACACTAAGATTCCGGCAATCAAAGTATGCTGTCATTGCTGACATCTTTAAGATGTTTTACGCATTCCTGGTCAAACCGGAACACCGAAGGTTTTTAAAGTTTTTGTGGTTTGAGGACACCCAGGCTCTGGCGGGTGTGAAAACCTTCCAGATGCGGGTCCATGTTTTTGGGAATACACCATCACCTGCTGTGGCCAATTATTGCCTGCGAAAGACTGCCGAAAGGTTTGGACATTCCTTTGACCCTTGGGTCATCCAAGCCACGAACCAGAATTGTTACCTTCTTGTTTCGTTTGACTCCACGGAGACAGCAATTAACATTGTGAAGGATGTTCAGTCCTTGCTAAAGAAAGCCAACGTTAAGCTGCACAAGATCAATTCTAACTCCCCAGATGTTTTAAAGGCCTTTCCACCAGAGGATTTGGTACAGGACAATGTATTGGAGTTGTTCCAGGATGTGAGCACTCAGTCCAGCTTAGGCCTGCTCTGGGACACCCATCTCGATCACCTGTCGGTCAGAGCCACAAAGTTCACCAGCGTGAACACCAAGAGACAGATGTTATCAGCAGTTAATGGCGTTTTCGACCCATTGGGAATGGCTGCCCCTGTCATGATAACAGCCAAACTCCTCTTTCGAGAGGTCATAGAAGGCAAGCTGGGCTGGGATCAAGACTTGCCCCAGTCCATCAAGAACTCTTGGACCACTTGGGCCACCCAGGCTCAAGATCTACACAAGTTGTGCATTCCGCACCAATTTATGGCCAGGAGCCCTTTACAGAACTTGCACACAGAACTCTGTGTCTTTTGTGATGCTTCAGAGAAGGCTATTGCAGCTGTGGCTTATGCAAGACAAAGAGACTCAAGTTCTTGCACTTTAGGTTATGTTATGGCTAAGGCCAAAATTGCTCTATCTCATGCCACCGTCCCTAGGTTAGATCTGCATGCAGCTATGATGGCCACTCAGATAGCACAAATAGTTAAGAGGACAAAACCTTACCTTGGTTTAAGTGGCTTTTGGCCAAGGTTGTTGAGACCTTACCCAGTCCGGATGGATTGGTGAGGAAGGTCAGATTGAGAGTTTACCAAAGTGGCAATGTGTCCGTTTTGGACAGACCAATTTGTGACATTGTTTTATTGATAGAGGGTAATTAACCATATTACCAAATTTGATTTGTTAATTGAAGGTATAGATTTCTGGTTACCTGAGAAATCTAGGCCAGGAGTGTTCTGGCACAGCAGTGCCAACAGGGCTCTGTTTTTCATTTGTTGCATTACAGGTTTGCATTCCCTTGCATTTCATGTTAAAGGTGACTTTCTTAGTTTGCATTTACAGACCCAGAGGGCTGCCAATCATTCTAAAGTAGCAGACCCGCCCCTATTCCTAGGTTTTGGGAGGGGAAAGAGGATTTTTTACTCAGTCTTAACAGCTACTCTACCGGAAAGGACGTGATTTAAAGCTGCCTGTTCTTTCCAACTTGGAAAAGGCTTTAAATCTCACAGCTTTGCTGGGGTTACAGACCACTGATTTGCTGGGGTAACAGATTCAGCCTTGCTGCTGTAACAGATCCCACTTTGCTGGGGTAAAATAATAGCTTTACAATCCTTTGTGAAGGGATCACCTGCAATCCTACAACCTGGCTAATCGAAGGAAACCTTGCGTGGTACGGGATGTCTGGCTATCCATAACGCAGCTTGGAGTCGGAGGAAGGGTCCTCACGCCAGCAAGGTAAAGAAAGATTGCCCAAGGGAAGGGTCATAGGTTTTCCCCCGAAACAGAAGACCAGCTTTGCCCAGTTTGCCGGCCCTGTTACTGCAGACTGAGAAAGTCACCAGTTTGTTAAGAAGCCACCCAGTTTGTTCCCAAATAAAGAACTTTGTTAAACTTATTTTAAGCCTCAAACGACCTTTATCACTGGGGGAAACTAAGGGGCCCTTCCAGCTGAGGCACCCCGGCGTCCCGTTGGGCATACAGAAGTCACGTCCAAGAAATAGCCATTCTACAGGCCCAGCGTGCGACAGCACAGTAGTCCTCAATATACAGAATCTAGGTGCATGATAATTTCAACAAAAATTGTTGTTTTCTTTTCCATGCCAGGCTATTCATAAAGAATAGCATATTTGTTAACTCTAAACTGTTTTGTCCTTGCTCCAGAATATAAATCCATTCCTGATAAAGCTCATATTGCCACACCAAAAAGCAAGGACATGAAAAAATATGGGAAACATTTCTACTCAGTCAGAGACATGCAAACACTTTGGAGCTGAGTATTGATTCAGAGAGAATCATTACCAATGGTTGGGAGGGCTCAACCAAAAGAGAGCATAGATGAAAGCATTACACTAACTTTTAACAATACAAGCCGGAGCGGCTGACAGAAATTACTAGCTTTCTTATTAATCAGTAAATGACAACATAATTAGTTGGCTATTGAGTGGTCCACCTTTGAGATCAATAACTTTGGTCTGTCTGAGAAGAAAAAGCTATTTTGTTTATATACCTTAATGGTCTTGGATGGTGTCTGTGAAAGATAATTCTTATAAACAGATCATTACAAAGTAAACATTTTGAAAAATCAGCTGCCATCAAACACAGTGATGTTTCACTACATTTGATATGGGGAGGGGGGATCTGAAGCCTTCCTAGAAGCATTCTTTGGCATTTCTACCCAAAAGGAGATGTGATAACCTGTTGAGAACTGGGTAAACAAAATAACCTTCAGAACACCAATTAAATTGCAGACCTGCCTTATTGGATATGTAAGAAAAGCACATCTTTCCAAAGATATGAAAGATATCCCACCTAATCCAGATATAATCAGAAGAGCTCCTAATCCTAAAGGCGGGTCTGTTTCCAAGACATCTTGCTCCCTGAAATGAAAAAATAAATTACAATGGCAGATCGTAACCAATTATAAATCCAATCAACAACAATAGCATGGTTCAGCCCACTGTTGATTTCCAACATCCATCAGAATGTGTGAAATCTTCATTAATATGAAATGCTTCCTTTTTGAATTTTTGATCATTTCGTCTAAGGAGGCATAATTATTATTATTATTAATAATAATAATAATTTATAACCCGCTTGCTCTCTCAACGACGGGACTCATGGCAGTTTACAAAAAATATATATAACAAAATGGAAAACATTCAATACCCCAAAACAAATTGACAATCAAAGCAAAACATAGAATAACATAAACTCAATCCAATTTATAAGCTAACTCCTAATACTCATCCCAATCTTCAATCGTTTTTGCAGTTTATAGTAAACACCACAGAGATGGCATTGTTATATCTCTCTCCTTCGTGCACAGTAATGATTTCTTGTGCCATCACTTGGATTCCTCCAGAATCATTGAGGGTATTGTTTTCAGTACTTGCCATTGGAAAACGGTCTCCGTCCCTCACATAATTGAGTTGAAAGCCCTCATGATCTATTTGCAAGACTACCAGCATGTATGATCTTATCATCTACAGTCAGGTGTAACCTGTTTTTGGCCAGAAGTCTTTCTTAATGAAACAGGACACCATGGCCCAAGAAGTCATTTTCCCTCAATCTGTGGAACTAGCTGTTCAAGTTGTCTTCTTCTATCCCTTTTCACAGGAAGGAGTAACAAAATAACAAATACAGTGTTGGGGCTCAGCAGCCAGATATTGGGAATGCTGGGGATTCTGATTCAGAGAATGAAGGGGATGATGGGATTTTTACTGAGCCTTTTTTTGTTCCTCACATTGAATCACAGACAGACAGGCCAGGGCCAACTCAGGCCCGGATTAACAGCTTTTTGCACCCTAGGCCAGTCTTTCTCAACCAGTGTGCCATGGCACACTAGTGTGCCGTGACGAACCTCCTGCTGTGCCGCGAGAAAAGCTCTCTGCCCCCCTTCCTCCCCCCTCCTGCCGAACTCCTGCTGCTTGGGGGAGGAGGAAAGGCTGGGCAGTGGCGAAGAAAAAGAAGGGACTGGGCCGCCGCCTCCTTCGGCCATTTCCCCAGCCAGCCTCCAATCCGCCATGACTCCCACTATGACTCTCGCCCCTCGTTCGCTGAAGCCGCGTAGAGGAGGAGCCCCGCCCACTGAAGCCCGCCCACCACTCATGCTGCTCCTCTGTAGGAGAGCTGAAGCTGGGGGGAGGGCGGGGCATGGCGTGGCCTGTAGGAGAGCTGAAGCTGGGGGGAGGGGGCAGGGCATGGCGGGGCATGGCATGGCCTGGCTCTGCCCCCTCCCCCGGCTTCGGCACTCCCAGCAGCTGCTCCAGCCTTGAGGGGACAGTGCCAAGCCAGCATTGTGCTGGCTCTGGCACTGCTGGATTGGCACTGCCCCCTCAAGGCTGGAGCAACTGCTGGGAGAGGTGAAGCCAGGGGTAGGGGGCGGGGCATGACACAGCCTGGCTCCACCCCCTCCCCGGCTTTGGCACTCCCAGCAGCTGCTCCAGCCTTGAGGGGACAGTGCCAAGCCAGCATTGTGCTGGCTCTGGCACTGCTGGATTGGCACTGCCCCTCAAGGCTGGAGCAACTGCTGGGAGAGGTGAAGCCGGGGTAGGGGGCGGGCATGACACAGCCTGGCTCCACCCCCCTCCCGGCCGGCACTCCCAGCAGCTGCTCCAGCCTTGAGGGGACAGTGCCAAGCCAGGATGGGGCTGGCTCTGGCACTGCTGGATTGGCACTGCCCCCTCAAGGCTGGAGCAACTGCTGGGAGAGGTGAAGCCGGGGGTAGGGGGCGGGGCATGACACAGCCTGGCTCCACCCCCTCCCCGGCTTTGGCACTCCCAGCAGCTGCTCCAGGCAGGCCACCAACCCCCAGCCGTTCTTTACTGTGTTAGAGTGTCATTTTGTGTCATTTTGGTTGGTGATGTGCCCTCGGATTTTTTTAATGTTAAAAGTGTGCCGCGACTCGAAAAAGGTTGGGAAACACTGCCCTAGGCCACACTTTGGAATTATGCCCCCTTTAAACCAACCTCTACCGCACACACACCTTCCCCCCCCGTGCGCCACCGCATCCTTCCTGTCCTGTGTCAATGGGGCTGAGGGGAAAGGTGCGCGCGTGCTGTGACTGAAGAGAAGGGAATGGGCCCCATTGTGTGGCGGGGAGCGAGTTTGTTACCCTTGGGGAAGGAGGAGGGCGAACGAGTGTCGCAGAGCTGAGGCCCAAAGGGGTGGGGAAAGTCAAGCTGGGTCCAGAGCATGCTCTTCGTCTGGGGCAGCGGCTTCAGAGGTGGCCCCACGTGCAACTCATGGCCCAGTGGCTGCAGAGTCAGGGCCTTCCTCCACCTCAGGCTCCCCTCCGGGCCTCTGCTCTGCACACCGCCCTTCTTTCCCGCAGCCTCCTCTTCCCTCAGCAGCCTGCGAAGGAAGCCGCTCCGAGCCAGGCCAGGCCAGGGGCCCACTCCCCTCCCCTCCCCTCAGGCGCAGAAGCACTGGCTGAAAAGCAGCAGCGTAGATGGATGGGCTGAGCCTGAGGCTGACGTGGCGAGCACAAGCGCTGCCTCCGCGGAGCCCGGCCTTGGCTCCGCCTCCTTTTGGGTACTAGACGGCAGGAGCCAATCGCGGTGCAATTGTTAAATTATTTTATAACTTTTTTGTCCGTGATCTGCGCCCCCCTTGGCTTGCACCCCTAGGCCATGGCCTAGGTTGGCCCTATGGGTAATCCGGGCCTGGGGTGAAACATCAGGAGAGAATGCTTCTGGAACATGGCCATAAAGCTCAGAAAATTTACAGCAACCAGTGATTCCGGCCATGAAAGACTTCGACAACACAGTACTGCAATGCCTATTTAAAATATGAATATCCTCTCCTAGAGTGGGAATTTCATGGGGGCAAGCCAAAGAGCTGTCTCTGGCCACACCATTCTCACTCCAATCCTCATCCACCAGGAGAACTTGAAATAAACAGGCTTCAGAGCTCACTCCGGCTGCCCTTCATCCAATTCCTGTTGCAGTTGATATACAACCCTTAACCTTTTCTTTATAGCTTGTTGGCAGTTTGGGCATGGAGTTCTTGAGATATCTTGGTGGCAAATGCCTTCCTGTTATGGGACTGTTGCTCAAACTCCAGCAAACAAAATGTCTTGTTTGGGTCTAGTGTTAGAAATCGGATAGGAATTGGGAGCAGAGAGAGAGGCAGGCCCGGATTAACACCTTTTTGCACCCTATGCCACACTTTGGAATTATGCCCCCTCTACTGAAAGTTGTTGTTTGGGATCCGGGAAGGGAGGGTGGGGCCCAAGCCACGCCTGCCTTTCCTTCCTTCCTTCCTCGCCTGGGGGCTGTGGCAAGGTGGCCATGTGCCGGGGCTGATTAGGATCCCTGCACCCCAGGGAGGGAGAGGCCTGGGGGGCCTTCCTTGCTTAGTACCACCTCCCAACAAAGGAGTCCCCCAGGTACCAACAAGCTAAGCTTTGCAGCTGCAAGGCTATTAAATGATAATCAAGGTGCTCAATTGCAGCATTAAAAAAAGAACAACATTCAAAAACGGGAAATCCAGACAAAAACAACCAGGCCAGCTAATCACCTACCAGCAAAGGATTCCCTCAGGCAGCAACCAGCTAGGCTTTGCAGCTGCAAGGCCATTCAATCCTGATCAATGTGGCCAATAGGCCATTAAAAATGCACCCAACATACAATAGTTTCTTCTCCCACCCTGGATATTACTCCACAGATATATAAACATGGAAGCACACAGACCTTTCAGCTACAAGGCCATTAATTGCTGAGCAAAGTGAACAATTAAACAGCAGAATGCATCCAGTTTCTTCCCCCACCCTCCCTGGCATAATGGCACAGATATTATCAGCCAGAATGAAAGCCAGCAGACTTTTCAGCTACAAGGCCATTAATTGCTGAGCAAAGTGAACAATTAAACAGGCAGAAATGGATCCAGTTTCTTCTCCCACCCTCCCTGGCATAATGGCACAGATATTATCAGCCAGAATGAAAGCAGACAGATTTTCTGCCTTGGTGTTCTGGGATATAGGGCTATGTGGAAGGGCCTGTGTCCACACTGTCATATTATAGCAGAATTGGTGCTTTTAGCAGAAGTACGGTCAGAGGAGAGTGATGCACAAGCACAGGCCTTAGTATAGCGAGATAGCTTGCCAGAAATCATGCTGGTAGCCTTCCGAGAATAATGCACTTTGATTGGTACGTCAGGCACAAGCTGTGATTTGTTAGAGTACATCACGTGCCTTTCCCTGATAACACTGGCCGTGATTGGCCTAGCTAGCACCCAGCGTGTATTTGTTTACATTGTTACTGATTGGTAGGAACCGCGCATGGGCAAATGAGACCGTTCTTCCTTGCTGGCATAGAAGGACGGTTTAGAAATGTTGCAAATTCAGTACATGATGCTCATATGGCAGATAACATACTGTGGGAATGAAGAATTAATACTGCGTAGTGCTGTTTAGCAAATAAGAATGCATATAGAGGGTGATGCCAAATAATGTGATGTTTAATTGGATAATGAAAATGATTTGATGCTGTGAACCAATGAATATGATGAAGAAAGGAGGGACGGGACCTGCCGCCATAGAGTGTATATAAGGGATAGTTGAAGAATGTACGGGGTTCTTGCCCTGAAGCAGCGAGTTCTGTGGGCAGGTCCCGTCAGCTGACGTTGTGCAAATAAACTTTGGCTTCATTGTACCTGCAGTACGGTTGTTGCGTTTTCTCGTTCCTGCGCTCGCACGTTTGCGCCGCATGTAAGTAAAAAGGTACCACCTGGGGGTTTTGGGACTCCAGATTTGCTGCTACAATATATTCCAGTTCAAAGCAGATAGTGTGGGATTTCCTGCCTTGATGTTCTGGGATATAGGGCTGTGTGGAAGGGGCCTGTGTCCACACTGCCATATATTCCAGTTCAAAGCAGATAATGTGGGATTTTCTGCCTTGGTGTTCTGGGATATAGGGCTGTGTGGAAGGGCCCTGTGTCCACACTGCCATATATTCCAGTTCAAAGCAGATAGTGTGGGATTTCCTGCCTTGGTGTTCTGAGATATAGAGCAGTGTGGAAGGGCCCTGTGTCCACACTGCCATATATTCCAGTTCAAAGCAGATAATGTGGGATTTTCTGCCTTGGTGTTCTGGGATATAGGGCTGTGCGGAAGGGCCCTGAGTCCACACTGCCATATATTCCAGTTCAAAGCAGATGTGGGACTTTCTGCCTTGGTGTTCTGGGATATAGGGCTGTGTGGGAGGGCCCTGAGTCCACACTGCCATATATTCCAGTTCAAAGCAGATAATGTGGGATTTTCTGGCTTGGTGTTCTGGGATATAGGGCTGTGTGGAAGGGCCTGGGTGTTTTCAACCAAACCAAGGCTCCGATATGATGCAAAGCTGTGCTCAAATGCCAGGAGGAGAGGGGACTAAGCCATGTAAATTGTATCAAAGTAGAAATAATTATTCAAAGGTGAAGCACACATCCTGGGTGAGCCAATTATACAATTCTATATCCATACACTATTACATCTCATATAAATATTATCCAATAAACATTGAAGCATACGTACAATCAATCAATCATGAGCGCCATACATCAATGTAAGTGACAAGGAAGCTGGAAAGAGGCTCCAAGCAGACCTGAGCAGTGGAGCCCTGATTTGTGGATGGATGTAAACAAAGCCGGAGCCCAGGGTGTTTTCAACCAAACCGAGGTTCCGATATGATGCAAAGCTGTGCTCCAATGCCAGGAAGAGAGGGGAGGCAATGCAGGCAGTGATATATATATATATATATATATATATATATATATATATATCTAAATGGTAAATAAAGATCTCGTCCCCAAAAGATCTGCGTTCTCTTCCTGGATCGCTCCAGACCTTTTGAACACAGGTTTATCTATATATATAAATTTCGAACGGTAGTGCAACTCAGCAAATAGACAACAAAACTATAAGCCGCAGAAGCACTGAAATTGGCAACACATACAAACATACCACAAGGTATGTTTTCGGCCAAAAAAAACCCGACCTACGTACCTGGCAACACCCCAAACACAACCCCCCAAAAACAGCCAACGGAACTCCCATCCCTGCCTCTTTCGAACGTTTGGAATGTTCGCAGAGTGGCCCCATTCCACAGACTGTAACGCACGCCGCACTCAGAGCCTCCCCTCCTGATCTCTGTGAAAAACAAAAAAAACCCTGTAACCACGCTCTCCTCCTCCTCTTCCTCCTCCTCCTCCTCCTCCTCCTCGGAGGCCAGTTGGAGGAGGAAAAAGAGAAGGGGTGGTCCTGTCCTTTCTCCTCCCCCTCCTTCTCCGCTCCAGCTGGCCATCCAGAAGAGAAGGAAGAAGAGGAGAAACTGCTGCTGCAGCAGCGCTCTTTCTCTTATTCTTCCCACTCCTTTCCAAAAGGCCATGCCTGCCTCTCGCCTGACCAACGAGGGCGGAGGCAGAACGGCCTAGGGGTGGCGGGGCCTGCTGCAAGCCCCACCCCTAATAAAACAGTGTGCCAGGAAGGAAGGAAGGAAGGAAGGAAGGAAGGAAGGAAGGAAGGAAGGAAGGAAGGAAGAGGTGAGCCGAGTTCAGGCTCCTCACTGACTGCAGGTGAGCTGGACGACTTCCGTTCTTTCTCCTTCCTTTACTTCTTTCCCTCCTTCCTCCTTTCTTTTCCTTTTCTCCCCTCCCACATTCCCAAGGAGGAGGCCTTCCAGGCCAAGGTGAGGAGGAGGAGGAAGACTCCCCCCCTCCTTTCCCCCTTTTGAGTTGCAGTGGTGAGGGGTCCCCAGAGCATGTGCAGAGTTTCAGCTCCTGGGGAGGATTGGCCCAGGCCAGCAGGGCTTGATATGGCCAAGGACTCGGATGGAAGAGTGCTTTGGCATTGTGGTCCCTATACAGCCGGCCTGGGCCAACTTGGGCCCTCCTTTCCTCCAGGTGTTTTGGACTACAACTTCTCTGAACTCCACCAACAATGGAATTGAACCAAACTTGGCACACAGAACTCCCATGACCAATAGAAAATAATAGGAAGGTTTGTTGGGCATTGACCTTGAGTTTGGGAGTTGTAGTTCACCTCCATCCAGAGAGCACTGTGGGCTCAAACAAGGATGGATCTGGTCCAAACTTGGCATGAATACTCAATATGCCCAAATGTGAGCACCAGTGCAGTTTGGAGAAAAAAGACCTTGACATCTGAAAGTTCTATTTAGTGGGATATATAGTTCATATACAATCTGTACCCTACCAAGGATAGAATTCGGCCACACTTCCCACACAGAATCACCATGATCAACAGAATATACTGTGTTTTCTGGTGGTCTTTGGCAACCCTTCTGACACCCCCTCATGACCCCCAGGTTGAGAAATGCTGCCTGAAGGCCACCCAGTCCAACTCCCTCCTTCACCAGGGCAAGAAAACATAATAAAAGCCCTCCTGATAGAGTCATCCAGCCATAGATATAGAAGGGAGGGAGGAACTGAGGGAGGAAAAGAAAGGGAAGGAGGAGTGATAGAGAAAAGGAAAGAATAGGGGGAAAGGAGGAAAGAAAAAGACGGAAGGAAGGAGGAAAGAGAGAAGGAAAAAGCTGAAGGATGAGGAAGACGGGGGAGAGCAAGAATAAAAGGCACAAAGGGATGTTGCTATTGTTCTTTGCCACAGGCACACACATATTTACATACACATATATACATATATACACATACACGCACATACTGTATAAACATACACACACATATACATAAAGACATGCACACAGACACACATATATACATACACACATCTGTATATACACACATCAACACATATACACGCATATACTGTACATATACAAACACACATACACAATATACATATACACACAAACAAGCACACACATATACACACATGTACACATAGACACACATAAAACACATATATACAGACTGGGCCACAGGAAAGAGGAAAACAAGGAAGACTGAAGAACAGGAAATAAAACAGTGAAAGAAGGAAGGAAACAAGGAGGGAAGAAAGGATGGATGGAAGGAAGGAAAGAAAGAAGGAAAGGAATGCCATTTCATTCTCTACTTCCTTCTTTGCTTCTTTCCTACTTAATTTTCCATACCACCACACAACGCCACAGCAACGCGTGGCCGGGTACAGCTAGTTTATTGTATAACGTTGTTCAAAAGTAGTTCACATATTGATATAACTAGGCAGTTACTTGATATTTTCGCTTAAGCTCTTGTTTCTCTGTGGCCAGAGAGACTTCCTGAGCATCCTCCTCACAGGCCGAAGCCACAATGGAGGCACGAATGACAGACACACAAACACACAGGGGCCCCCGCTCACCCCCTCGCCCTCCACCCCCTCACTTCCCTTTCGCTCCCATTCAAGGCCTCGAACAGGCCCGCTCTCGAGTGGACGCGCGGCCTGAAAAAGGAGATTCAAATGAAAGAGCTCCTTCCTTCCTCCCTTCCCTCACTCGCAGAAGGGAGGGAGGAAGGCCGGCCTGGAACCCGCCACCCCCCCTCCGTCCTCCTCGCCACGGCTCGGCTCTTCCCGCTCCCTCCCAATAAAGGGGAAATTGATGCTTTAACAGAAGAAACGTCAGGGAAAGGTGCTGCTTTAGAATAGAAATGGAGTAGCAGAGTAAAGAGATAGTTTGCCAGCAACAGTGACAAAAATAATCCACTCTGATTGGTCCACATAAGCACAGGCTGTGATTAGCCCAGAGAACATCATGTGCCTCCAGATAAGAAACAGTCTTGATTGGCTTAGCATTCACCATGTGCGTTTGTTTACAAAGTTAGCAATTGGGTTAGGAGATGCGCATGGCAAATGAGGTTTCCACTTGGCAGGCTTCCAGTGGGAACTCGGTAGCAAATGTATCGATTCAAGTACAGTCTGCACGTTAGGGCAGATAACATAGAAGAAAGATGGAAATTTACACTGCGCAACGTTTGTCAGCAAATAGGATTGAGATGCTGAGAATGCTTTGTTTAATTGGGTAGAGTAATATGGGTTCATGAGTGCTAGCCAGTAACAATGCATGAAGAAGGGAGGGACTGAAATATTGTCGCCATTGTTTGTATAAAATCTGTTTACTGGGAAAGATCGGGGTTCTGTCTTCCAGCGGCATCGTTCCGCAAAGGGGGCAGGCCCATCAGCTGATATCATGCAAATAAAGCTGGTTTCCTGAATCGTAGTAAAATTGTCACGTCATCCGTCCTTGCGCTCGCTAGCAACGGCAGCCTAGCACAAAAGGTATTGCCTTCGGAGTTCTGGGACTCCAGATACCGCTACATCCTGGTGACCCCGACGTGATGATGGATAGTGCAATCCAGATGAGTCTGTGACGCAGAGGGCGTGATCCTGTTGTCAGGACGGTCTCCGCTCGGAAACGGGAAGCTGAGGCGACTTGGGTGAGCTGAGAGGGGCCCCGAAAAATGACCGGCTGCCCGTTTCGCCTCAGAGAAACGTTTATCGACCCGAGGGACTGCAATTGCCAAATACTGCCAGTGAAACCAGAAGAAGAAAGAAAGTCCGGGGGGCAGGTCGTACCGCATCTAGTGAGTAATCTGGCACCAGAAGCGTGCAGAGAAAGTCCGGGGGCGCCGGGGTTCCGAGCGTCTAGTGAGAAATCCAGCACAGAAGTCCGATGACACGGGGAGAATCCCGGGGGTCTACAGGAATCGGCAAGTATAAGTGTTAAGTAAAAACACTTAGGGAACACACATGCCATTTGGGGGGAGCAAGCACTCAAGTGTCCCCAGCCATTAGAAATGGGTGGAGTGGGATCCCAGGAGCGAAGAGGGACGCCTCTGAGCTGTGTTCTAGACAACTGGGAAAGGTTTTGCCACTTAAGCCCCCAGGAATCCAGCATCAAGGCAGCTCCACACAAGAAGACAGGACTATCACCCTATGAAAGACTTTATGGGAGACCTCCATTAAATTTAAAGATCTTAGATGGACTGGCCTCAGACAGTCATGTTCTAGGAAATCAGCAAACCTTAGAACAAGTTCAGCTGCTAGGAAAGCACCTTGAAGAATTGAGCCAATATACTGCAGAACTGCAACCACCCTTTCCTACCACACCTCTTCATTGCTTTCCCCCAGGTGACGAGGTAATCGTGAAGGAATGGAGGGTCCAGCCGCTGCAGCCGAAATGGAGGGGACCATACATCGTTCTCCTAGCCACGCCCACTGCCGTGAAAGTGCGAGAGATAAGGCCTTGGATTCATTACACGAGAGTAAAGAGAGCACCGGCTGTTTGGGAATCTGCAGTCGATCCGGAGGATCCGCTAAAGATAAAGATCAACAAGCGACGTCAACACCCTATGTAAGGGCCAACGAGGCCGCTGAAGAAAGCACCGCAGATGTCATCGCTCTGCAACCAAGCAAGCGTGGCCCGATGCCAAAACGATGGAAAACACCAAAAACTTTCTCCTTACGGTGGTGGTTTGAGATTTTAATGGGACACAGGCATGAAAGAAGGCCACCTACAGGAGTAAGAACTGTGTTTGGATACATGACTTTAATTCTCACACTATACATAACTGGAGTACACGGGGGGTGGGACCAGAATCTTTTCCATAAGTTAATTACAAACATGACTCATGAACTTAGCCTAAATGACTGTTGGATCTGTAGTCACGGCCCATCTACGCATGCACAAGGATGGCCGATTGTACCAACAGCATTGCTCACGTTGCGGGGTTGGAATAGTACAACTTGTAAACAATCATATATTAGACACAGTGCAGACAAGGCACAGTTCATGATATCACACCGTTCCCAGTTTTAGAAGCACCTTTGTGTTTCAAATGGGAGACAGATGGTACCATATATGCCACAAGAAACGAGGAGGGGGAAGATACGAACTGTTTAACAGAGTTGATTTGGGATTTTACCCAGCATGCAATCACACCATCATGATACATGACCACTATTTGCCACATTGTAACCACAAGACACAAGGAATTTGGACCTGGGGAAAGAGACATTCAAATTGCACTCACATTTTATATGGAAACCATCAGAAATCTGCCATAGTTAACCTAATGCAGGATCTTCCCGCTAGCCATACCGGTAAACGGCTGGGGAATTTGCCTGAAAGGTTATTGTGGGTATGTGGAACATGGGCTGGCCGATTCCTGCCCACTGCTTGGAGTGGAGTTTGCACAGTGGGGGTTTTAGGGCCTGGAGGCTTAAAAGTGTACCCCAGAAAAACCCCAGTTTCCAACTTGCATATGCATATTCAAAAGAGATCGGCTGATTTGATAGCTGAATATGGATATGATCCAAGCAGAACGTATCTAACTGGGGTAGAAAGATTCTTTGCAATCGGACTCCCGTGGTTGGGTGTGGCTTGGAACATAAGACAACTCCGCGTTTTGTCTTATGAGTTAGAAAAATTGGCAAATGAGACAGCCTTGGGACTGAATGCTTTGCAGATAGAAATCAATTCCTTGGCTAGGATGGTAATACAGCAAAAGTTAGCTCTGGATTACCTGTTAACAAAACAAGGAGGTCTTTGTGTTTGGCTGAATGCCACGTGTTGTCACTATATTAACATGACAGGATACATTGAGGTAGACATGGAAAAGATACAGCAAGTTGCACACGAAGTTCAAAAGTCTTATCAACCCACAGACAATTTTTGGGGATTTAGTTGGCTACCAGAGATGAAATGGTTAAAATCAATAGCTATGTTAATTCTTGTGATTTTTTGTTCTGTAACAATCATGCTTTGCTTCCCATTGATGCTAAGATATTGTACCTTTACAGCGAGACAGACAGTCAAAATAGCAAAAAGTGTCAAAAAGAAGGAAAAGAGAGACTGGAAGTCAAACTGGGATGAAATCTAGGCTATAGGATCATGTTTTGCAATTGATTAATGGCCAAAATCATTTGCAAAAAGAAAATGGAGGAATAAAGGGGAAATTGATGCTTTAACAGAAGAAACGTCAGGGAAAGGTGCTGCTTTAGAATAGAAATGGAGTAGCAGAGTTAAGAGATAGTTTGCCAGCAACAGTGACGAAAATAATCCACTCTGATTGGTCCACATAAGCACAGGCTGTGATTAGCTCAGAGAACATCATGTGCCTCCAGATAAGAAACAGTCTTGATTGGCTTAGCATTCACCATGTGCGTTTGTTTACAAAGTTAGCCATTGGGTTAGGAGATGCGCATGGCAAATGAGGTTTCCACTTGGCAGGCTTCCAGTGGGAACTCGGTAGCAAATGTATCGATTAATGTACAGTCTGCACGTTAGGGCAGATAACATAGAAGAAAGATGGAAATTTATACTGCGCAACGTTTGTCAGCAAATAGGATTGAGATGCTGAGAATGCTTTGTTTAATTGGGTAGAGTAATATGGGTTCATGAGTGCTAGCCAGTAACAATGCATGAAGAAGGGAGGGACTGAAATATTGTCGCCATTGTTTGTATAAAATCTGTTTAATAATAATAATAATAATAATAATAATAACTTTATTTCTTGTGAGTCGCCCTCCACCGATGGTGCTCCGGGCGACTTACATCATTTAAAAAATACATCTAATTAAAAACACGGGTCCAAAGAATCACAAAGGGCCCAATCCCCAAGATTAGTCAATCCCCAAACGCCTGGCGGAAGAGCCAAGTTTTCAGCTCGGACAGGAATCTGGCTGGGGCCGATATGGCCCTAAGAGCAGGCGGAAGTGTATTCCAGATTACAGGAGCCACCACAGAGAAAGCTCTCCGTCGGGTCTTTGTCAGCCGGGCCTCTCTCACCCCTGGGATAACTATACAGTCACCATTTATTTCACGCGATGGTCTTTCACTGTGTTGGTCTATTAACCGGTCGCCCAGATAGGCTGGTCCGGTTCTTTGTCGTGCTTTGAAAGTTATCGCCATGAGTTTATAGACCACTCTGAACTCTGTAGGGAGCCAGTGAAGAGCTTTTAGGATTGGCGAGATATGGTTCCTAGCCGAAGCCCCGGAGATGAGTCTGGCCGCTGCATTCTGGACAAGTCTCAGCCTCCGAGTCGTGGACAGCGGTAGACCCGCATAGAGGGCATTGCAGTAGTCAAGATGGGAGACTACGGTGGCATGTATCACGGTCTTCAGCGCCTCTGATGGTAGGTAGGGGGCCAACCGTCGGGCCCTGCGGTAATGGTGAGTGAGGGTCGGGTCGACCGGGCCAGAGGATCTCCGTTTTTGCCGGATTGATTTTTAGTCTGTGTGCTCTAAGCCAGTTTGTCACCGCCCTTAGTCCCTGACTGAAGCTTTCAGGCACCGACGACATCCCTGGATCAAGCTTCAACAACAGCTGTGTGTCATCGGCGTATTGGTAGCAGCTGAAACCATGACTCCTAGCAATACTGGCCAGGGGCTGGACATAGATGTTAAAGAGGGTGGGGGACAAGATAGCACCCTGAGGGACCCCGCACTCCAACCCGCATTTCCTGGAGACTTGGCCCTGCCACTCGACCCGCTGCGAGCGGTCCCGCAGGAACGATCCTAGCCAGGTCAGAACCTTATCTTGGATCCCGGAAGCAGCCAGGCGGCGGAGTAGCAGATCATGGTCGACGGTGTCGAAAGCCGCGGTTAGATCTAAAAGGACCAGGACTGCCGAGCCCCTCCGTCCAGCTGGCGGCGGATGTCATCCGTAATCGCTACCAGGACGGATTCCACTCCGTGGCCCGCGGAATCCCGACTGGGACGGGTCCAGGCCCCGGATTGGTTTAAAAAGTCACGCAGCTGGCTTTCCACCGCTCGCTCTAGTAGCTTACCCAGGAAGGGCAGATTGGCAACGGGGCGGTAGCTCGCCGGTTCGTCGGGGGTCGAGGTTCGCCTTTTCAGGAGAGGGCGAACTCTGGCCTCCTTCAGGGACTCTGGGAAAGTGCCTGTATCCAGGAGAGGTTCACCAGGTCCCTCAGAGCGTCCGATATGGTGTCAATGCAGGACTTGATTAAGTGCGATGGGCAGGGGTCCAGGGGGCAGGTCGTCGCTCTTGCCACGGACACCAGCTTTTTCACCTCTTCCGGCGTTAGTGGCCTGAATTCGGTGAGGCAATGCCCACTGGTCTGAGAATGACCCCGGTTTTTCACACTCTCATCCTCTGGAACAGGCGGCAGGTCACGCCGGTGCCGTGATCTTCCCTATGAAATACTCTTGGAGATCTTCTGCTGTTACCCTAGAGTTTTTGGGGTCACTCTGTGGAGATGCTAGAAGGCTCCGGACTACTTTAAAGATCTGTGCTGTACGGGAGCCAGCAGCTGAGATCTGAGCGGCGTTGTAGGCCTTCCTAGCCTCTCTGGTTTCATGTTCATACAGCCTATGCAGTTCTCTATAGGCCGCTCTATTTGCCCCGCTGGGTTTTTTTCTCCAAGCGCTCTCCAGTTGTTTCCTCCGGCGCTTCATCTGCTTTAGATTCGACGTGAATCACGGTGAGCGGGTTTTTTTCGGGGGCGAAGGGAGCGCCTAGGTACCACCTGGTCGATGGCCCTCGAGAGGACGCTGTTCCACCTGGCAACCAGATCTGCCAGCGATCCTCCAGGGACCTCCAAAGGTTCCAAGGCAGCCGTAAATGTCGTCGGAGTCATCAGACTCCTTTTGCGAACTAAGATGGTCTTTGGCTCCGACCTTTCTGTGAGAAGAGTGTCGATGTCTGCCCTCACGGTCAGGTGGTCCGACCAAGGCACTGTTCTGGTTTCTCGGTGTTTTATAGCTAGACCGTGGCTAAAGATCAGGTCCAGTGCGTGGCCAGCTTGGTGTGTGGGGCCCGTTTCGGGGTTCTGTCTTCCAGCGGCATCGTTCCGCAAAGGGGGCAGGCCCATCAGCTGATGTCATGCAAATAAGGCTGGTTTCCTGAATCGTAGTAAAATTGTCGCGTCATCCGTCCTTGCGCTCGCTAGCAACGGCAGCCTAGCACAAAAGGTATTGCCTTCGGAGTTCTGGGACTCCAGATACCACTACACCTCCTCATCCCTCCAAAAAGGTGCCGTGGCCTAGCGGCCCAGCGCGTACAGCACTGCGCTGCGCTCTAGAGTGTATGGTGCCTCGCTCCGCGCGCATGCGCAGAAGTGCCCAAAATTCCAGTCGCCATTTTGAAAAATTTTCAATTTTTAAATAAATAAATAAATAAATTTTGTTTTTAATTGGGGGGGGGGGTCCGGATTTGCCGCCCTTTTCCATGGCTGCCGCCCTAGGCCTAGGGTGGCCTTTTGGATGATCCGGGCCTGGGCCAACAGTAGAAGAGTTAGAGGATGTTTTTCCTGAGAATCAGTTAGCTGGGCCTTCCCAGCCTTTGGGGAATGGGGAGTTAACTCATGATAAGAGACTTTGTCTCTACTCAGAGAAAACCAAGGATAGATTAATGAGGAGGCCAGAAAGAATTAGTGAGAAGCAATCTTTGAAGTACAGGTGCAAAAAAGATGATTTCATGTTTGTTGGGTCACAGTTGAGCTTAAATTAGGTTCTTTTTCCCTGGGCTCTTCAGAGCAGACAACTTTGTTTTATTGCCATTGAACAAAAGAAGTTCATATATATTTTTCTACCACATTCGCTAACATCTTGGAGAAGTATAATTTAATGTTTATATGAGAGTATATGGAAATATAAAGAATGTTTATTGGTATCCCAACATTATATTGCTATATAATCTGGAGTATATCTATGTAGGAGTCTTATTCTTCCCAGGACACTGATAAGTCTATTCCTTCAATATATGTGTATTCAGTGCCTTAAATAGTATCTTATTTATTATTGTGATCTGTGTAGACACCTTCACTACCTTTCTAGTGGGGTTATAGTTCTTGAGCACCTACAACACCTTAGGTGTTAATTTGATTCTACTCAGATTCTTTGGATTGTGATACAATATCTCTAATATATAGAATTGTTTGGTGTGTTTTACCAGAATGGATTGTTGTTCTGTATAATACTTTGCATGTATCACATCTCTAATAAGGAAATGTTAATTTGTATATATCATGATTATATTAGGTGCGTTTGATACATGTTTGATGTAAAACTATAGGAGAATGCTGTGATTTCCCATGTATTCTTGTAACACGGTTCTATAGATGGTGTATTTTACATAACTTCTGACACAACATAATATATTTTTATCCTTTTGAATGTGTTTGTTTCAGTGTCTTTGTAGTTGTTTGATGCATAGCTGCCCTAGTGTTGTTTTCTATTTTGATATTTTGGTGTTCATACACCTTGCTCTTGGATTTCCTGTGTCTTGATTTTCCTTGGATTTCATGGACATTATCATTATGGACTATTGCTATTTTACAGCACTTTTCCGCTGTCTTTTGGAAAATACCCCTTTTTATCTTTTGTATCTGCCTTTTGTAAACAAACTTCTATAGTTAATACCTACTGATTGATGCTGGGTGAAAAGGTGTTCCTGACCTAGTGTCCCAAAGTCCATCAACTTTTCCCCTGAGCTTCATAATCCCTTGCAACCAGTTGAAGGCCAATATTGTAGTTGTTGAAGGCTTTCATGGCCAGAAACACTGGGTTGTTGTAGTTTTTCCAGGCTGTATGACCATGTTCCAAAAGCATTCTCTCCTGATGTTTCACCTGCATCTATGGCAGGCATCCAAAGACCATTATTCAACACTGGTTCCCTTCCCATAAGACTGATAAATATCCCTTATTGTGAAAGAGAAATTGATGCTTTAACAGAAGAAACGCCAGGAGAAAGAGCTGCTTAGAACAGGCATAGAATTAGGATAATAGAGTCAGCTTGCCAGCAGCAGTCCGAGAATAGACAATTGTGATTGGCTCACAATAATATAGCTACTATTGGTCCACAAGCACAGGCTGTGATTAGCCAGAGAACACCATGTGCTTCTAGAAAGATAAACAGTCGTGATTGGCTTAGCTCTCACCATGTGGGTTTGTTTACAAAGTTTGTGAATGGGCTAGGGAACGCGCATGGCAAATGAGGCATCTCTTGGCAGGCACCAGAGAGAAGCATGGTAGAAAAATGTAACGATTTAAGAACAGGCTGCACATAGAGCAGATAACATACAATGGAAATGAAAATTAATGCTGCGCAACGTTTGTTAGCAAATAGAATTGAGATGCTAGGAATGCTTTGTTTAATTGGGTAGAATAATATGGGTTCATGAATACTAGCCAGTAACAATGCATGAAGAAGGGAGGGACTAAATGTCGACTCCATTGTTTGTATAAAACCTGTCCACTGGGAAAGATCGGGGTTCTGTCTACCAGCGGCTACGTTTCCGCACAGGGGGACGGACCCATCAGCTGATGTGATGCAAATAAAGCTGGTTTCCTGAATCGCAGTAAGAATTGTCGTGTCTTCCGTCCTTGTACTCGCTAACAACATCAGCCAGGCACAAAGGTATTTGCCTTGGGAGTTCTGGGACTCCAGATACTGCTACATCTTTGGCGACCCCGACGTGATGATGGAAAGTACCATCCAGACGGGTCTGTGACGCAGAAGGCGCGATCCTGTTGTCAGGACAGTCTCCGCTCGGAAGCGGGAAGCTGAGGCGACTTGGGTGAGTTGAGAGGGGCCCCAAAAAAACGACCGGCTGCCCGTCTCGCCTCAGAGAAACGCTTATCAATCCGAGAGACTGCAATTGCCAAATACTGCCAGTGAAACCAGAAGAAGAGGGAAGTCCGGGGGCGCAGGTTGTACCGCGTCTAGTGAGTAATTCGGCACCAGAAGCGCGCAGAGGAAGTCCGGGGGCGCCGGGGTTCCGAGCGTCTAGTGAGAAATCCAGCAAGTATAGGGGAACACACACACCATTTGAGGGGAGGAACCTTGAGTGCCCCTTAGAAATGGGTGGTGGGAGTTCCGGAAAACAAGGGGACGCCCTTGAGTTGTGTGTTGGAGAATGTTGACACGTTCGGGAAAGGGTAGTAAAAGAAGGAGGTATGGTGGATAAAAGGTGCCAGCAGGGCACGTGCATGATAGCAAAGGCAAGGGAGAAAGGATTGGCCTTTCTTGTCTCTAAGAAATTCAATGGCTTGAGACAAGGGAGGCAGAGGGAAAAATAAAAAAATCCTGTGTGTGTGTATGAGTTAGAAAATGTTTGTTCAATAGAAGTGCTGTTATGTTTTAAAAGTGTGAACTGTTTTATGTGTCCGATTAAGTCAAGGCAACCAAAAGGACTGTATTTAGTTTTGAAGAAGGAAAGTTTGAAAGAGACTTATTCTGTGCAAGGAAGGAATGCGTTTGTGCTGATAAGAGAATTGGCAGACAGGCAAACATTCGACCTTGTACATGTGAGCCTAAGAAATGAGACTGCATATTAAAATACTGGGTTTAAAAGATTCAGGATTGAAATGCCTTATATAAAATGTTAAATGTTATATGTTTATGTGTACAAAATGAAGTGCATTCATAGGAATGATATATATAACTGTGTTTTAAAACTGTAAGAATATGTACAAAATGATGTAATGGATATTTTACCATAAGAAATGCATGTGTGGGAGGAAAGAATGTGCCAGTATAATGAATACTCAGATATGTTGCATTGAAAAGATTCAAAGAGAGAAGAAGAAAGTATATTCCTGATTTACTAGAAAGTGGGTATGATTTTCTTTTGGGGCCATTCAAAAGCTGATGATTCTGGAAAAATGAATATTTGCTTATTTATGCAAAAATCCTAATTCACTCTGTGTCTATGTGGAAAATGAATCTTGCTTGTAAATATGTGAGATTTTGCTCATTGGCACTGCGCCAGGGCTTGAGAACGGAATGTTACAGAGATAAAAAGGAGAGCCAGGGTGAGATTAAGATGTGAGAAGGAACCCTATTGTTTTCAAGAAAGGAGAATAATTATCTGTGCCAAATGTTGGAATGTGAGAAAAGAACACCGTGAACTGTATAAGAATCGCCCTTCTTACCAAAAAGGGCTCTCTTTTCCGTCATGTAGAAGTACATGGGGACTGCCACAGGGTGGCAGCAGACAGTGTTTTAAGCTAAAGGGAAAAAAAGAAGGTCTTTTAAAAAGTCAGGCCGCAACCCTGTTGCCTCGTTTTAGCCATTCTTTTTTTTTTACAGGAAAAAGATTTTCCAAAACCTGTATTGAAATGATGAATGACATTTTGAAAAATATCTTATGAGAATAACCCCAGGCATGATTTTTGGTGTATAATGAATGATATTTTGACTGAAAAGAGATTATTTTTGAACGGGACATTAAAGCAGATAGAGCCCTAGGGGTTTCTGTTTGCCAGATTTAAGGGACTGTTTTGTTACGTGGAAAAAGCAAGTTGCAGATGAAGGGATTAAAACCTGAGAGTGCCGATATATAAGTTGGAGGAATGTCACAGATGCGTCTGGAGGGCAGGACCCTCCCCCTTGGTTGGACAACAGCAACACCTGGTGTCCTTGGAAGAAATATAAGCAGCAAAATGAGATGGCTGCTATTGGAAAAAAAATTGAATGGAATATGATGTCATGCAGTGATGGAAACAGATATGTCGAAAGATGATTGAAGCAGATGGACAGAGAAATGTGAGATAAACCGTGGAGATTGTTATGTGGAGAAAAACCATGGAGGCTGTTCTAAAAAAAAGGTGGAAATTGGCTGGAAGTGAGAGATTGTGAAGGCAAAAGGATGTGATATCGATGGAAATCAGTGGAGGATTCTATGGCTGGGTAATTAGCCTCCCCCCTCTCTCCCCCCCTTTCTCTCTTCACTATCTTTGTTTTTTAGGTCTCAAGCCTGGAAATTATATCCAATCACAGCCAGCTGAAAAGCTTAATGAACACAGGAGCTAAGCCTGGCCAGATGAGTGAAAGATATGGAAAAAAAATATGAGAACTGGCTGGATGAGTAAAAAGGCGTGGAAAATAATGAGAACTTTATTTTACAGACTTTCTTACACAGGACTGACCTTAGAGACTACAGATTACAGAATATAGATATTTCCCTCATTTTACTTGGAATCTAATAGATTTATTTCTTCAATCAAGGGTGATTGAGATTGTTTTCTATGCCAGAGATCAAAAGAGATAAAAGTTGGACATGAGTGGATGTGTGAATGGCCATCTGAGCCTAAAATAACCAAGGCCGGACTTGCTTGGGATTATACTGAAGGCTATATCCTTTTCAAGTTAAATGATTTCTCTTGTTGAATTGTTAAAGTGATCATTACCACAATTTAGTCTTGATTGTTAGTTTGATAAGAGATTAATTTGTTTGTGCCATTTTAGTCAAGGGTTCAGAATCATGTTTTAAAAAGGAGATGAAGATGATGTCTTTCACAGCTTGATGTCACGCCCCATTACAACAGAATGAGGGAGAGATACCATCTACCAATTGGTAAAAATTCAATTGCAAAAGACTGCAAGCTCAGGACTGGGGATATGTTGATGGGCCAGGTATTGTTCATCAGAGAATCCATTCCCTAGGGGTGACTTGAAATAGGACATTGAAAGAAACTTCAGCAAAGAGGTGTCAAGAAGCTGATTTAAATTGGTTCCAAGTGGTTTCTATTTGTTTAAAATGATGTGCTGTGTTTCCCTGTTACTGTTCTGTATTTCTGTCTCCCCAGGTGATACCATGTGGTTTAAAAAAAACCAAAAACAAAATGGAGGCTTGGCCCATTGAGATTGAAGTAAAAAGGGCAGTGTGATGTGATATGATGTTTTCCTGATTACCCCAAGTGAGGAGATTAAGGCTTTGGAACCGTTATATTTAAAATCCAAAGAGATACTACTGGAAATAAGCCATTGAATAGCAGATATATTATTATTCAAGTGGACGATGACCAGGAGGACCCACTGAAGATATGCCTGACCAAAGTTCCGGCAGGCGTGCCGAAAGGAGGTTCAAAGGACGACCTTGAAGAGGGAAGGAGAGTCAGCATCGTACTTTCCCCTCCAGCATTAGGCCTGTCAAATCTAGAGAAACAGTTCTACCTTTTTGCTGCTGAGCGAGAAGGTAGCGCTGTGGGTGTTTTAACACAGCAGGTAGGCACATGGCAACGGCCGGTAGTGTATTTGTCCAAACAGTTAGACACAGTAGCACGAGGTTTGCCTCCTTGTCTCAAGGCGGTTGCAGCTTTGGTGGATTTAATTCGAGAAGCCACCAAGCTCACATTAGGAAGATCACTCATTGTGCGAGTCCCACATCATGTCAAAGCATTGTTAGACAAAAAGGGCCCCGCTGGCTGACAAATGAGAGATTGACAAAGTATGAGGGAGTTTTATGTGACAATCCGCTCGTTTCCCTTGAGATGTGCCCCATGTTGAACCCAGCCACTTTGCTGCCAAGTCATTCTGAGCCCTTAGAGCATCAATGCATGGAAGTCATGGACCAGGTTTATTCCAGCAGGCCAGACTTAAAAGATTTCCCATTGGAGAAGGTAGATTTAACCCTTTTCACGGACGGAAGTAGCTTTGTGCAAGAGGAGGTGAGACACGCCGGCTATGCAGTGGTGACGTGGGAGAACGGGATTTTGGAAGCAAATTCCCTGTCTCCGGGAACTTCTGCCCAACTGGCCGAGCTTGTGGCTCTCACCCGAGCTTTGGAGCTGTCCGAGGGACAAAGGGTTAATCTCTACACGGATTCACGTTATGCGTTCATAACGTTACATGCTCACGGAGCATTGTACAGGGAAAGAGGCTTTCTGACTTCAGCTGGAAAGGTCATCAAACATGCAGATGCTAGATGCTGTTAGATGCGGTTTGGAGGCCGAAGAAAGTGGCTGTAATGCATTGTAAAGGGCACCAGAGGGGAAATGATCCGGTTGTTCAGGGAAACAGGCAGGCTGATCGGGCAGCTAGAAAAGCTGCACTCCAGAAACCAGCATCCGTAATGTTAGAAGCAACAGGCTCAGGCCCACAGGTAGAGAAATGCAATTACACCAAGGATGAGGAAGAATGGGCCCTGAGTGAGAAAGGGGAGTGGAAAGGGAACATTCTCGTGATGCCAGATAACCGTGTCTTTATCCTGAAGGATAAGGCATGGCACATAGTCCAACATTTTCATGAAAGCACCCATTTAGGTAAATCTGCATTAGCAGCCAAGGTGGAGAGGACCATACATCGTTCTCCTAGCCACGCCTACTGCCGTGAAAGTGGGAGAGATAAGGCCGTGGATTCATTACACGAGAATAAAGAGAGCACCGGCCGTTTGGGAGTCTTCAGTCGACCTGGAGGATCCGCTAAAGATAAAGATCAGCAAACGACGTCAACACCCTATATGAGGGACAACAAGGTCACAGAAGGAATCTCTACGGATACCACCGTCCTGCAGCCAAGCGAACGTGACCCAACGAGAAGGAGATGGAGAGAGCCAAAGACTTTCTCCTTAAGAGGGTGGTTTGAGATCTTAATGGGACTTATTTTGATACTTTACACTGCTGAAACACAAGGGGGATGGGACAATAATCTTTTCCATAAGCTAATCACAAACATGAGTCATGAACTTAGCCTATCAGATTGTTGGATTTGCTCTCATGGACCATCCACGCACATTCAGGGATGGCCAGTAATGCCCACAGCTTTGCTAACGCTGCGGGGCAGGAATGATAAAACATGCAATTATATGTATGCAAAAGACAGCATAGACAAGGCTCAGTTCATGGTATCTCATCGTCCCCCTGTATTGAAAGCACCCTTGTGTTTCAGGTGGGAGGTTAAAAGTTTATGAACCCTCAGACAATTTTTGGGGATTTAGTTGGCTACCAGAGATGAAATGGTTAAAGATCAATAGTTATGTTAATTCATGTGATTTTTTGTTCTGTAACAATCATACTATGCTGCTTTCCTCTGTTGATAAGCTATTGTACCTTTACAGCAAGACAGACTGTCGAAATAGCAAAAAGCATCAAGAAGAGGGGGAAAAGGGACTGGCAGACAAATTGGGATGAAGTCTAGGCTATAGAGTCATGGTTTGTAAATGATTATTGGCCAAAATCATTTACAAAAAGAATTAGGATAATAGAGTCAGCTTGCCAGCAGCAGTCCGAGAATAGACAATTGTGATTGGCTCACAATAATATAGCTACTATTGGTCCACAAGTACAGGCTGTGATTAGCCAGAGAACACCATGTGCTTCTAGAAAGATAAACAGTCGTGATTGGCTTAGCTCTCACCATGTGGGTTTGTTTACAAAGTTTGTGAATGGGCTAGGGAACGCGCATGGCAAATGAAGCTTCTCTCTTGGCAGGCACCAGAGAGAAGCATGGTAGAAAAATGTAACGATTTAAGAACAGGCTGCACATAGAGCAGATAACATACAATGGAACTGAAAATTAATGCTGTGCAACGTTTGTTAGCAAATAGAATTGAGATGCTAGGAATGCTTTGTTTAATTGGGTAGAATAATATGGGTTCATGAATACTAGCCAGTAACAATGCATGAAGAAGGGAGGGACTAAATGTCGACTCCATTGTTTGTATAAAACCTGTCCACTGGGAAAGATCGGGGTTCTGTCTACCAGCGGCTACGTTTCCGCACAGGGGGACGGACCCATCAGCTGATGTGATGCAAATAAAGCTGGTTTCCTGAATCGCAGTAAGAATTGTCGTGTCTTCCGTCCTTGTACTCGCTAACAACATCAGCCAGGCACAAAGGTATTTGCCTTGGGAGTTCTGGGACTCCAGATACTGCTACAATTGTAGGTATTGCCCATTTCTGTGTTATCAAATAATATGCTTACTTGATGAAACAACCTGGACACAGCATAGTATCTGAGAACACAGAAATGCTGGACCACTCAGACAACCACCATGTCAGACTACACAGAGAAGCCACTGAAATCCACAAGAAGCATGTTGACAATTTCAACAGAAAGGAGGAAACAATGAAAATGAACAAAATCTGGCTGTCGGGTTTTAAAATCTTCTAAAATCAAGACAGTAAATAATGAACAACATTCTGAAAACAGGGGAATTTCAGACACAAAACAATCAGGGCCAGGTATCACATCCTAACAAAAGATTCCCCCAGGCAGGAATCAGCCAGGCCTTGAAGCTGCAAGGCTTTGCAATGCTAATCAACGTGGTTAATTGAAATATTCACAGTGGGCTGTTGTACGTTTTTTGTCCTGTATGGCCATACTCTAGAAGCATTCTCTCTTGAGGTTTCACCTGCATCTATGGCAGGTATCCTCAGAGGTTGTCAGATCTGTTGGAAACTAGGAAAACGGGGTTTATATATCTGTAGAATGTCCAGAGTGGGAGAAAGAACTCTTGTCTGTTGGAGGTAGGTGTGAATATTTCAATCATCCACCAAAATCTGGGTACCAGTATTAAAAAAACTCTAAAATCATAACAGTAAATAAAGAACAACACTTAAAAACGGGGGGAATTCCAGACAAGAAACAATCAGGGCCATTTAATCACCTTCAAAACAGGGGGCAACACTGTAGTGAGTAAACCAGAGAAACTAGTCAGGTAGAACAATGAGTACAATAAATGAAAGTATATCAAAATGTCATATATTCAAAGTCAATTAGTAAATATTTCATATACCTCAATGGGATGAATCAAGGGTGGGGGTACAAGTGGATAAACCACAATATGAGTACACTGAAAGAGTACACATTCAATCAGTAAACATTCCATAAGTAACGTGCATCATAGCAAAATATACAATACTAGCTGTACCCGGCACGCGTTGCTGTGCCCTTTTTAGGAGATGCGAGAAAGTCCAATCATCCACGGTGTGCCCTCCTCTAAACTGCAGTTGGATGGAGTGTGGGTCATGGGGGGCATGGTGTGCCAAGTTGGGTCTTTATTGGTCTTGGTTCTGGGCCACAGTGGTCTGTGGGGAATGATGGGTTTTGAAGTACTACAAATCCCATTTTCCATGGTGGTACTTCATGTCCCATCATGCATGGTCGGGGCTCTGTGTGCCAAGGTAGGTTACTGTAAATTCAGGCCATACACAATGTCCCATGAGCTGAGGCCTAGTTAGGAAAAGCAAGTTAATGAAGCCTTACTGTCAATTCAGGCCATACACAATGTCCAATGAGCTGAGGCCTAGTCAGGAGAATCAAGTTAATGAAGTCTTACTGTAAATTCAGAGCGTAATCAGCTTCCCAGTAAGTGAGGGCTAGTTAGGGAAATCAAGTTAATGAAGTCTTACTGTCAATTTAGAGTGTAAACAGCTTCCCAGTAAGTGAGGGATAGTTAGGAAAATCAAGTTAATGAAGTCTTACTGTCAATTCAGAGCGTAAACAGCTTCCCAGTAAGTGAGGGCTAGTTAGGGAAATCAAGTTAATGAAGCCTTACTGTCAATTTTGGGCGTGGTCTGTGATTTTTTGGGGTGTAAATTTTCGGTTGCAAGTGATTTGGGTGTTTGTGTTGGGGATTGGCTCAGGCCTTTTCCTTATTCTGTTTTGGCAGTTTATTAAGGATCGGAATTTTCATGTTGGCTGGCCAGTGCAGCAGTTATGCAAATCCGCCCTTATTGGCAGCCAATCATATTGTTCAGAATGTAGAGGCTGGGTGAGTCTTTGGCTGCCCCGGAGGATGCTGGTAAATGTAGTTTTATTTTTACTCGTTGTTTTGGGGGCCTTTTAGGTTGGGGGGGGGAGTTTCTTTGCTACAAACGTACCTTGCTTGAGGCCTATTTCTGTTGGCAAGTATTGTGTTTCTGCGTTGTATGGTTTCTTTGTTTGAGGTATACATCACATGACGTGAACCCATTTATATAATAGATAAGCATCATAGGAAACAATGGAGAAGCCAGAAGCCAAGAAAGAAGAAAATCCTTCCTGGTAGTTAGATCACTACAGTTCAAAATAAATCATAAGGGTACCATAATAAGTGTCATTAAACTGTAGGAGACCGTGGGAGGATCCCAGGATGTTCCGTGTCAAGCGGACAGGCAATTAACTTCAGGAGACGCTCAGTATGGCCAGAATCTCAAGGCGCATGTGCGGACATGCGCAGTGGCATGCTGCTAGTGTTTCTGAGTGTCGTAGTCCTGTCAGGACGCTCTGCAGACCTGGTGGCGCTATGCCATGCGCGGGATACGCTCAATCGCGACGTGCAGTGAATGCTGGTCTGGGTAGTTTAAAGAGGCTCTGGAGGCGTCCAGGAAGTGTATAGTCAAATGGCAATTACTGAAGTTGAAAGAAAGGGTCCCGCTGTTCACCAATGAAGTGAGGGCAGCAGAGGAGGATGCCTGATGGCGGGAGCTCACTCCAAGGCCGGCAGAGGGCCGTTTCGTCACTAGGACTTCTTCAGAGGCAAAGCATAGGCGTCCTCAGGGGTGATTAGTCATCACGAGATGTCCAAACTGTATGGAGGACGGACCATCCCATCAGCAGGCGTTCTTACCTTCCATGTAGGATTGAATGATCTACTGATTCTGATGCCTGGACATCTCACAGCACTCCTGGAAATTACCCTGACAAAGCCCTAGGGGGCGAAACGGTGACGAAGCCGGCCTTGCATTGGTAGCGCCGTTGGGGGCTGCTCCACTCCCTGTCACGGACCTGGGAGACCCCACACAGCCCTCACTTTCCAGCCTCGAGCACCCGGGACATCTTATTTCTACACCATCCCCATCCTTGTTGCAGATTTCAAACTGCACCGCATTCCACGGCTTTTTTTCGCTTCCGTGTTCGCCAGCTACTCTGAGCGCTATTTTGCGACCTTTACGACTTGTCTTCACTACACTACTATTGAGGGGACAATTGAGAACTATATAGTTCTCTCCTGTAAGTGATCTAATTACTTTATTCACTACATTTTGACTTTGAAAGGAAAGCGCGTCATTCTACTGCAGCTCTCTTGGAGCTCTCTACACAGTGAGCTCTGAGGGTTACCATTAGCGTACCGGGACTGTGTGTATGGGAATTCCCATTGCTACTTTCTACACCCGTGAGTGCTTTTGTTTACTCTAATGAACCTATTAGCCTAGCACCTTCTATTACAGGTATATATATTGTGTGTATTAGGCGTCTATGTTAGATACTTATGTTATATTTGACTGCTCTTTAATAAGTTGGGTTTGCCTATGCTGTACTTACATTCTGTAATGCTGATGACGGACTTTATTGATTGTACTGACTGACTTTATATGTATAGCTTGTGTAATTAGAAGCATTGAGCATCCCACTACCCACTATATGGGACCACAATTATATTTTGAATTTTGATATTAGAAACTCTGTGTCTATGTTATGCTTATTGTGATATTCTACTAGGACACCAACTTATGTTAATTTACTTGTGCCTTAGGTACCTGCCCATTGTTTAGTTAGACTATTAAGTCCAGTTGTGTCTGACTCTGGGGAGTGGTGCTCATCTCCATTTCTAAGCCGAAGAGCTGGTGTTGTCTGTAGATACTTCTGAGGTCATGCGGCTGGTATGTCTGCATGGAGCACTCCCAGATCAGAAGGAGGGGATAATCATTGGTGGGCTTGATGAGTTTTGTTCACTC
Organism: Anolis apletophallus; assembly: GCA_030556195.1. Classification (NCBI taxonomy): domain Eukaryota; kingdom Metazoa; phylum Chordata; class Lepidosauria; order Squamata; family Anolidae; genus Anolis; species Anolis apletophallus. Next base: position 27,073,255 of record JARBWK010000016.1, read on the forward strand.
TGTGTCATAGAACTTATATCTGAGAGGACGACAGAGAATAAGAAACAAAAGTTATGATAGACTGCTATTAACAGATAGTGTTCGTTTTTCTTAACTTTCCCCAACATACTTTCGGAAGAAGATAATTTAAGGATGCCACTGGGGCCTTTCCAATGAAATCCGACCAGACTGTCTTCTAAGAATGTATAGAAATCTATAAAGAAAGGCCCTGAGTCATATTACTCTGAAGGCTCACTTCAACTAATGATGGTTTCTATCAAAATCAATTTATGATATCCATTAATCAACATAAGAATTGTCTGCAAAGCAACTGGAAAGTAGAATCATTAATGGGTGTTGCTTTTCTCGCTCTTTTCTTTTTCAGGTGAGGGTTCACTTTTGTTGGAATTAATTTCTTCCTTGAGATGTTTATAAGTTTTTATCTGGTGGCAGGAGGTCTGGCAGGCTGAACAGATGAAATGTTTATGTGCCAGCTCACAGTGTCGTATATTACAGGCATTAAGACATCTGTAATGATGCCAAATTACAGAGAAGCAAAGGATGGTAAGATTCTCATATTTACTAGGACGTCTGCTTCAAGGGTGACAATAAAAAAAGTATTAAGAAAATAAATTATTCTTTGCTTCTCATAAAAGATGAACATTGCTTCAAGAAGAAACCAGTGTGAGTATGGATTCTATTGATGGCCCATTTATTATATTTTCTCATAGGTGCTCTATGTTTCCAGTTACAAACTCATCCTGCACTATAAAACATTGTGGAAAATGTCAGCTCACAATGATTCAACAGTGAACCTGGCTCCTTCAAGAGGGGTGATGGCAGAAAGATGTATCAGATACAAAAAAAAACCCAGTTTAAAGTAGCCAAGAAACTCATTGGGGTTATTCAACACTAGAGAGATCCAATACAGAGCTCCACCACCTGCAGTCCCTCATTCTCTCAGAATAGAACTAGATTGCCTTATAATGCAGTTTCAGAATGCAGACTGAATTGCATCAAACTGGATTATATGAGTCTACACTGCCAAATAATCTAGTTGAGTGCAGTTGATTTGCATTCTGAAACTGCACTATATGACAACATACACAAGGCCCCCTTGGTGGCACAGGCTAAACCACTGAGCTGCTGAACTTGCTGACCAAAAGGTTGGCAGTTCAAATCTAGTGAGCAGGGTGAGCTCCAGCTGTTAACCCAGCTTCTACCAACCTAGCAGTTCAAAAACACGCAAATATGAGTAGATCAATAGGCACTGCTTCCGTGGGAAGGTAATGTCATTCCATGCAGTCATGCTGGCCACATGACCTTGGAGGCATCTACGGACAACATCAGCTCTTTGGCTTCGAAATAGAGATGAGCACAACCCACCAGAGTTGGACGCGACTAGACTTAATGTCAGGGAAAACCTTTGCCTTTATCTTTTACATAAATCCAAGAAGATTGTAGGTTTCACTTGCACAAACTGGGCAACAGAAATAAAACTTATTTAAGTCACCATGGGTGAGTTTCCTTTAGCTGATGCAGTTGCCAACAAAATTCAACTTCTATATTTTTCTCTGGTGGAAAAACCACTTTTCAATCACAGTCTAGAGTCCCAACTTTCTTTTAAATTCCTATTCTAGTATGACCATAAAACTGACTTCTAGGACACATTATAAAACTGAATTCTACTACACATGGCTCTCACATGTCACTGCATGTGTTTAGACCTTTGTACCTACTATAATCAGACAAGTATCAGAGAAGTAGTCATGAAAGACACGACTCCTAGAATTATCAGCAAGACTCTGGACTTTATTACATGAGACAAATTGCAATTACCGAACAGTAATAGAGACAATGGGACTGATTGCACAATGACAATTTTTTTCTATCCCCCTCTAATGGGGGATTGTTTCGAAAGCATTTATTTATCAGCACAAAGAAATCCATTCATGATCTCCTAACCCATTACTGTTCTACCATGCTTTTCTTATGTGATAGTTCAATTCCACTTTAATATTTTGGGAGCTCTGGATGTGGCTTAGATGTTGAGCTAGGAAGGAGACAGAGTGAGCATTTCACTTTTCAAGAAGGGTTAATTTTGTTTATGCCCCTACATTTTACACATTTCAGAGTCTCATCATCTGAGAAATGATTGCCCTTCAAAAAAGCTTCATTGTTGACTTCCGGTCCGGCGAAGATGGTGGCAGGACGGGCACTCTGAGGGCTCCTTGGAGTGCCGCCTGCTCCTCTGGCCGGAGGGCGATCTGCGCCCTCCCTCCCAGCGGACGGAAGCGTCCGGAGGGAGCGCGAAGCCAACGGGCGGGATCCGGCGGCCCCAGAGGTCTTCCCCCCCCCCTCAAGAGGAGGAGATCGAGCGGGCCCGGACCACCGCTGACGCGGCGAGCGAGCCGGGGAGCAGGGAGCGGGCGGCGACCCGCACTCACTGCTGGCCCAGCCGGGCCTCCCCCCCCCTTTCCAAGCTAAGGGCAGGAGGAGAAGAGGACCAGCAGAGATCGGGAGTGCGGGGGTGCAGCGGCCGACGCGACCCTGAAGAAGCACCATTGTCTGAGGCGCGAAAAGGACAAGGACGGCAGGGAAGCCAGCGGGGAAGCCAGGGGCGCTGCGAACGGCACCCGAACGCAGGGGATCAAGCCCCCACCAAAGAAAAAGAGGTGAGCGGCGAAAGCGAGGCCGAGGGACACACAAGAGGGGCAGAAAAGCCCAGCAGATCTAGGCTGAGAGAGAGGGAGAAGAGGCTTGCAGTGGCCACAAGATGGCAGCTGCGACTCATTAGGGGGAAGAAGAAGGGAGTTTTGGCGGGAGCGCCATTTTGAAAAAGGAGACCGAAGCGCTTCCTTCCCCCTTTCTCCACAAGAACACAGGAGGCCCCCTCCAGAAGCCCCTGCTTGCTTCCCTATTCTCAAAAGGCGGGGAGGGACAAAATCAAAAGCAAAATAAAAATAAAAATAATAGTAGAAGGCAAACAAGAAATAAAAGCAACATCAGACTTTATTTTTAGCAAGCTGCAAGCCACATAGACGCAAGACAAGTCCCAAAAGAAGGCACCCCTCAAGAACAGACGGCACGCTGCCCCACCTTCTGGGGCTCAGCGCTAGCATACCCCAACAAAAACTGGAAAGAGGCCTGAAAGGAAGCCAAACGAGGGGTATGGCGACCCCAAAAGCGACCGAAGAGGCCAAAGGGCCCTCCAAAAAGCAACCCAATGCTGAGGAGATGACGCTCAAGGAGATCCTGAAGTAAGTTCAGAAAATAGCGGAGAGGCAAGAACAAACACAGAAGATGGTGGACTTGGTGGTCAGCAGGCAAGAGTCGCAGCACAAGACAGTACAAGAGCAGCTGCTGAGCATCAGGACGGAGCTGGCTAGAGAGTTGGCACACATACATGAGGAGATTAAGGAAATAAAGCAAGGGGAGGAAAGCCTCAAGAACTCTCACGGAAAGATGAAGACGAGGCTGGACAACATCGAAGCAAAGAATGCTAAGATGGAAAGAATTCAAACGAGACTTGAACAGAATGAGCTAGACTCCTGGCTTCGTTTCCGCAATGTTGTGGAGGAACCGAAGGAGGACTTACAAAAGATTATTCATGGGCTGACGGCCACCATTCTACATAAGGGAGAAAGAGAGACGGCCAGGGAGATCGATAAAGCATACCGGGTCTCCACGGAGTTTGCAAAAAAGAACAACGTTCCAAGGGATGTGGTGGTCCGCTTTGGGAGCCGAAGAATCAGGGATGAGGTCCTCCGGGAGAAAAAGACGGCTGACCCATCCTATAAAGGAAGCAAAGTAGCAATACTGAGAGAATTCTCGGCGGAGTCCATCAGCAGCAGGCGTAATTACCGGTTCCTGACGGAAGAACTGAAGAACAGGAAGATACGCTTCCGATGGGAAAAGACAGAAGGGGTCATGGCCACATTGGGAGACCAAAAGCACTGGCTAACGACTGTGGAAAAAGCCAAAGCCTTCCTTGAAAAGATAAAAGTAAACGACAGACAAGGCCCACACCCGCAAACAAGACAAGGGGACTCTGCAAAGAAACGGCGCTTCAGCTCACCAGATCATGACCTGGCCCACCCTGGACGAGCCGCACGGCAACGGCAACGAGAACGACGCTTACGACACCTGATCACACAATAGAAATGCGTGATGAGTGACCTGCAGATCCAACTGACCTGTCTTTCCAACAACATAAACGGCCTGAATTCTGCCCCTAAACGGAAGAGACTCTTCAACTGGCTACGAAGACGAAAATATGACATGATGGCGCTTCAAGAAGTCCACATTAAGAAGAAGCACGCACAACATCTTGAGAACAAAGGGATAGACAATCTCTTTCACTCCTTGGCAGAGAGGAAAAGAAATGGCGTAGCCATCTATGTGAACCCCAAGCATGTAGCAGAGCTAGCCTTCAGGGACCAGGAAGGCAGGCTAGTAGGAGTAAGAATCAAGGTGGGCACACAGAGCCTCTTGGCCTGTAACATATACGCCCCTAATGGTCCCAATACCAACTTCTCAAGGGAGCTCCAACATCACATAGAAGACCAAGTCTTTGACAGTTTGATCCTGATGGGAGATTTTAATGGGGTGATAGACCCCCATATGGACAGATCCGGGAATGGGAGGAAGAAACAGGGGTCGACCCCCGAACATAGTGGATCGCTCCCAAAAACGTTGCTTCATATTAAAGATGACCTTGGACTTCAGGATGCCTGGCGAGCGCAAAACCCGACCAAAAAAGACTTCACGTTCTACTCGCACAGGCACCAGTCCTGGTCGCGAATTGACATGATCTGGCTCTCCAGATCACTGGTGACGAAGGTCTCAAAGATGGACATAATGCCGAGGGACCTCTCCGACCATTGCCCACTGGAAATGACAGTGAACCACAGACTCCCGTCAAGGAGATGGAGAATGAACAACAATCTCCTGAAAAAGAAGGAAGACATTCTAAAATATAAATCGTTGACTAGGGACTATTTCGATCTCAACGCCGATCGGGAAGTGCCGCCTGAAACAGTCTGGGATGCATACAAAGCAGTGATCCGTGGTCACCTGATCCAACATAATGCAATAATAAACAGAAAACGCAAGGAGAAGATGCTAGACCTACAGGGGAAAATCAGAGTTGAAAATCACAAAGCTGAAAGCGTCCCCCAAAAACCAGGAAGTGTCCCGCGAGCTAGCCAACCTGAAGGGCCAGAATCATCATCACGAACTGGAACAAATGGCCAAGGACTTGAAATTCCTCAAGCAGCGGAACTTCCAAAACGCCAACAAACCGGGGCAGTGGCTAGCAAGGAGACTTTGGAAGAAGAGGCAGGCAGGGGTTATCACCAGCATCCACTGTGGTGACAAGCTACTCACAAAGGAAGACGATATAAAGGATGAATTCCAGCGGTTCTTCGCCAGACTCTACACAAGCGACCAAGTGGAGAAAGAGGACATCACAAAGTACCTGAGGGACCAAAACCTGGGGACACTTCCAGAGCATTACAGGTCGATCCTCAACAAGGACATAACAGAAGAGGAGGTCAGGAAGGCGATCAAAGGGCTGGATGCAAACAAGGCACCGGGCCCAGATGGCCTGACGGCGAAGCTCTACAAGGTCCTGCCCGACGAACTAGTCAGCCACATGAGGACAATATTCAACAGAGTAATGTCGGAAGGGGCTCTTCCTGAATCATGGAGAGAGGCCAATATCTCAGTGATCCACAAGGAAGGGACGGATGACTCTATCGTGGCCAACTATAGACCTATATCTCTCCTCAACACTGACTACAAGATAATGGCCACCATCCTAGCGGACAGGCTGAAATTGTGGCTCAGTGATTGGGTGGAGCCGGATCAGAATGGCTTCCTCCTGGGCAGACACACCAGGGACAATGTCAGAGTAGTCCTTGACCTCATGGGATACTATGAGGCCCACCCTAAGAAAGAAGTGGCCTTCCTCGCTCTTGATGCGGAGAAGGCCTTTGACAACTTGAGCTGGGGGTTCTTCCAAACCCTGATGTCGGAAATGGATATGGGTGAGCGCTTCAGAAACGCCATAGGGGCAATCTACGAAGCTCAAACAGCGAGCATCTGGATCAACGGTCAACCCACGGAGAGATTCCGCATTCAAAAAGGCACACGGCAAGGATGCCCCCTGTCTCCCCTGATATTCGTGCTGGCAATAGTGATTCTCCTAAGAAAACTTAGGGCTAACCAACAACTGAAAGGCCCACGGATAGGGAAGCACTCCTTCAGAGTCAGAGCCTTTGCCGACGACCGCATCTGTTTTATCGAGGAGTCCGTGGCCAACATGCACCTGTGGCTCGCAGACATCGAGCAGTTCGGGAGGGTCGCAGGGCTCCGGATAAACAGGTCCAAAACAAAGATCTTAACGAAAAATATGCCCAAAAAACGCCAAGACCAACTGGAACAGCTGACAGGCATCCAAACGTCGAAAGGGATCAAATATCTAGGTATACACCTGACAGCTCAGAACTCCCACCTGGTGAAGAATAAAACTACGACGCGCTGTGGTCAGGGGTGCAGAAGGATCTGGACAATTGGAAACATGCAGGGCTATCCCTCCTGGGAAGGATAGCAGCTATCAAAATGAACGTGCTCCCAAGGTTGTTATATCTGTTCCAGAACATCCCGGTCATCAGATCGGATCGCATCTTTGAGAGCTGGAAGAAGGACATGCTGAAATTTGTGTGGGAAGGCAAAAAGGCTAGGATCAGATACCTGACATTAATTGACGGAAAAGGGAGAGGAGGCCTGGGCTTACCAGATCTCAGGATCTACTTCGAGGCGTGCGGGCTAGTTTTTCTGGCGGATTGGCTGGACCTGTGAAAGGACGGGCTGCTGACTCTTGAGGGATTTGATCTGCAACTTGGGTGGCACAACTTTGTTTGGTACGACCGATAAGAGGAGGGGAGATGCTTCAGAAGGCACATATTAAGAGCAGCAATAATAAGAATCTGGCGGAAATACAAGAACAAGAAGTATGGAAGAAAAAATTGAAGTACACCTATGCAATGGAGCTGACTGAGAACTGGCACAAAATGTTCAATCGGTGGTACATGACCCCACACAAGCTGAGCCTCATGTTCAAAGAGACGCAAAACAAGTGCTGGAAGTGCGCTTCCCAGACGGGCACTTTTTACCACATGTGGTGGTCCTGCCAACATGCTGTGCAATTCTGGAAGAAGATTCACATCGCCACACAAAAGATTCTAGGTCTCTCTATGGAACTTAAACCTGAAGCCTATCTACTTGGGCTAACGTCCGAAGAAGATATGCCGGACGAGAATGAGGAAATACTATTTGCGTACCTGTCAACGACGGTGAGAATAGTCTACGCGAGGAAGTGGAAGAGCGAGGAAGTCCCCGAGTTGGAGGAATGGTTGGACAAAATACGAGACGCCATGGACATGGACAAACTTTCCTTTTACTTATCGGAAACTGGAGGGTACCCTCTCAAGAGAACTGACTGGTCCCCGGTGAAAGCCTTCCTGAAATCACGAGGTCCATCTTGAACAATTTGAAACCCAGCCACCCCCCGCTCACCCTCTTATCGAGAGCAGGAGGGGATAATCACGAGCTTGTAGCTCAATAGTTCAAATGACGGAAGGATTTCTCCTCCCCCAGAGACCCAGAGGTTTTCTTCTTTTTTCTTGGGACAAGAAAAGACATTGCCACCTCTCCCCAGAGACTGCCCTCACCGCCCCCCCCCCGTTTACTCCACAGTATCCTACCCTCCCCTCCCCTCTTCCCTCCCACCACCTCCTACCCCTCATTCCCGGTTACCACCCCCACACCCCCCCTTCCCACCTCCTCTACCCCCCTCCCCATCACCACTCCCAACCTCTCCCTTCTCTATCGTTCCTACTGTTCTTTACCTGAAATTGTTCTCCCACTTTTACTGTTTATGGAAAAACCCTAATAAATATATTTCAAAAAAAAAAAAAGCTTCATTGTTGGAAAGAGGTGGAAGTTCAATGATGCGAAGTCGGGTGAATAAGGGGGATGCAGAAGAATTTCAAAGCCCCAGGAGCATACTTCTTCCATTTGAACAACATGTGGACACCTCTGGTGAGCATGCCATATCTCTTGACTTTGATTGTGTCCCACAATTTCCACAGGAGTGAAGCCTAGTATGCCCCAGTGATCATGGTACCCTTTGTTAGGAAATCCATCAATACTCCTCCATGCTGGTCCTAAAATACTGTGAGCATGAGCTTGCCTGCCAAGAGTTGGGCACATGCCTTCTTTGGAAGCGGTGAGTCATGATGCTTCCATTGCATCAACTGGACTTTAGTCTCGGGATCATAGTGATGGACCCAGCTTTCATTTTGTGTGATCTGTCTGTTTTAAAAGCTCTCCTGGTTTCCATGGCACATCATTGTCAAGAGAGCCTGAGAGCATTCAACTCGTTCTTGCTTCTGGAAAGGTGTGAGCAGCCAGGGGACCCAGTGAATGGATACCTTATTCATGTGAAGATGAGCTTGGATGAGTTTTTCCATGAGCCCCACACTAATCTTGACATTTTGGGCTAGGTGGCGAATGGTGATGTGGCGATTTTCCAAAATGGTGAACTCCACTTGCTGGATAGTGTGTTCATCAATAGCAGAGTGGGGTCACCCTGGAATTGGAGGTGTTTGCTCCAAAATCTGACCACATTTGAATTGGTGATGCTAGTTATTGACTACATTGTATAATGGGGAATCGTCACCATAAAATTCTTTCATCTACTGGAACGTCTGTGCAGCCTTTCAAGTAAAGGAACTTGAGGACTGCTCTGTATTCCACTGGGTTCATTATTAAACCTCACACTACTTCAGCACCTATACAATCAAGACCATTCTCAGTTCTGAGTTGTAAGTTGGCACGTAACCTATAGAGATGTATCATTACACATGTGCAGTTTCAGCATCCTGTGATAAATAGAAGTGGGTCAGGGGAAATATTTAATGAACACCCCTCATATGAAGAGAAGCCCAACTAGTTGCTGGTAGAGCTTTAGCCTCCAGTTGGATTTCTTTGCATATCTCTTATGAACACAGATATGAACATATATAGACACACAACACATTTCTCCCTTTTGAAGTATTCCTCCCAAGGTGTGTGTGTTTTAAAAGCATTCATTCCAAGATAATCAATCTCCTTGCAAGCATTTAGTTTTAGCTCACCCAAAAGAGAAAATGTATGCAGCTCCCCTTGCCAAAGAAAAAAAAAGTCAGAAGGCTGCAAAGAATAAAATGCCTTTGAAGTGTAAGACTTTTTCATTATATTTCTGAGAGAAAAAGAAGTGTGTGTAAATTTCCATGGCTTACATTAAAGAGAAATTATTCTAATCAGGGAGAGAGAAAACTGAGAGTGCATTTCAGGAAACAAAGCCAAATAAGGAAAAGAGGTGGAGATAAGATGGGCAACCTCAGGCTGACAAATAATGCAGTTTAACTACAATTGACTGGATTATATGGCAGTGTAGACTCATGTAATCCAGTTCAATGCAGTTCTGAAACTGCGTTATTTGACAGTATAGATCCTGCTCCCCTAATCCGTTTTGTCAGACTTTTCAGCTCCCTCCTCCCCATTCTGTTTTTGGAGATTTTATAAAACGGACCACCGAATACAACAAATCATTTTCATTCAAACTGATTCAGGCCCCAGCCTGATATCCTTGACTACTTCTTTCTCCCTCATAGACACATCCTCTATATCTGCCGCAGGAATTCATTCGCCTTCATTGAACCCACCTCATCTCCGCCAGAAACTATTTAATTCTGTCGCCATCTGATGGTCCAAATACACCTCTGGTTGGCTTCCTGCTCCTTATGTATTTTAAACATTCTTTACTGCTGGTCTTGAAACCATTAGCGATATGCTCACCCAGATCATTTTTTCCACCCCTCACTAAACTGCTTGCCGAGTCCGACACATTTGGGTAAGATCTCCAAGTTCTGAATTAAATCCTTCTCTTTCACTATGCTTGTTAGCTGTGTATGTGACCTTTTGGGCTTCATACTTCTTTTCCCAATCTGTGATATGTATTCTACTGAAGCCTTTATTAATGAGCTTCAGCTCAGTGGTCAAAAAAATGTAGCTTTCAAAGCGTGACTGCATTTAAGTTCATGTTTTGGTTTAAGGAGTGCGAATTAGGTCTGTTTGCATCAAAATGGGAACGGAACAAAATGTTTCCCCATCCTGTGATGGAGATAGCTCTGAAAAGGCCTAATTCCATTTCCTTTGCAATTCAAAAGGAGGTTCCTTGAAGTCTTGTTAATTTTAGCAGAAAAAATAAGGAGAATTATTTGGAAAAGACAGAGCAAAATAGTAATTGGTAGGGGAAAAAAGAAGTATTTATTTATCATAGCAGAAACAAAACAAGGGTACAGCTGAAATTTATTAAAAAGCACAAAGTTTAAAAACTTGGCATTATATTAAATGGCCTTTAACCTGTAGTTGTCCACTTGCAGTTCCTCTGGTGTTGCTATGAAGAGGTCCTCCATTGTGCATGTGGCAGGGCTCAGGCTGCATTGTAATAGGTAGTCTGTGGTTTGCTCTTCTCCACACTCGCATGTCATGGACTCCACTTTGTGGCCCCATTTCTTAAGGATGTATCTGCATCTCGTGATGCCAGAGCAAAGTCTGTTCAGTGACTTCCAAGTTGCCCAATCTTCTGTGTGCCCAAGGGGGAGTTTCTCATTTGTTATCAGCCATGGGTTGAGGTTCTGGGTTTTAGCCTGCCACCTTTGGACTCTTACTTGCTGAGGTGTTTCTGCGAGTATCTCTGTATATCTTATAAAACTATTTCTTGATTTAAGGCAATGGCGTGCTGGTTGATACCTGAACAGAGGATGGACTGAAGATGCCACTGCCTTGATCCTTTTGTTATTGGCTGCTACTATCTGGCAGATGTCGGGTGGTGCAATACCAGCTAAACAGTAAAATTTTCCCAGTGGTGTAAGTTGTAAAAGTGATTATATATGTCTATAAAAGTAGAAGTTATTATATACTAGAGCTCAGCATTTGGTGATATAATATGACTTCCTCTTCACTAAAATGCCATTCTTTTCACTGGGGATAATAGATTTTTGCTTGCAGTTTTTTTGTCTTGAAAAATGTAAAATACTCAAATGAACCTGATTCAAAAAAAGAAAACAGCAGGTCAATCCTGCACAAAGGAATCCAAGTAATTCAGGAAAATCATTGTGAGTGCAAAAGCCAAAATATCATCCAAATTGCTTCATAATAATACAACTATCATTATTCCTTAGCTATACCCATACTAGGTACTGCTGCCAAAACATTTCTACAGATTTTGCAGTGCTGTTGCCATAGATGTTAGCACGTTAAACCATTTGTCGAACAGAATTGTACACTGTAATAGAAAACAACAGCAGTAGCATAGTGTTGGTGAGATTTCTATTTTTCTGTTCTATAATTCCCCAGGATTTTTTTTCAGTTGATTTCACACATGACACATGCTTTTAAGAATATAGGAAGCTGTCGAATAACAAATTGAACTATTGCTCTAAAGTTTTCTATGCTATAGTCATAGAAGCTTTCCAATGCTTCTGATGGTAGAATCCAACCTCACACACTGATGCCAGGGATTGAACCTAGACTTTTTTTTGCATGCATGGAGGTAAAACAGTCTCTTCCCGAGTTATTCATTTTTTCTGTAGCTTTTCTGTCCTTTCATCTGAGCACTGGCTGAACAAGTCTGCTTTTCAGTGGTGCAATTGGAGCAAATGCTCCAGGGCCCTCTGTGATTGATGATCTCCTGCTGCTTGTAGTGTCTTACACACACACACACACACTTTTTAGACCACTGGCACTGGGCTAAAGCTTGATCCACCAGGGTGCAATCCAACTAGTCAATAAGGGAGTTCATACATGCAACAAAGGGGTTTTGTTGCATATATGAAAATGTGGGCAAGTCACCCAGTGCAAAATGTGGATTATCCAAGCTCATGAGCATTATAGGTACATTTCAAAAGTAAGACAACTACCCTCCCCAATATGCAATTTCACATATGACTGCTGTTATATTTGAGTTCACCCATGGATGCTTGTTCATATTGGTTCCACCATCATTCCTCTTCCTAGCTATTTGAGGGGTAGGAGGAGGTGGGGACAGACTTTCTTTATAGTTTCATTAAGATATTCAACACATTGTTTCCTTTTACTGCTACAAGTAGTGGTTTGGAGTTCAGTGGAAAGAAATTGTAGAGGCGTTCTTGCTTATTGGCTAAATTGCCTAGCTTTGTGAATGCTGATTGGCTAAGCGGCCTACAGTATGATACAGGAAAAAGGAAACATTAGTTTAGAAAATTATTTATTTATTTATTTATTTCATTTATAATTGGCCCTTCTCTACCCCTGAAGGGGGACTCAGGCTAACAAAGGGCAACAATTCGATGCCAGATACACAAGTACAAAACAACAACATATCAATTACAACAACAGATTAAAAATATCAAAAACCACTATATAATCCCCGTTCCACATTCATAGGCTATCCAAGTCAATCTGCAGTCTGCCTCTACAACACTGTCATTACTCAGTTGTCCGTCCGCTGCTCCACATCAACCAAACACCTGGTCCAAAAGCTAATTTTTTTCCTAAAGGAAAGGAGGGAAGAAGTTGATCTTATTTCTCTGGGGAGCGGGTTCCACAGGCGAGGGGCCACCACTGAGAAGGCACTGTCTCTCATCCCCACCAAACGTATTTGCGACGAAGGTGGGATTGAGAGCAGGCCCTCCTTGGAAGATCGTAAATTTTGAGGTGGAAAATAATGGGAGATATGTTCGGACAAGTGAGCTGGGCCAGAACTGTAAAGGGATTTAAAGGTCAAAACCAGCACTTTGAATTGTGCTCGGAATTGGATAAGCAGCCAATAAAATAAACTTAATACATAAAGGTATCAAACAACAACAACAACAATAACACACTTTATTTATATTTTGCTTTATCTCCCCAGAGGGACTCAGAGTGGATTACAATTTTACATATATAAGGCAAATATTCAATGCCTTTTAAGACAGTAAACTATGACATACAAAACACAGACAGAGGTAAAGGCCTTCCCCTTCCATTTCTGGTGCTTGGAGACAATGCTTAACTCCAGTCATAGGGAAGTGCTCTTGTTCCATTTTTCCATGCTGAGGAGCCTGTTGTTGGCATGTCCTCATGTCTACATGGGGCACACTTTTACCTCCCTGCCGAGGTGGTACCTATTGATCTACTCGCATTACATGCTTTCAAACTGCTAGGTAGGCAGAAGTTAGGGCTGACAGCCAGGAGCTCACCCAACTCACAGTATCAAACTGCTGACCCTTCCTGCTGTTAGTAGTTTAACCCGCTGCGCTACCACAGCCCCTTAAGCAAAGCTCTCATTTCTTTACATTAGCCTGAAAGAATCTTGATGTTATCCATTTTCTGACACATCATAAGAGGACATGACGGATGGGAAAGCACAATGGAAGGCAGGAAAAGAAGAAGAGGCGTAATATCCATTGGGTTCCTATAAGTAAGAGTTGAATTTGGGATTTTGTTCTGAAATTCTTTGTTGCGTGTCTTTTGAAAACATATTCTTGCAGTACCATCCTTAGTGCTTCTGCCTTTCTTGAACCCATTTGAATTTGGACAAATAGTATTTCTTGCTCCACATATGGTGAATATTTTTATTGCAAAATCTTGAATATCACTTTGTTTGCATGATAAATTGTCCAATCAAGAGGAACTGCCTCCTCCTTTTCCCTCTCTTCCCAGAACTGCAAGATTTCAGAGATTTTTTGCTATTTCCATTTTCGTCCCATCGTAGTTGCCTCTTTTCGTATTCAAGTTGTGTGCAGATGACACTGTATAGATAAATGGCAGATAACAATGCATTTTGCGTTTATTTAAATATTTATAGCTAATTTAATATAATTTGATCTCATAACGTCAGTTTGCCTAATTTAAAAATTGTAAAACAATAGCAATTAATTAAACAGAGAAAGGCATGTTACTCATTTTGAGACTCAAGACATCTGAATCAGTTTGAATAATTTATAACCAGAACATGCACAGAAATGTAGACATAAATGTACAGATTTGGACCAAGTCCTTCTATTTTCTGGGACGGCACAACTCTGTTAACAGTGGGCCCTTCCACACAGTTATATAATCCAAAAACCAAGGCAGAAAATCCCACAATACCTGCATTGAACTGGGTTATCTGAGTCCACACTGCCATATTTACTTACTTAGGCAATCCCTTGTTGCTTGTGTAAGATTGTCCTCCAAGTGTGGTGTCCTGACTGGAACTATTTATTTATTTGTTCGATTTTGTATACCGCTCCTTCCTGCAGGCTCGGGGTGGTTCACATAACATACATAAAACAGCAGTGTACATAAAAATTTAAAATTACATAAAATTCATATAAAACAGTGGTCAGTCAGGCAGTTTACTAACTACTAACCAGGTCACCTGCAGCTGGCTACTAACCAGGCCGTGGTACAGCTAGTTAGTAGCCAGCTGAATTAAATCACTACTGTTTGAGAGGGTCATGAGTTCAAAGCCATCCCGGGTCAGAGTGAGCTCCTGACCATTAATTGTCAGCTCCGGCAAGGGGGGTCTAATGAACCACGCTCACTCCAAACGGGGTTGAAGGATAAGCAGTTTAATAGGTCCTTAATCCAGGGTAAGCAAAGATAGATTAAAGTCTTCCCGCGCAACAGTCTCTTCAAAACCCCTTCCCGGCCCGCCCCCCTGCTGGGCCCCTCCCTCCCTTGGCTTGACCATCCGGCTCTCTGCATATCAAAGTTTAGGAAAGGTGCCTGGCACTTCAAAGGGCGGTTCCAGTTCAAAGCCCGCCAGATGCTGCTCTTATCTGATGGCGCGCGAGGCTTGGTTCATTAGGGCAACAAACGGGTCAAGCGGCGCTGATAATTAATAGTCTAGCTTGCTGTTGACCTATATAGCCTGAAAGACAGTTGCATGTGTCAAGAAGAAAATTTAGGTACCGCTTAATGGGGGGAGGTTAATTTAACTAATTTATGACACCATAAAACCTTCCAGCAGTGTAAGAATGAGGAAGTACTCAATCAAGGACTCGGTGTCACAAGTGGATGGTGAAGCTGCAGCTCTCCCTGTGGCTGGAATCGAGCATACCCTCATGAAGCCGGAAAAGCTGGAATGTTAAATTGCCGCTGTGTCTCTCTATATATGTTGTATGTCTAAATGGCATTGAATGTGTGCCATGTATATGCCCTGAGTCCCCTGCGGGGTGAGAAGTGTGGAATATAAATACTGTAAATAAGTAAATAAATAAATAAATAAGTACATAGGTGACTATGTACTTATTTATTTGACCTGTATGTTCTCCTACAGTGAGGGCATCGGTTTCCAGATGGAAGGCAGTCCTGGTCAGGGTGGGTTTGATGTGCCTTCCTCTTGGCACGTTTCTCTCTTTTGTCCTCCATTCATGCCTCTTCAAATTCTACAGCACTGCTGGTAACAGCTGATTTCCAGCTAGAGTGCTCAAGGGCCAGGGCTTCCCAGTTCAAAGCATAAAATGTGGGATTTTATTCAGCTGTGTGGAAGGAACCAGAGATATTGGTACAAATTGCAATGTACAGTGAGCTTTGTCAATTTCCTAAAAGAGAATAATGAATCCCACTTTCTCTTTAAATCTAAAGTAAAATTAAATAATATTGTTCTTTTATATGTAGGATATCAAAAGTGGAGAGAGAAAGGCCTAAATTTTGTATGGTTTTCCCCTTTTCTTTTTTAAAGGCTTTTTTAATGTTGTAGCCCATCAATGAACATAAATCCATGGCAAGATGAATACACGGGAGATGAACAGAGGAGACGGCTCTGCAATGAAATATTTCTGCCTTCTGTGAGAAGCCAGGGCTGTGATTTCATTTCCACACTATGCTTTAGTGTTTAATTTATTTTTCTAATGGCAGAGTAATTCGCATTGACACTTCTTCATTTCCACATCATCATGAGTCCTCCGAAGGCTCGCACTTAGATCTCTCTGCCATAATCATCGTGGCATCAGACTGGCATCCTAATGCATTCTCGGTGGATTTGTACCCTTATATTATCTTCGTCTCTTAATCTCACATCGTAATGGCACCATAACCGGGTCCCGATAGACTTCCGTGGAAATCATTATGAAACAGTTAACCACCAACGAGCCAGATTAAGCTGAATGAGAAGCCAGAAGCATTGTAAAAAAAGAATGTATTCTGAAAAGTAATTACTGGATATGCTTCTTTTTGCAAAAAAGGAAATCATCTCTCTCTCTCCTTTTCATCTTTTGTCTTTCGTTGTCTCCCCCCTCTCTCTTGCACTCATTCACTCACTCTCTTATATCATTTTTTTAAAAAGACAATCTTTTTTTTACTAAAAGGGAAGAAAAAGAAATTATTTTCAGCAGCCTGTAATTTTTTTGAAGTCTCTTTTTTTCTCTCTCTCCTGTTTGAAGGAAGGGTGGGAGGAGAGAGAGAGAGAGAGAGAGAAAGAGAGAAAGCTGGATTTTTTTTTAAAAAAAGAGACATCTGAAACCAAAACATGCCAATCGATATCTGGGAAATAATTTAAGAGCAGAGCAAAATGGCAGGAGGTAGGCGTAGGTTTAAAAACATAAAAAAGAAGCCAATGTGCTCTGTGAGTACATTTATGGGTGAATAGTGCAGGAATGTAACATGCATTGCTACCTAAGTTTATATTATTATTATTATTATTAGAAATACAACAAGATTAGTACACAGCAAACAAGATCATTTTGCTGATTGTTGTATTGCATCATAAGTCAGTGTTTATTATTATTCCCATTTGAATTAGTATTATA
This sequence comes from Anolis apletophallus, assembly GCA_030556195.1. Lineage (NCBI taxonomy): Eukaryota > Metazoa > Chordata > Lepidosauria > Squamata > Anolidae > Anolis > Anolis apletophallus. The sequence continues at coordinate 27,090,102 of JARBWK010000016.1, forward strand.
CATGATATCCCCATTTATCCCCTTAACAACCCTGCAAAATAGTTTACTTTGTGTGAGTTTGATTTGCCCAATTTACCAAGTACATTTCGTAGATAGATTTCTCTGGATCCCGTATAGCACTGTTGTGAAAGCCATACACTGTATGGCTATCAGCTAAGCTTGTTTGATTAAAAAATGGTTCAAAACTCGTTTTGGATGTAGGGACTGCTGGTGGTTTGGATCTAAAGTCATTTTCGATTTTTATGGGGGGGAAAGTTCAAAATTTTTCAAAACTTCTGAGACTTCCAAATCCCTTGTTAATGGTTTCAAAGTATTATTTCCTGTTTCATTGGGTGGTCTTTACTTTGAAAGTAGTTGTTTTTCTCCAGAAAAGGGGGAGGGAGGGAAGAAATTCATGCACTCTGGGTTAAAACTGCTTCTCTCACTTAAGACTGAAGCTGGAGGCAAGAGGTGGGAGGAAAAGGAAAGGAATCCATCCACACTGGTTTAAACTGATGTGGATCCATCCCATCCACACTGGTTAACACTGTTTATCTTGCTTAAGACTGACTCAGGAGGCAGGAGGGAAAGGAAAGGAATCCATCCACACTGGTTTAAACTGACATGGATCCATGCCATCCACACTGGTTAAAACCGCTTCTCTCGCTGACGCGGGAGGGAAACGAAAGGGAATCTGTCCACACTGGTTTATTATTATTATTATTATTATTTAGGCTTATCCGAAGCTCAGGGCGGTTTACAGCACATAGAACATCCCAGTAAAACCATAAAAACACTTAAAAATACATCATAAAACCGATTAAAAATCCCACCTCTTACTTTTGTAAGACATTTTGTAAGACTTCTCTAACACATCGAGCACGTAACACTGGCGGTAGCAGCACGGCAGGGTAATAAGGCATGGTAGGCAATAATCAGGCTCCGAATGCCTGCCTAAAGAGCCAGGTCTTACAGGACCTGCGGAAAGTCATTAACTTCACTCGAGGTCTGGAAGCAGTAACAAAATGGCTCCGTGCCCACAAACTCAAAATAAATCCATCAAAGACGGAGATCTTATGGCCGGGCCGCCCAGAACCACCTTTCCCACTGCCCCCCTTCGAAGGGGAACCATTGATTCCGTCCCCCTCAGTAAAGAGCCTTGGTGTTATCCTGGACTCCAAATTGTCGATGGAGGCCCAGGTTGCCTCCACGAGCAAAAGGGCCTTCTTCCACCTGCGCCAAGCGAGACAACTGGCGCCCTACCCGTTGAGTATAGAGCCTTACATAAGACCTTGACCTTGGCTTTCAAAGCCCTACGGGGCCGGGGCCCAACATACTTAAAGGACCGCTTGCTGATGCCTGCCTATTCAAGGACACCGCGGCCGGCAAACAAGAACCTCCTTTGCGTCCCGGGCGTGAAAGAGGCCCACCTGGAGGCCACGAGACGGAGATCGTTCTCCATTGTGGCCCCCGTTCTCTGGAACTCGATGCCACCGGACCAGAGAGCCTCCCTCGACCTGCCCCAGTTCCTGACCGCTCTAAAGATCTGGCTATTTAGGAAAGCCCATGGCTAATGCAGAACCAGGAACTCAACTACCTGAGCCTGGCCCTTGCATTTAACCCCTAAATATTTTAATCTAATTTTTAATATTTTTAATATTTTTAATTGTTGAATTGCTATGTGTAAGTCGCCCGGAGCACTAACGTGGAGGGCGACTCAGAAATAATAAAGTCAGTCAGTCAGTCAGTCAGTTAAGTCCCGCAGGGCTCGTGTCTCCGCAGGCAACGAGTTCCATAAGGCCGGCGCGGCCACTGAGATTGCCCTCTGCTGTGTGCTGGATAGTCTGCAAGTCCTCATGCTAGGGACCTCCAACATGTTAAGCCCCTCTGAACGCAGTGATCTACTGGGCACATAGAAGACTTCTCTGGCTTGAACTGAGGCCAGAGAATAGAAGGGGGGGGGGACTGGGAAAGTGAAGTGACAGCACCCCCTGTGGCCAGAACCAAGCACAGCCTCCAAAATGCTGAAGATGGGAAAGCCTATATATACCTCTATGTATGTACAGTTGTCCATCTTATCAGTGTATAATGGCATTGAATTTTGTTCTGTGATCTGCTCTGAGTCTCTTCGGGGTGAGAAGGGCAGAATATAAATACTGTAAATAAATAAATAAAATAAAGCATGCACCTCAAGAACAAGACTCATTCTTAGGGGGCATTACTTCCACAGCAAATGCTTTAATACTAACCAGGGAAGGGTGAATCTATTAATTTATCATCTGTATCATTTTTGCATGTGTTTCTAAGTCTGTTTTACCTCATTTTCACATAAACTAGCAATGTATGAGGGAAAATACTGTAAAAATAGTCCTGTTTAAATAAATAAATATATGTATGTATAATTGAAATAATTATGAAAAGGTCACCTTTTATATATGTATTTGTGTGTTTTATCCTAAAGTGTGCCCCTCTTTGGTATGTATTTGGGGGCTTTTTTCAGTTGGGAACAGTATTGAGAAATCTGTCTGCTTATGTATGTATTCTTCAGGGAAGTGTAGATCACTTTCATTTTCTTGAAACTAGGGAATGAACAAAATTCTTGACCCTCTCTTATGATCAGCATCCACCCACATGATTGGTTGCATTAAAATAGCTGGACAGCAACCTTGCACATACATCTGGATAATATTTTCAAAGGCCCACCAACAAAGCATTGCACCGAATGTGGCTCTAGAATGCTATTATTCTTCAAATATCATACAAATCAATGAAATGTGTGTGGGTGCACATGTGTATGTGTGTGTAGAAATCTCATATAATGAGTCAATGATGGACACTTTTGCCAGCAGGACTAGAGAGTTGATTGTAGGCATCATCTGAGGCTATGGAGACCCGACGAAGAGCCTTCTCCGTGGTGGCTCCCACGATCTGGAACACCCTCCCGCCTGCCCTCAGGGCCACATCGGCCCAAATCAGATTCCTATCGGACCTGAAAACCTGGCTCTTTTGCCAGGCATTTGGGGTTTGATCGGACGCGTGGAGACTGAGCCTTTCTGGCGTGTGTACCTATGTTTTAAACTGTTGTATTTTTGGGTTTTTAAATGATGTAAGTCGCCCGGAGCACCAGTGGTGGAGGGCGACTCACAAATAATAAAGTTATTATTATTATTATTATTTTATTTGTATGGTTCATGCTGCTCAGTGACCAATGGTAAGGAAATCTGCAAAGTATGTCTTTCCCCAGCCAATGCTTTTTCAAGCAGTGAAGATTACATTGTAAAGGATGTGTCAATATATGGTTCTGGCATTTGTTTGCTGCACAAGAAACATCCATAGGGCAGGCAAAGCCCAGCAAGATGAGGTGAAATTTAAAGTGAAACAAACAAACAAACAAAAAATAAACAAACCCTAATCTGATCTGTGTTTGATGAGTGCATGGAAAAGTTCAGCACACAAACATTTTCAGCTCTTAATCCTTCAGCATTAGACGTCCAACTGCAAGGAACTGCGTTGAGGTGGGAGGATTAGGGAGGAAATGTTGTTAAAGGCCAGCTATCCTATCTTAAAATAACAGTTTGATAACATATGAATGTGTCCCATTTCTCCAAATGATTAAAAAGCAGCCACAAGTAGAGGTTCAAAGAAAACATGAAAAGAGGAAGACTGTGTATGTGGATTGATCGAGGGAGCCACAGCCCTGAGCTGTTGACTCTTACAGGTCTCTTGCTCATAGAAATTAATTCTAATGACAAATAAGAACAAACACTAAAGTAACTGGAACCCTGCACTGCAGTTTCCATTAAAACTGCTTTCCTTCTCCTCTTTGGGTAGAAAGGAGACTGCTATTATTCACTTCCCAAAGGAGCTGTCCATCCTTACCTAGTGCTGATTTTGGTGCTGGTGTGTGAGAGAAGTTTAATTTTCCCCACTTGTTTCTATCCTGATGACAATCCCATGATTGCTACTGGAAGCTTTAAAAAACAGTACCGAGTTAATACTGTGGTTGTATATATCTCAAAAATAAGCTGCTATTTGGATTTGTTGATGTTACTCTTGTTTGGCCCCATTATTCCAGGGCATCTCACAATGTCTTCAACCTTGATCATGACCCAGTCATACTAGCATAACTCCCCTTGCATTTTAGCTCACAATTGCTAATAAATGGAAGTCTCCAAGGAACAATTGTACACATGCTTGAAACAGAGAGACAATAAGGTTGCATTGGGTTAAGCGGGAGCCAACCTTATTAACAGTGTAGGAGGGCAGGTAAAAATATTGCCAGCTACCAAGCAAAGTCTGGCAAATGTGAGAGACACTTTGGATCATCTCTACTTGCCTAATTTAGAGTGATCCAGGTGCTACGCCAGAAAAAACCATCCCATCTGGCCCTTTTCAGTGGTCCAGGAAGGATATCATGAGCTTCTGGATAGGGGACCCATGCAAACACCAAAAGAGTCCCAAACCATGAGTTTATATGCTCATCTACCTTGTAGAGTTGATGCAGTTTGATACCACTTTAACTGCCAATACTCAATGCTATGAGAACATGACAGTTGCAGTTTTACAAGATCTTTAGCCTTTTGTGCCAAAGAGTGTTGGTGCCTCAACAAACTATAAATCTTAGGATACCATAGCATTGAGCCATATTAGTTAAAGCAATGTCAAACTACATTGATTCTACAGTATATATGCATCATAAGGAACTTGTGCATTTTTGCACTCATAACTGATTTTGTCTGCAAACTACTTTTCAGCATTGGTCTACCATTATGATCTACTTATTCAACTGGCTGTTCCTACATGATCAACCATTTTAAAACTCCTTGCTTGAGCGGTGATGGCACAATCATCAGCATAGATTTAACTCTCTGTCCCTTCTGGCAGTGACTGATCATTTGTGTAAATGCTAAACATTGATGGAGCAAGCACACTCCCCAAGGCAGACTGTTCTATTTTTGCCATCTGCTTCTGTGACCCTGGAACTCAACAAAAGCTTCTATTTTGTAGTAGATTTCCTATGAAGTGGGTGAGGTGCTAATCCTTTGTGGTATTATACATTTTTTCAGAAGGAGGTGGTGATTTACAGTATCATAAGCTGCTGACAGGTCTATGAAGATTACAGCTCCTGTAATTTGTCTTTCAAAACCATCTTCTATGTGCTGAGTCAGGTTCAGCATGTGCGATGTGCAGCGTTTCCATTTCCTGAAACCAGCTTTCTACATGATGACTTCCAAGGACACTAGAGATGGTCCAGTAATGGCTATCAATGGCTTGCTGAAAACCAACAAAGATCAATATTAGCTTTAATACCTTTCATTGGCCCCTTCCACTCCAACAACTGATATGCAGCTATGATCTATATTTGCTATCCTGTTTCACTATGCCACATTGGTTCTCTGGTGCAGATGTTAACTCTGCTCCAAACAGAATCGTATTGGAACTTGGAATGAAAGAAAGAAAAGGTCTGCATCACCTTCTCTTTCTGCTTCATCTCTTCTGTCTAGTGTGCTGCCCAATGATGAGCCTGGAGAATGCTTTGTTATTCTCTTCATTGTTGTGTGACCTTTTAGCAGATCATAATACAAATACTGTGAAGTGTTGATTTCATGATGGTTATGTATATCGGCTTCGAAAAACAACAAGTGCATTGCAGACTTCAAAAAGGATTCTGCTGGATAAGCATCAGTTTTTCATGGTGTGTTTGCCCCCTTTCCCCTGAAATCCATCTTAAATGAGTCTTGGAAGCAAATTCACGAAACTAAGAGTGTGAATCAATAAAACAGCGGAATGTGCCTTGGAAAAATACTATAAAGTACAAATATGAAGATTCTAGATGTAAAAAAATTGCGAGCCTTTCAGCAAACCATAAACTACTGTGCAAATATTTCTTATAATTTAAACCTTTATCAGTGGCTTCCCACTATTGCCTTTTAAGCATTCCTCTTAAATTCTCACATGGAAGAATTGTGGGCTTGGGAATACGTTTTAAGAAAATATAGTAACATGTGCCTAAACAGCCATAATTTAAAAAAATACATTTGTGAGTAAAGAGCAATGCAGAATGGAGTTTTATGTTCTGAAACACCAAGACTTGTTAGCTTTTTATGTTTCCGGGATATCATAATATTTTATGTACTATTAGAATGTGCCATGAAACAAGCTGCAAGTCACAAAATCTTACTTTGGAGTAATCCCATTGACCTCTGGAGAAACTGTTGGGGGAAAAATAATATTCTTGATTGCGGCTGGTGATGAGTGTTTGTTTTTTCTGTTTATTTTAGCATTTTCTGTGCAATATCTATTAAAGGATATACAAATGTGTGTGACAGAGTGACACTCCCCTCCACCCTCTCCCATCTAAAAAGCATTATTTTAACAACAACAGAAAACTGTAAGTACTTCCTTTTGCCTACTGCAGCATTTTTTTGCAGAATGGCAAATATTCATTAGTATGCACTGATATGCACAAGATCTTACTGACAATTCCCAGGATGCACCCTCTTTCATAAACAGATTGTTGATGGTGGCTGCATAATCCATCTGAGCATTGCAATAAAAGGGAAATATCGCCGAGTGTTCACTGGGCAGTGCCAAAATGGAATGTCAAAAATTGCTTAAAAGACCAGGCGAGAATAAAATGAATTTCTCTGACAATCTGCAATTTTCCGATTTCCTAATGTTCATGCCCATTCGGAAAGCTCATGGTCGGGCTGCCCGGGCTGCCCGTTGTTGTTGTTGTTTTCTCCTTTTTAAGAGTTAATTAATGGGTAGATTGATTACCGAAGAGAATTAAACTAGTCTGGAAAGCATTCCCCAGTTCTGACCAGTAATTGATTTCACCACAAGGTGTGACTACTCTATTTAATTAGAGGTAAGGAGATGAGAAAAGAAGGAGCAGAAGAAGGATAAAGAAACTGATTAAGTAGAGGAAGTTTAAGATGGAGTAGCAAGTTTGGTATTACTACATATCCCTGTGCAAACAAGTATGCAAAATTATATCTATACAGTTGCAGTCAAGTCCTGTTGGCAGGCTTCCATAGAAAACTGGTTGGTAAGCACAATGATGAACTAAACAGGCAACTGTGGCTCTTATATTCTGATATACATTAAAAATCCAACATGTTTACAAATCAGAGCAGATAATAGGTGTTGTATGTGGGAAAGTTGGGGAGAGATTTCATAGGAAAAACATTACTTCACGGGTGCCTATTAATTAGCAAGTTGTTTGCCTAAGAGTTAGTTCAGGCACCGTAGTATTCAAATGAGAAGCTAGGCTTGATTTCTATGGTTCTAGTTTCAAGTGAAGCCTTGGTTTTGGATTTAAGTTTCCTGGAAGTTTTCTATGTTCTTCTCTTTATATTCCTGCTCAAGTTTTACTAAGTATACCTTTTCCTTGTGGACTTATTCTGGACTTGTGACTTTTTTGGCTATTTCTGGATCTTGGGATCTGCATGAGACATTTGGATTACTGTTTGGATTATCATCTATTGCTAAACCTTTTTGGATTGTACTTTCTTTATTCCTGATATTTTGCCTATACTTTTAATGTACTTCTGCAATAAACTGTTTGCTTATATTAATCTAGACTCTTGCGTGATGCTGTGGTCATAGGTTTTTCTAGGCCTGGAGTTCAACAGTGATATTTACTATTAAGTGAAAAAACAAGCAAATGTATTTCAATAATAATAACAAATAATGCCCATCTTCAGACACCTACATTTTCTCGTATTGAAACCTCTTGGGGTTGAAAACTCATAGAATTGTTAAAGTCTTTTAAAATCAACTGAGAGCACTAGTTTAGACTTATTTTCACTTGGTCACTTCTTTCATGGTGTCTCTCGTTTTAAAACAAAAATCCTATGCTTGAATAAGAATATATGGACATAAATCCACTGCATCAAACAGAAAGCAGCACATTTGTTCTATATTCGTCTGATCTTGCTCACCTAACATATGGATTAATGCGGAAGTGGGTAATTAGAGAGTGGGCGAGTGGGTGTCAACACTCACTCTTGGCGGGAAATGAAATGAAAACCCAGAGAGGCAATTAAAAGGGGATTAACAAGCATCATTTCATGTTTAGCAACTTACTATTTTGGAAGAAGTTTCTTTCAGCTGAAATGTTTTGGGGAGGGAAACAAGGTTTTAGGGAGCTTCAAAAAGAGGGTTAGTTAGTTTCATTAGATATTATAAACAAGTCTTTCTTTCTGCATTAGAATTTTAGAAAAAATCAAAATTGGAAGTTATGTTATTTTTGAAAGTTGATTGTGGTTCCTGTCCCTAATACAGATGATGTCCATTTTTCTGTAAGAATGTAGAAAGTAACTTTGAAGTTTCCTACAAAATCCTGTGGTTGTAAAGTGTAATTAGTTGCATTTTTCAAAAAAAGAATAGAAAACAAAGAGGAAAAAACAGTTTTCCTGGAACAATTAACATACACAGTACTCTTACTCAGATACTTCCTGTGCGGTTTAACAAGCCAAGATAATGAATTAGAATTCTGCTTCTCTAGGGTCTCTCAAGAAATAATAAGGTAACATTCCCAATATATAATGAGATTAGAGCTAATAAGGTCAACAGTTGCCTCACTTTGCAGTTAGATTTGTCCGATGTCAGGCTCTCATCTAGTTTTCATGAAAGAGCTTCTTTCAAACTCACCCCATATTTTAATGCCCTTTAGATGTGAGACTTTATTATGTAGGAAATGTTTGTGAGGTGTTCTATTTAACAAATTTGGTTACTTTTTAGATTAGCTGTCAAAAGTTTACAGTATATTGTGGTTGTTTTTATTTATTGTTTTTGATTTGATTAGTTGTTTGTCTTTGGCATTGAATGTTTGCCATTTTTTGTTTGAAACTGCCCTGAGTCCCTCTATGGCAGTGGTTCTGAATTGTGTGTTCCCAGATGTTTTCGCCTTCAACTCCCAGAAATCCTAAGAGTTCTAAACTGACTGGGATTTCTGGGAATTGTAAGCCAAAACACCTGGGGACACACAGGTTGTGAACAATGCGCTTGTAAAAAGCGTGGGATGAGTCCTTCCTAAAGAATCTTTGTTCACGAAGTAATGCCGAGAGATTATTATTATTATTATTATTATTGACACAAAAACACAGTATGTCACAGAAAAAAGATCTATATGCTGGATTTCGTATCACAAAATCACAAGTCGAACACTTCCCAAGCATCTAGGACTGTGTGATATATTTTCAAATGACGTGCACAGATCCAAGTAAGGTGACCTTTTGCAGTTGACAGATCATGATTTTGTCAAAGTTTATGCGTTCCTAATGCCACCCTCGGGTCCATGGAATTGCCTATGATGGGGCCATGATATCGCACGATATAAAACATTCCATGAAACGCCTGTTATTATAGCACCTGGCCGCTTGATAAAGCCATTAATCGGCGAAACGGACGGGCCCACTGCAGCTGAAGCCGTTGCGGCGTGCCCGGTGTTTCTTTGGCACTCTGGGCCACTGTTTCGGTGTTGGGTTCCTCTCACGGAACGCCTGCCAGGACGACGTGTGTGGCTCGGGCCTCAAGACGCGGCGCTTTGTGCGCTTTGCTCCGGGCAATCGGCCCTTTGGGAGCAACAACAACAACAACAACAACAACAACAACAACAATTTTATTGATTAGCCAGAAGCCATATCAAATACAAACAGAACACAGACACATTGCAATGATTCTAAAAACAATCTGAGGAGAATTCTAGACCATTACATCAATTAAACCCCTGTTTTGCCCAGCAGGAGGGATTCTAAGGGAGGTGGTAACAATTCACAGGTCCTCATCTCCAACACAATTTATTCCAATTGCATCTATGTAATCAGATCTTAGTTTCATGGCTTTACAGAGAAAACGAGCAGTAGCATCTGTTATCAGCTTGTTGGAGCCGGCCAGCAGAAGTGAGACTTTTGCTAGAGGGTCCCAATGATTTTTTCCCTCGAGAAATATCTCTAGCAGTTGTTTTCTCTCTATTTGATAGATTTTACAATAAAGCAGAAGATGAGTTAGATCTTCGATCTCAGGGCACCACAAATACAGATACGCTCTTCATAGGGAATTTTCTTGAACCTCCCATATCTCACCATTGAATCTAATTGCTCAAACCTGGCTCTAGTGAAAATTTTCCTTAGGTGGTGTAACCTTCCTTGCTGTAAGTAAGTGGTTAATTGGAAGGATTTCTTAAAACCACTCAACCATCTCAGGGAAACAGTAGAACCCAAAGAGTCTATATCGGTTTGGGCCACAATGTCATTAATTCGTTGACGCACTTCTTTGAAGTGCTTACTTAACACTTGACCAGATAGGTGGACTGGGAGCAGGATTACAAACCAGGCATTTGCCTCAGCCTCTTATTTCTGATGGCTTGGATCGCGCTGGGAAGTTTCCGCCCATTCATCTAACTGCCACGATCCTCATCCCCAGCGTTCCTTGTTTCCCCATTGAGACACGTCACCTCTGCTCCTGGCACTCCACCCGGGAACCACACCGCGCTTCATTGACTGGTATTTCAAGCCATCATTGTTGTTACTGCAAGCGCCTGGGTGCATTATTGTCACTGCCCCTTCACAGTGTGTACCTTGTGCTTTATCTATCATTATATTTGATATTTTGCTAACTTTGACATTGTGCAGTCTATTCTTGTGTACTTACAGCACCAAGTGTGCCAATGGCCACTGGGACCACCTGTACTGGTTTATGCCAGAGACTTTGCAGTTCGATTTTGGGGTCCTGATAATGGCTGAATTTTTCCTGTTGTTTTTCCTCAATTCAACCGTCACCTGCTATGGCAACGTCAATAATCCAAACTTTTTTCTTTTCCACAATCATGATATCTGGTGTATTGTGCTTCAAAACTTTGTCTGTCTTGATTCGAAAGTCCCACAATATTTTTGCTTGTTCGTTTTCCAGGTTTATGATCCCACCAGTTCTTTACTACTGGCAGGTGGTACTTGTGACATAAGTTCCAATGAATCATTTGGGCCACAGGGTTGTGCCTCTGTTTGTAGTCTGTGTGATTTTCTTGCAGCAGCTGAGGATATGATCAATGGTTTCATCAGCTTCCTTGCACAATCTGTTGTTGTTGTTGTTGTTATTATTATTATTATTTGAAACACAACAAGATGAGTCCACAGCAAACAAGATCACTCTGCTGGCTGTTGTATAGGATCACATGTCAGACACTTCCTTAGAGAAGATAGCACATGGGCCGGAGAGATAGCACAGCGGTAACAACCACTGTGCTGGCAATCTGAAGATCTGAAGATTGCAGGATCGAATCCCAGCCTGAGTTAGACGCCAGCTGTAAGCCCTGTCTACTGTTTACCCAAGCAGTTCAACAGCCCAGCTGTGAATAAACCACAAATTGGGGACCATAAAAGTGGGGAAGGACTTTTGCACAGACTTGTCTGAAATAGGCTGACGGAGAAGGGAGAGGTGGAAGTGGTGGAAACAAGAGGCTCCTGTCACAAGGGGAACAACAGCATCCCCTTGTGACATGATGGCGCAATGACGCAGGGGCATCAACAACAATGATGTAATGGAGCATTCACACCCGATGACGCCCACCTGTATGACACAGCCAGGAAAGAAGAAGTCCTTCTAAAAACTGCACTGTATTTGTCTATGTGTAATTGTATGTCTTTCCGACAGGGACTGTCTGTCGTATGTGTATTGTAATCCGCACTGAGTCCCCTTCGGGGTGAGAAGAGCGGAATAGAAATAAACAGTGTGATGTATTGGCGAATAATTCATGCATTATTGTCTGTTATTGCTTATGTGTAAGTTATATTGATTGTATTGTTTTATTATTTGCTGTTGTGTTGCTTATTATGTGTCATTGGGTGTGGCCTCATGTAAGCTGCCCTGAGTCCCCTTGGGGAGATGGTGGTGGGGTATGAATAAAGTTTTATTATTATTATATCCTGTATCGTGTCAGGTTTTCTAGTTGTTTCTCTTCAATCCTGCTGTCACCTGGGATTGCAACATCAACAATCCATACTTTGTTTTTTAATACAACCGTGAAGTCAGAAGTCTTGTGCTCCAAAACTCTGTCAGTCTGAATTCGGAAGTCCCAGAATAGTTTGACATGTTCATTTTCTGTAACTTTTCCAGGCTTGTGATCTCACCAGTTCTTTGTCACAGGCAGATAGTATTTGTGGCATGAATTCCAATGAATCATCTGAGCAATGGTGTTATGCCTCTGCTTGTAGTTTGTCTATATGATCTATTGTTTCATCTGCTTCCTTGCAGAGTCTACATTTGGGATCCGTCATCGTTTTGTTCTAATGGCTTGTTCTTGGGCTGCCAGAATCAGGCCCTCCATCTCCTTTTTCAAAGTTCCATTTGTGAGTCACATCCATGTTTTTTTCTTTATTATTATTATTATTATTATTATTACAGTGATAAAATTCTAATCAATAATTTAATAATTTATACATTTGCTTAATCAATTCAAAAGATGTACACTAATATCTGATGCACATCCTCAAGTAAAAAATTCAATTAACTCATTATATGTTGTGTGAGGAGGCATTTTCATTTCTGTGTGTCATACCTTCTGCAAATGAATTGATTGACATTGAGTAGTGGTGCTGAAAGATATACTTTCCTTGGCTAGGTTCCTCGATGTCATTCAGAATTATTGCACTCAAACTCATTCTTTTAAGTTATACATAAAAACATTAGGAGGGACCCGATGGATCAGGTCAAGAGACTAAGTGTCAAATCGGATGTTCACAGTAAACCTACAAGCAGAGGATGGGAGAAGAACCATCTCTCATTCTTTCCCAAAAACTGACATTGACAGAAATTCTTCTCATGACATAGTATGTAACTGTCATGTTCTCACTGCAGTTTCTCAAGTCACTCCTGACATGGAAAAAAACTGATTGAGGTTATGGTTTTTAACCTGCCACTTTTGGACTCTCACTTGCTGTGGAGTTCCTTCAAGTATCTCTGTAGATCTTAGGATGCTGTTTCTTAATTTAAGTCATCGGCATGCTGGCTGTTATCCAAACAGAGGATGGGGTGGAGATGTCAATACTTTGGTCCTTTTATTGCTGGCTGCTACTTCCTGACATATGTCAAGTGGTGCAATACTGGCTAAACAATATTATTTCTCCAGTGATGCAGAAATTAATAGAATTAATAGAATAGGAGCCCCCGGTGGCGCAGTGGGTTAAATAAAGCACAATGGATTATGGAATCGGTTTGTTTTAATGCATAGGATTAGGTTAACAGATTATGTTTATATTTTAATGGCTACTCTGTATGTTTTATGTTTGTCTGTGGAAACCACCCTGAGTCCCCTCAGGGAGTTAGAATGGTATATAAATAAATAAATAAATAAATAAATAAATAAATAAATATTAGCTCAATAGGTACCACTCTGGTGGAAAGGTAATGGCACTCCATGCAGTCATGCCAGCCACATAACCTTGGAGATGTTGTAATGCTTTTACACTGTCGTGCGTTAGGTTTTAATCTATCTGTTTAACCTGTGCTCATTTAATGTGTTTTAATATGTTTAATGTGTTGTTTTTATTTGCTTGTGTGGGCCGCCCCGAGCCTTCTGGGAGTGACGGCGCAGAAATCTAATAAATGAAGTGAAAAATGAAATGAGATGTCTGTGGACAACGCCGGCTCTTCGGCTTAGAAATGGAAATAAGCACCCAATCCCAGAGTTGGACCTGACCGGACTTAATGCCAGGGAAAACCTTTACATTTACCTAATATAATAGAATGGAATTTCTAACATTATAAGATATTAAGAATAAATTTCTATAATTAATAATTATTGCATAATTGAATATGACTAAAGTGTTCTTATTTTTATGTTAGGTGTTCTATGTTATTTTTTAATATTGATTGAATGCATATGTTTTTAATTTCCTGTTATTTTAGTTGCTTGAGAGTGAGTAGGATATGTGAATGGACAGTTGCCAAATATGCAGACTTCATTTCCTTAAGCCGACCATTTAAATAGCGAAACACAGTCATGGGCATGGGAGGGTTCTTCCTTGCTCATTTACCAATGTTTCTGACTTTCACTATAAACTGAGTTACAAATTTTTATTGCATTTTAATGGTTGATCTACGGATGTTTGTAAAACCAAAGGTCAGTCCGATAGATGAAAAAAGTTGTGGCAGGCTTGATGGTAAATGAACAAGGATTTAAAGAAAGGTGAAAATGTAGTTGATAAGGTCATAAAGTTGAACAGCTGAATACATTTAATTGACCTATATTCTTCCAAAGGCCATAAACTTTGTCACACTTTGTAAATGCCACAAAAAGCTTTCTGATATTTATAGAGAAGCCTTAATATATGGAGTCAAGAGGAAGTCTGCTTAAATGGATTTCAAAACATCAAAAAGGAGGTCTTGTAATTCGCAGCAGTACTTAGAATAATCAAGGAGCTTGTATGGATCTTTAGAAGCCGTGGAACATCACCTCCCTTAATAACAAGGTATAGCATTTCATAAGTGAGAGAGAAATGGAGAGTGCAAAAATACAGGGGGCGCTTCCAGTCAAATGTCAGATCACCCTGTCAATTGTCGACGGAAGTGCTGAAACCTTATACTACAAACTTACTTACTTACTTAGACAATCCCTTGTATCTCGAGGATGATTGTCTTCCAGATGTGGTGTCTTGGCGGTGGGTCCGTAGTTGGCTGTGGACCTTTTTCTTGATCTGCACATTCCCCCACAGTGAGGACATCTGTTTCCAGATGGAAGATGGTCATCTTAGCACATTTCTCCCTTTCACCCTCCATTCGTGCTTCTTTGAATTCTGCAGCACTGCTGGTCACAGCTGACCTCCATTTAGAACGCTCAAAGGCCAGGGCTTCTCAGTTCTTGGTGTCTATGCCACAGTTTTTAAGGTTGGCTTTAAGCCCATTTTAAAATCTCTTTTCCTGTCCACCAACATTCCGTTTTCCATTCTTGAGTTCAGAGTAGAGTAACTGCTTTGGGAGATAGTGATTGGGCATTCAGACAATGTGGCCAATTCAATGAAGTTGATGATAGAGGAGCATCACTTCAACACAGATGGTTTTTGCTTCTTCTAGCACGCTGACATTTCCCCGTCTGTCTTTCCAAGAGATTTGCAGGATTTTTCGGCGACAGCGCTGTTGGAATCGTTCTAGGAGTTGCGTATGATGTCTGTAGACAGTCCACATTTCACAGGTGTATAACAGGGTTTGGAGTACTACAAGCATAACAATTGCTTTGCTATATCACACCAAGGTCCATCAAGTCTTGAATACTGGTCTAGTTCAGCAATCAGCCAGATGCTTCTGGGTGCTTACACGGTCTCTTCAAATGTAGGCATTCTTGACAGACGCCTGTCAACCTCCCCTTGGAAATCTCCAAACCAAAGTTTAAACAAGTTCTTTAGGCAATTTATTCAGTTTCATAGCTTCTTCATGATGAAACTTAATCTTTCTTCCTGATGTTTTGGTCCAATGCTTATTGATTGGCGCTCATTGGATTAGAATGAACAATTGTTCATAGCTTTTCTATAGGGCATCCTTCAATATCTGAACATCCCGAGACAACGGCCGCTGCTCGGATTCTGTCAATAAGGTACTTTTAGTTGGCAACTTAAATCAGTAATCTGTTTTCAGACCTGACTACATGAAGGATTTATTCATTCATTTCATTTAATTTATGCCCCATCTTTCCCTCAGTATGAGATTCAAGGCAGATTACAACCATATCACAACCCAACCTAACTAAAAAAAAGGAAATTAATGTGAAGTGAAAATACAAGTAAAACAGACTTCTACTAAAAAGCAAGTTAAAACACAAGCATTTAAAAATGGCCCTTGAACAATTTGCATTAGGGTTCATATGTTTTTGACTTTTTGTACCCGACCTCAGGTCATCAAGAGATGTATTTATTTATTGTTCTTGTTGCCTTCTTCTTCTTCTTCTTCTTCTTCTTCTTCTTCTTCTTCTTCTTCTGGGGTTGCAGTAGCACAACAAGTTAAACCACTTGCTGCAGGAAATCTGCTAATCAGAGGGTTGGTGTAAGGACTCACCTGTCCTAAGTGGGTGGAAAGCCTGCTTGGAAGTTTAGCATTTCTGTTGGAAGATAGCTGGCATCCATTTTGGTAAGGGATTTGCAGCTAGCAGCCATCAGGGGGAGGTTATAGCCAGAGAGGGGGCGTGGCCTTAGAGTCAATCCTGCTCAGAGATAGGAGTGCCCTGTGATTGGCTGAGTGCCAGAGGGGAGGAGCAGAGCTGACTAGAGGAGGGATCTTGTCAGAAAGATCCTCAGTCTTGGGCAGAGCTTTGATTGAGAGACATCTCAGCTCTAGCTGTCGTGGTTTGAGGTCGGAGTGACAATATCCTCCAAGCCTCAGCCATAGATTCTGACAAGTCTGTTACTATAGTGGCACATCCAGGGTGTTTGGGGTGACACTGATAGTTAGGTTAGAGCCATTAGGGCTGACTTTGTAGAGTCAGACTGAACACCTTGTCTCCTCAGTTTATAGAGGGAAAGGTGGGTTCTGAGGCTGGGAGTTAGCAAGTAGCTAACTCAGTCAGGCAAGACTCAGGGGGACTTCTGGTGGATAGAAGCCCCTAGTAGGAACCAGCTGTTCACTGCTATTTTCAGACAATAGGGTGACAGGTTTATATTTTTGTCAAGACTCAGTACTGACTAGAGTATTGTTAAGACCTAAGCATAGTGAACTACTTTTCTGTAACCGCACGCTCAGCATATCATTATCTGTAACCGCACGCTCCAGCCTATTATTATCTATAACCGTACGCTATTGTTGCCTCTCTGTAGAACCAGTACGATCTGTGCCTCATTGATAGCCGTTTGTTAATTAATACATTCTTTTTATTGTTAACTTTAAGAAGCCTCCATCTCTCTATCTTTTCGTTCCTCACAGTGTGGTTGTTTTGGGCGGCTCGGTTAAAAGAACTACCAAGTAAACATCTTAATTATCAATCTAAAATCCTAATTTGATTATTAGGTTGGTGGCAGTACTACCGGGAGTATTATTTTAATTAATAATCTCAAAAACCAGTGTCAGGTCGTGACAGTTGGCAATTTGATGCCGCAAGTTGGGGTGCCTTATATGTGTATATTGAATGTTTGCCTTATATGTGTATATTGTAATCCGCTCTGAGTCCCTCTGGGGAGATAAAAGTAGTAAAGGTAAACGTTTCCCCTTGACATGAACTCTAAGCATGTCTGACTCTGTGGAGTGGTGTTCATCTCCATTTCTAAGCCGATTAGCATTTTCCATAGACACCTCCAAAGTTATTTGGCCAGCATGACTGCATAGGGCGTCGTTACCTTCCCGCAGAAGCAATACTTATTGATTGACTCACATTTGCATATTTTCAAATTGCTAGGTTGGCAGAATCTGGGTCTAACAGTGGGAACTCATCTCACTCCCTGGATTCGAACCACCAACCTTTTAGTCAGCAAATTCAGGAGCTCAGCTGTTTAACCCACTGCAACACCAGGGGGATAAAGCAGAATATAAAAAGTGTATTATTATTATTATTATTATTAAAATTGTGCCATTGTTAGGATTGCATGGACTACACTTGATAGGATTCAGTGTGTTGGAAATGCCTGATTCAACTCCAATTTGAATACTGTGAGATTCTGAATAGATGCTCACCTTAAAGAAATCAAGAGTCTGTGTTTTTTGTTGACCATCACTGGACAAGAAAGGACTATTATTATTATTATTTTCTTCCTCCATAAATCCAACACTGGTATGGTAGTCCCTAAGGAGAGGATTATGCATGCTTACTTTTAGATGGATAGGTATGGGGTAACATTTCAGTTTTGCTTTTGGTGCTGCATACATAGCACATTTATTTTGCAACCAATAACAGTTTCATTACTTGGAAGACTCGCAGGAAATCTCCAAGATAAAATTTACAGATGCTTGTTTTGAGGGAATTAAGGTCAGATGAATAAATACAGTGATATTTGGGTAAGAAAAGGCTTTGGAGATACATGCACGTGCACACAGCGACACACACTTATTTAAAAAGAGCATCAAACCCCTAAAGTCCCTAGTATACTATTGTTCTGAGGGAAGAGCAATTCACCATCTTTTTTTTTTGTAAAACTCATCAAATTTCAAAATATCACAGAAATAGTTGAAGTTGCAGCCAGGAAAGCCCTAAAAACATATTTAAGTCTTATATTTGCAGGTGCTGCATTTGGAAGATAAACACACTACATGTTTACAACAGCTTCTGGTTATTAATGCAAAGAAGATGTCAAGAGCATGCAGGAAAAGGAAAGAAGCCCAATGCTACATGCCTTGCCTTCCCCTCAATAAAATTAAATTCGGCATTTTCATATCTATAATTAGTTGTACTTTCTAGGTCTCCATGCCCCAAGCTATTAATATTCAGGTTTAATAAAATCAAATGCATGTTGAAATTCACATCTCTCTTTAAAACACACACATTAATAGGAGGAGACAGATAGCAATGATTTATCCGGAACGTTGTATTATCAGTGTGAATATTAATGTACATTATCTTTTCGTCTTTGCGTCTTGTTTGTCAGAATATTCACATTTCTTTTGCCTTGGAGATATAGAAGAATGTATGTTCTGAGCATTACAGCATAATCCCATGGAAGCGTGATCCAAATGATGTTAGACTCAGATCTCAAATGACAGGTAGAGTTTGCTATCGTTTCAAAAAGTTACAAGGGCAAAACTAATGTTCAGCTTTCCAGAAGTTTAGATGGTAAGTGGCCAGGGATTCTGAGAATTAAAGTTCCAAGATTTCTGGAGGGACAATGTTTCCCACCTATAACTCAATGCACAAAGGAGTTGGCTCTTTCTTCCATGGATAAGTCGAATAAATAAATAAATAAATAAATAAATAATAATAATCTTTATTTATATTCCACTATATCTTCCCGGAGGGATTCAGAGCAGATTACATATATAAGGCAAACATTTAATGCCTTTTTATACAGTACACAATGACATACAATACACAGACAGAGGTAAATGCCTTCCCCTTCCATTTCTGGCATCTGGAAGCAATGCTCCACTCTGGCCATGGGGAGGTGCTCTTGTTCCATCTTTCCATGCCGGGAAGCCTGTTGTCCGTAGACTTCTCTAATGCTGTTGCCGGCATGTCTGCTTGGGGCGCCCTTTTACCTCCCTGCTGAGGCGGCACCTATTGATTTATTCGCACTACATGCTTTCAAACTGCTAGGAAGAAGCTAGGGCTGACAGCCAGGAGCTCATCCCAACTTGTGGCTTCAAACTGCTAACCCTCTGGTCAGCAGATTTCCTGCAGCTAGTGGTTTAACCCGTTGCATTACCACTACCGTTGACTCAAAGTTGCCACCATCCTGAGTTTACTGTGACCATACGGGGGAAATTTAATCACTTGCTCCTTCTCTAGCAGCATTGGACTTCAAAGTACATACTTTTTATTTTTTTAAAAAAATATGTAAGTTTTCTGTTTTTGCATAGCTTGGAAAGTTACTCTTTTGGACTCTGACTCCCAGAGATTGCATGGCAACCCCCCAAACATTTTCCAAGTTCTGAGTGCTATCATTGTTTGCTTCTCAAACTTTCCATACAATGAAGTCCTATCAAGGATGTTTAGGAAATCCAGGCAGACTTTTAAACATTATTTTCTCCCCATGAAGAGAGTGGTAACTCTGGTGCTCTTTAAAATTCCAAAAAAAGCTTTTGCTTTTTTTGAGTCTATGTGAAATAAGAAACAATACATGTTTTAAAATTATATATTAAAGGTTTTCATGTGATGTGTTGTGTTGCCATACATTTTGTTATTAGAGTTTGTTTACATTTCCGTATCTCTTTTAGTTTAAGTTCTGGTTTGCTAGTAAATCCAAAATTACTGTGTCATGAAATGATGCATATCTAAAAAGTGTGTCACTAACATTAAATGTTTGGAAAGCTCTGCTTCAGGGGATGTCCTGTCTAGCTGAATAGCCTTCTTATGCACCCTACTATCCCAAAAATCTCATCCAGCATGTACATGAAACAGGGCTTTCTTAATAGATGCTTCTCCAAGAATTCCCTCCCCAAAGAGGGCAGAGTAGTTCCCCATTTTGTGGAGTTGGCCATGGAATTCTTTTGTCTCAGAACATCCATTCTTTCATTCCCTTCATTCCTTTCGGGAGCATATAATGGGAAGTCCCAGTACAAAAAGCAAGCAGGAGCCAATAACCGTCTCCCTCTATGCTTTCATGGCCACGGGGAGCTACTAGTTCAACTGAGCTCCAGGTCATTGGCCCTTCCTTCCCCGGGCCTCCTTGAAATGCTCCTTGGAAAACTGCATGGCTTCTAGTCTAGAGGAGAGTGCACCTGCCTCTCCTTTAGACTAGGAATCTCATCACACTAGAGAATGAATCCACTTCAAATCCAGTTTCTGTCTCCTGCAGAATTCTGGAGTTTGTAGTTTAGTGAGGCTGTTAAAGGCTCCTCCCTAAACTACAAACCCCAGAATTCTGCAGGTGGCAGAAACCAGATTTAAAGTGGATTCATTCTCTAGTGTGATGAGGTATTAGAACAGCTTTTAGACCGGTCTCCTCCACTACAAAGGGGAAGGATCCAGAGAGAGTGGTAACTCTGGTGCTTTTTAAAATTCCAAATCTTAATTAATGAAGGATATGGAGGGGGAGCCTGTAAGAAGCCCTCTCTCCCAATAATGGGTGATTTCTTAACCCCGTTGCTGCCAATGGACCAAAAATAACTTTTTTTCAGATGCTGAACAAAAATCCCATTTGGCAGTGCACTGATTTTTGGGAGTCACTGGAAAATGGATATAGGGGGCTTCCGGTTCAAACAAGCAGAAACCAATCACGATTCTACATGAATGCACAACCGTACATCTTTGGACCTTCCATCAAGCAGCCAAGAATTGGTTCTCTCCATAAAACTGCAATTAGGTTTTGAAGTTTTTATATGTTAAAAGCTTTAAAATGTTTTTAAATAAAGGTTGTTTTTTTTATAAAAAATCATAATGTTTTACATCACTGCAGGAACTCCCGGAGTATGAAGAGATATCAAGCTTTATAATAATTATAAGGAGGGGGAAGAGGGCAAGAAAATACTGCATGGTGACCTAGACTGGTCCCTTTAAGAAATATGGTTTTACTGATCCCTGTCTCTTTCCATAATCTTTTCATTTACCTTCTTATTAAACTTCATTTTAAAAAGCCTTCTGTGCCTAGCTTTGCAGCTCCACATTGCTTTTGATCGATCCATCATATTCACTTGTTTTATTGTTTTCTATCTTTCTGCTTAATTACGTTGGATTTCAACTGTGTGGTTGCGTATAGTTTGTTGAATATTTGAAACAGCACTAAGAGATTTTGCTGAGCTGCCTGCAATTAATATTCAATAGTCCTCTGAGCCTTCCAGTGCTTCCTCGCAGTCAATCTCTCCACAATGCAAGGGGGAAAGACAGAAAGAAAGAGGGAGAAAGCAAAAGACGTAAATGTATTTGAAATGAGCCTGTGATCATCAGATTCTTCTACGTGCCTGTCTTTATTAATTATATGTGTCTCATTCACTGGATTAGTTTCCTAAATAGCCTCTGACCATAGAGATTGTTCAACAAATTGTGTCAGAGAGCAATCCCGCACTATCTACAAAAACCTTTTTTTTTCAATCATGTTGTCATCGCTGTTCCAATCTCAGTAATTAAAATCCTCCATGATCAAAGTTCTGGCCTTCTTTTCTTATCAGAATAGCATTTGCTTCTGCGGCTGGCCTGGAGGGTTGTGAGAGCTTGGCTAGCTTCATTGTTCCTTATCTCCAAAGCTTTCAGATGCATCAGCCAAAATATTTACTTCATTCTCATTTTGAAGGCTCGGTATCATCCTGGAGCACACACGCAGCTCAGGTGAATCCGTGCGGCATTCGGCTCAACCCTTCAGTACATTTTCACACTCTTGATTTTTATACCCTCCGTCATTTCCTTCCTCGACCTTGTCTCTGTTAATCTAATAATATTCATACTCTTCTCTGAAAATCCCAACTCCCAATTCGGTAGCCTTATTAAGTATGCTCAGAGCATTTTCGCAATGTGCTTTAAAAGAAATTGTTTTCCCTTTTATCAGCTCCTCACTTTGCCTTCTCTCTAACACCAGAAAAATAAGCCAGATACATATCCATTAAGGTCCACAAAATGTATTTCCATTTCATTTCAACAGAACCCTCCCTCCCCCACTGTGCTCTCAATTCATATTTCATGTCTGCATGACAGATATAAGAATCAAAAGAGATGGAGTGGATCAGTAGTGACATCTGCTCTAAAACAAGCTATGCGGTGACCCAAGCAGTATCTCGGAGCAGACCATTCATTAGGCAAAGGCAGGGGATCATCTGAAGAGAGGGCAACAAATTACTACTTCCCACAGTCCTACATTTGCTTCTTTGGGTATTTTATTTTAGTGATAAAAGATAAGGGGAACTGATGTTCAAAACACCAGAAAGATCAAAAGTTCTGAACCAATCTATATTATATTATTGTATTTAACCACCAGAGAAAGGCTGAAATAAGTGTAGGACTTGACTTGCATGCACTGTCAGTTTAAGTCACCTTTTATCTCCAAATAGAAATAACATCATATGAAATATATATTATACAAAAAATAATAACATCGTTCTAGAATTAACATTATACGAAAGCTGACTGGCACAACCTCGGGATCACAACCAGATACAGTGAAGACATCTACTTTTGCGCTTTGCTACTCCATTGTTGAATACGCATGCCCAGTGTGGAATACATCTCAGCACGTGGAAACAGTGGATGTGGCTCTTAATGAGACATGCCACATTATCACAGCATGTCTACATCCTACACCACTGGAGAAATTATACTATTTAGCCAGTATTGCACCACTTGGCATCCATTGGGAAGTAGCAGCCTGTAGTAAATTTTTATCAGCCATGATATTGTTTTAATGTTATTGTGGTTGGTGATTCTGTTGTGTTTTTGATTGATTATATTGCTGTTGTTTTTATCTGTGATTTTGGGGTTGCCCCCATGTAAGCCACCCTGAGTCACCTTGGGGAGATGGTGGTGGGGTATAAGGCTATTCCTTGCCTTAAATCAAGGAATAGCTTCCTAAGATCTACAGAGATATTTGCAGGAACACCTTAGCAAACAAGAGTCCAAAAGTGGCAGGCTAAAACCCGGAACCTCAACCAGTGGCTGATACCAGGTGAAAAACTCCCTCCTGGGCACACAGAAGACTGGGCGTCATGGAAGGCACTGATCAGACTGCACTCTGGCACCACTAGATGCAGAGCCAACCTTAAGATATGGGGCATATGGAATCCATGTTGTGCAAGTGAGAAGAGCACACAACAAACCACCTATTACAATGTAGTCTAGGCCTTGCCACATGCACAATGGAGGACCTTCTGACAGCCACACCAGAGGCACTCCAAGTGGCTGGCTTCTGGTCAAAGGACATTTAATATAATGCCAGGTTTTTAACTTTGTTTGTGGGTTTTCTATACATTATAACTGTATTCTGAATTTGCTTCTGGCATGATAAAGAAATAAATTGCATTTCACCCCCAGAGAAGGGCAGAAATAAGTGTGGGACTTGACTTGCATGCACTGTCAGCTTAAGTCACCTTTTATCTCCCAAATTTCAGGAGGGGAAGACACTCTCTTATTTGGCTTGTTTTGATGTTATTGTTGTTGTGTACCTTGAAGCCATGTCTGACTTATGGCATCCTTAAGGGGTATTCTTGGTAAAGTTTGTTCAGAATGGGGTTGTCTTTATCTCTCTATGACTGATAGTATCTCACTTTGCTCAAGGGCACCGAGTGGGTTTTTGTGGCCAAAATTGATTTTGACCCATTTCCCAGAATCTTAGTCCAGCACTCAAACCACTTTCTCTTCTTTGTCATAATTAGCAACATGTTTTATTTACAAAACAGGTTTTTTTATTGCAAAATGTAAATTAAGGCTTAACATACTGAAGCATAATGATGAACCATACAAGTTAGCAAATGTATTGCTAAATTTCTTATGAATCCTAGGAGTGCTCTCTCAAAACCACCAGTTTCCTGGGTTGATTCCAACACAACCATTCAAAATGCGCATTCTGAGCTGCTTATTAAGAAGGGGATATGCCTCTCATCCGGTGCCGAGACAAATGAAAGAAAATGGCAAGGGCTTGTGCTTGTCTCTCTTGCACATCTACTCATCAGGAGAGGAACCATGTGGTTTGTGAAAGTTGCATTTCTTGCCACCAGGAAGCCTGGCCATCTTTCTGTAGAAAATATTTTAAATTTCCTTAATGCAGGGGTTCTGGCGAAGGAGAGATAAGATGCTGGCAAAGAAGAGATAACAAAAATATTGGCGGCTTGCTTGAATGTGCTTTCTCAAAATTAATGGCTTAGCAAAGTTTCAGTCAAGGGTCTATTCAAAATTAGTGACCAAAATCCTGCTCCGTGCCATATTTGGTTTGTAAGATGGCAACTTAATAAACTGTGGAAACATTGATCTCTGCTGCCCCTACTATCTGGCTACCAAGGTCTGGCAAACAACTGGCCACTGCAGATTCCTCTATTAAAGGTAAAGGTTTCTTCTTGGCATTAAGTCCAGTCAAGTCCAACTCTGGGTGGTAGTGCTCATCTCCATTTCTAAGCCAAAGAGCTTAGAACCTTGGTGGTGTCTGTAGACACCACCAAGGTCATATGGCCAGCATGACTGCACGGCACACCATTACCTTCTTGCTGGAGTGGTACCTATTGATCTACTAACATTTGCATTTTTGAACTGCTAGGTCCACTCCCTGGATTCAAACCACCGACCTTTCAGTCAGCAAGTTCAGCAGCTCAACTATTTAATCTGCTATTCCACCGGGGGCTTGAGATTCCTCTGCTGATGCCAAATGATGCATCTACACAACCAACAAGAAGGAGAGAAAATTGCTCCCTCTTTTTCCTAGTTGTAGGAGTACTCCATTTTGACATCAGCAGAGCCTCCTGTGATGGCCAGGAATTCATATGGAACTCCATGCTCAGCTAGGACTGGAAGAAAGACAGAGGAAATGACAGCTGAACAGAGAGGATGCAGTATTGGGCTGTCTGGACAGTGATCTTGAATTCAGCACATATTTATGCTACTTTGCCTGGTATAGTCACACCTATAGCTACTAGGCATGGTTAGGTCCAGTCTGAATCTTTGTAATTCAGAATAAATTCAGAAATATTTCCTTTTTGAAGCGATTTTGAAGTTTTTAAGGAAACCGGAAGTCCCTTTGCCCTTCCAAAGCTTTTTCCACCATTTCTGTTATGAATCATGAAGTGAGTTTGTAATGACTCAGCTTCTCCCTGCTTCTGTTCCCTGGCCTTGGTTCAAACCAGAGAACCGGTTTAAACCAGAAGGGATGGATTCCCTTCCCTTCCCTTTCCCTCCCTTTCCTTTCATGTCTTTTATGGTCTATATGATTTTTTTCTCATGTCAGGAGCAGCTTGAGAAACTGCAAGTCGCTTCTGGTGTTAGGGAATTGGCCGCCTGCAAGGACATTGCCCAGGGGATGGCCAGATGTTTTGGTGTTTTACCATCCCTGTGGGAGGCTTCTTTCATGTCTCTGCATAGGGAGCTGGAGCTCACAGAGGGAGCTCATCCGTGCTTTCGCCGGATTCAAACCTCCAACCTGTTGGCCTTCAGTTCTTCTACACAAGGGTTTCACCCATTGTGCCACCAGGGCTTATCTACACAATGAACCAGTACAAAACCTTCATAACTATGGGTAGCTTTAGCTCAGAAGTAGGAAATCTTGAGTATCTCAATGTTATTGGATAGCAACTTCCAGACGCCCAGCCAGTATTGTCATTGTCGTGGAATGCTGGGAGTTGCAATCTGATAACATCTGGAAGGTGGCCCCAATCTCACCCTGCTGTACCTATTGAATGTTGTCATGGGAAAAGGAGGAATATTTCCTTGCAGCTTGTTCTTGAAGACTTTACAAACACTCACTTATATTTGCTACACAGAAAAATTGAGCTTTTTTTAAAAAAAAAACCTAAAAATGTGGATATTCCAATGTGCTTTTGATTAATTGGTTCACTAGATAATTTTGGCCCTTCTAGCCATAACTTAACATCTGGCTCCTGCACTTTACCATTGTTCCTGCCCCTGCAGTTGTATTGCACTAATTGGCTTGGCTCTTCTAGCCCAAACTTATCATCTGCCTCCTGCACTTTTCTATCAGCCCTGTCCTTGCAGCTATATTGCACAAGCCCTGCCTCACCCCTTAGTTTAGCATTTGGCCACTATGTTTGGCTACTGGTTGTTGTTGATAATTTGTATTTTTATGATGTTTTGCATTTGTATTTTTACTGTGTTATATTTTAATTTCTGTTTCACTGGGTTTGGTTCCCATGTAAACTGCCCCGAGTCCCTTCGTAGAAATAGTGGTGGGATACATAAATAAACTCACAACAAATCCAAAGTTGTTGTTGTTATTATTATTATTATTAAAAAGTTAGATATATGTAAATATATGTCACTGGTTCATCTGGTAAACTGGCCAATCTCTGGCTGGGAAGGGTGGTATTCATTTCCTCGTCTCCAATAGTGAGATATCTTAAGAAAGCCCTCCTCTAACTTGCAAAGTCTTGAGTAAATTGGTAACCAGATGACAGTCAACTTTGTCCTTTATTGTAGTGTCAACCAACATATCCAAAGCCACCCCCTATATTTGTCTGCTCCCTGGGTATGGCAAATATGAGTTGCTGGTGATGCTTTGGCATAAAACCAAACTGTGGAACGTCTCCTGAAGCTATTGCTCAGATTTTATTAGCCACTGAAAACTTCTGTAGACAAAATGTACGCTGATTTATGATTGCCATAACCACTCTTTCCTCTTTTGCATTTTATTTTTGGCTGTGGTTAAAGGCTTTGTGGGTTTTCAAATTGTTTTTATTTTATGGTCTGCTGTATATTATACCTCTTTTTATCATCCCTCTTACTTGTCTGAGTAAAAAAACACAACAACTTGGAACTCCCCTAATGAAACTGGCATATTGTCCATGAACAAGAGACGCCGGACTTGAACTAAAACACAAAGGGCTATCATAATTTTATTAAAATGTTTTGAGGGCACCTTTTCAGTTTCAGTCTTCTCTGCATTCTGCTAATGGTATTTTTCTTTTTTTGCCATGCCGGGCTCTAGTTAGGAAGTTATTCATAAACATGGGCACCAATGCACACTGGCCTGTATATAAGAAGGTGGCTTACCTCAGATGTCCACACTGTCCAGCAATGGCATTCCTACATTCAAGATACCTGAACTTATAGCTACAGATAACATATTAGTTTAACTAGAAGTAAATGCAGCCTTGCTTAAGATGGCAAACGTGGGAATAGGTCTTCATCTTCAGTCACCTGGCACCTCTCACCTTCGGGGGGAAGAAGGGCGGGGTAAAAGTGCATTAAATAAATAAATAAATAAATAAAATATTGGTTGAATGCCCTACATAGAAGTATTCCTCAGATCTTCTAGTGGTATTGGTAGTGGTGGATGAACAGTGTCAATAATGCTCCAAACACTGCAGCAAAGAACATCAGTGGCAATGCCCCAAATCTCGAATCCTGATTCTCAGAGGCTGGCTCCTACTCTTCATGTGCAAAGTTTGGGAGCAGGAATTCCAGTGCACGAGTGCTGTCTCAAAAAGAGTGCTGCTGAGCATCAATAGCAGATTTATCAATGGGTCCATCTGTAGCCCTGTCTACCCTGCTTCCTCCCTCTCATCTTCTTCTACTTGAAAAATGTATCAGGGTTCATCAAGAGGCTATGGTAATCCTTCTCATTTGCTGCTTTAGGAATGGCAAGATTGTTATTACATTTTTTTTAAAAAAATGTTAGTTTTCACATTGGAGGACCTAGCAAATTCCTGTGGCAGCTTCCAGATGAAGTAATATTTCCTCCAGCTGTGAGGGATGGACTGTTTATCCCTATGGAGAAAAGCAAGAGAAAATTCTACTAAGCAATCTTTCATTTCTCTGTGCATGAGACAAGAAAACATTATTAGGATGTTGGTTATTCTAACGTTATAATCATCATCATCATCATTAGCAGCAGCAGCATTTTTATTTGTACCCTGCCCCATCTCCCCAATGGGGACTCGGAGCAGCTCACACGAGACCAAGCCCAAACAGCAAATTACAATAAAATAAAATCAAACATTAGCAATAAACACAATAAAAAGAAGAAAATACATACAAATACAAACATTTGGTTTCCAGATTATGTTTAGTTGCCACCTGAGTAAAAATCAACACAAGTCTTTGCTGCCCAGTCAACTGGCTTTGCTTGCTCATTCCTGTGTGTTGGATGGGCAGCCCTGCAAGACTGTTGTTAAGGTCCTTATCACACATCCCCCCATGCAAGCATGGCAAAACAGCAGTTCCGGGGGCCACTCTGTCTCCCTACACACTGCTTCGGCACGGCAACACTTCCCCTATCACACAGCATCACCCAACCATCCTAGAATGGACTGCATGCCCATCTGTCTCTCAGCTGGGAAGTAAGCATCCTCAGATACTTAAATTGGTACATGTGATAAGGTCCTTATTTTATTTTACTTTGAATGTTTTCCTGTGCTCTTTGGTGACATGTTCATCTTTTCCCCCAGGCGTTTCATATCCAGGAAGTCAACTGGGCAAAAACATAGGAACATCAACCAGTGCCTCCAATGGATATAGGGATTGCCTTTGAATTTCTTTTTGAAAAAACAAACAATAAATTATTGTGGAATTTCAGAGGAAATTGTGCACAATTTCCAGGCATTAGTCAGTTGCTCACCCCAGTTCTTCAAAATTAGACTTCCTTGACCATACAGCTTCTTCAGATTGGCTGTGACCTTGACTCACACCTTTTCTGCCTTGCCTATTTTGTGTTTATGGTTCTTTGACCTTTCCCAGAATCCCACCTAACGGCTTCTCATTCAGATCTTAACCTATGAAATAACTGTTTTTTTCAAGGACCAGCAGACTTGGAGAAAAAGAAAGTTTAAATCGTTTTTGACATGGTTCATATTCCATTCATTTTCCGCCTTTTCTGTACACATTGTCAAGATGTTCTTCAAAAAGGGTAAGAGTTTCTAGTAGGCTTTAAGCATGTCTGAGTACATTTTCGTATTTTCTAAAGGTTTTTTTTAAAGTGACATTTTAATTATCTGAGGTTTATCTTGAGTGGGTGAATGGCTGAGCACTATTCTGATACCTTTCAGCTGAAAATGAAGGCATCATCTCTAAGTGGGAGATACCTGGCTGCTACATATTTTTTTCAGTCACTTCTTCCAGAGGTTCTTTTTTGATGTCATGCATCAGGGATTCCCCAGCCATACAAAAGCAAATCATTTCTAGAATTCTTTCAAGTCAGTAAGCATATTTTCGAGTTCCATGTCAATGAAGCTCTGCTATAATATAAGACAGTGTTCTTAAAGTATATGTGGGAGACTGGCAATCCCACTCACTCAATGTGCCAAGTATTTGGACCATATCTGGACCCATTTCCTTCTTTTCTGGAAATTCCCAGGGAGCCAATGACTTGTGAAATGACACCAGAAATGACCACCATTGTATAACAATGGAGCACTTTGTAATCATTGGGGAATGTATATAGATAGATGTAGATATAGCGAGAGAACCAATATGATAAGGTTCATCAAATTAAATATTTGTTGTTAAACACCTATAATTAAACATCTGTTGCTGAGGGGAATCAATATTTGAAACATAATAAAAGTTTCCTCTTGTAATTGGCTGATTACACAGCCCAAGCAAAAAAATGTTATTGGTGTCTTGGTTTTTAGGCCTGTTCCTGGAGTTATTTGAGTGCTGGTTAGCATTGTTTGTGTGGGCAAGTGCAACTAAAGCCTCCCATCAGCAAATCGAAGTATGAGACAAAAGCTGAGTTGGGATAATAAGTGGCCACAATGTCAGGAGAGAATTCTTCTAGAACATGGCCACATAGCCCAAAAAACCAACAAAAACCCAGTGATTCTAGCCATGAAAGCCTTCGACAATACATTAACTTGTTCAATGCTTACAGAAGAGACCCAGGGTTGGCAGCCATGCATGGGTCCTGGATCCAGGAATTGGGAAGCCTGCTGCTGTCTGTGACAACTTGGGCTTGGACCACTTGGGGCAGGGTGGACCCTCCTATTTTAGATCCCACCACTGCCACCAATTAATGTAATGACTTGGGCTTGGACTGTCCAATACCAAATAATCACTTCAAGGGGTGCTGCTGTTACCAACCAGCACAATACTGGGACTCCGACATCATCATACCAATGGAGAACCACCGGACCCTCCCCCTCCAATGGGGAGGGGGAATAAGCAAGCCAGATCCAGGCCCCATGCCATGCACCAGTCAGTTGTTACAAAGGAACAATGCTCAACAAAACCATAAAACATGGAAAAAATATAAAGGAAGGGTGGGCCGGGACACATACAAGGCATGCTGTTTGGCACGGTATTGCACAGCCTATATAGGTTGCGTGACGCTATCCAGGTAGCCATCCCAGTCAATCAGGAGGCAAGCTGAGGCTGCCAGGTGAGTTGGGCTGAGCATTTCCCATGAGCGAGCAGATGGCGACTGGTAAATGGCTTGTGTTCTGTATCCTAAATGACACAGCCGGATTAGATCCCTACCAGTCTGGCTTTCATATTGGGCGTGGGACAGAGACTGTGCTGGTCACCATCACAGACCAACTTTGCTGCCAATTGGATCAAGGAGGATCAGCGCTGCTCGTGTTATTGGACCTCACGGCAGCTTTTGATACGGTAGACCACTCATTGTTAACCCACTGCTTAGCCATGACAGGGGTGAGGGGGACTGCTCTTAAATGGGTGTCCCCTTTTCTCCTAAATTGGGAACAGTAAGTGGAGAGGGGAGGTATGGTTTTCGAGAGGCTCCCCCTAAATTGTGGGGTCCCTCAGGGAGCCATTCTCTCCCCTTTATTATTTAACATCTACATGCGACCACTTGCCTTTTGACCTTCACTGTGACTGCTGTGAGTATCCTGCTACAGAGTGTATTACATGGAGGGAGGAAGATGCTGTATTTTATGGGGGGCTGTGAATTATGTGTTTTCTGTATACTTAGCTCCTGTCGACTCTGGAAGGTCTCCTCCTTTCCTGTATGTTTGTCTCCTGTCCTATGATCCCTGGATTGATGTTGGACTACACCTTATGGACGTCTGCTTTTTGTTTTTGAGTTCTTTTCTTCTCAGCATTTTTGGTTTTGGGGTTTCCTGGGATTATTGGGGGTTTTGTACAGCCGAAGATAAGCCATTTGATGTGTAAATAAACTTTTGTTATCTTTTAAACTCCTGGACTCAGCCACGGCCATCTCTGTACCACAACAATACCACTGGGATGGAAGAAATACCCTGGAAAAATTCCTCTAACAGCTTCCCCTTTCCTGAATTTTGTGCATTGTACAAGAGACTTCAAAGACAGAGGTGAGGATCCCATTTGGCTCAGTCTTCATTATCTTTTCCTTTCTCTGTCACTAGCTTGTCAATTAGATTGCTATATGAAGTGCACAGTGGAATGCAACAATACTATTGCTTGTGTCTAATGAGGTATTTTATACTTAGTTTTCCAAATGCTTTATCAACTTTTTCTTTTCTCCACCTCTTATCATTCCTCAAATAGAAAAGTGTAGGGCTTAGTGTTTATCAACCTGGAAGCAAAACAGAGCTGTCCAAAATGTTTTTGTAGGTCTCTGTAAACATGCAAAATAATAATGTAAATATCATGATAAACTGAATAACAATGTTGGCTATTGTATTGTCGAGGGCTTTCATGGCTGGAATCACTGGGTTGTGGTACATTTTTTGGGTTGTATGGCCACATTATAGAATCATCCTCTTCTGACGTTTTGCCTGCATCTATGGCAGGCATCCTCAGAGGTTTTGAGGTCTCACAACCTCTGAGGATGCCTGTCATAGATGCAGGTGAAATGTCAAAAGAGAATGCTTCTAGAACATGACCATACAGCCTGAAAAACCTACAACAACCCGTTGGCTATTGTGTTTGAATTAAAGCAGCCAGCTCCAAACCGGGACCCTCTAACAATAAATAGCATATCAGAAGAATGTTTTGTGGGAAAGGGAAGAGGGTAGTAGGTATAGGATGTACATACAGTAGAGTCTCGCTTATCCAACATAAATGGGCTGGCTAAGTGAAAATGTTGGATAATAAGGAGGGATTAAATAAAAGCCTATTAATTGTCAATTAATTTGAGAGGAAGTCATAGTCACCTCCAGATTGGACTACTGTAATGCACTCTATGTGGGGCTGCCTTTGAAGATGACCTGGAAGTTTTAATTGGTCAAGCGGGAGGCAGCCAGATTACTAACTGGAGCATCCTACAGGGAGCGGTCAACCCCCTTGTTTAAGGAGCTCAATTGGCTGCCGTTCATCTTCCAGTTCCAATTCAAGTTGCAGGTTCTTACCTACAAAGCCCTGAATGGTTTGGGACCTACACGATCTCTCTGATCATCTGGACATGCCTTGCTCTTGCTCCCACCCCTTCGCAGGTGCGTCTGGTGGGGACAAGAGAAAGGGCCTTTTCTGTGGTAGCCTCCCGACTCTGGAACTCCCTCCCTAGGGCAGGGGTGCTCATTACGGTGATCGGGAGCACCTAGGTGATCTTCGGCCTTCTTCCAGGTGATCTTTGGGCCTCACCAGCCGGATGGCGCACTCCTGCCATGTGCACGCACGTGCGCTCCCACCGCCGCCTTTGCGGGGCCTCTTTTGCCAAAATGAGGTTTTAGTGGGCGGGCCCTGGTGCTCGTCTTGCCATGCACGGTGTGGTGACATGACTGCACATTGGTTGCTGCTGGAGGGAGGGGAGCAAGGCGAAGGCACGCGCACGGATAGGATGCGAGGCTGTGGGAGGGATGGAGGGAATGTGTGTGTGAGAGAGAAAGAGAGACAAGGAGAGAAGAAAGAAATCCGGAGAACTTTTTCGGATCCTTTTGGCAGGCAGGCGGGCGCTGGAAGAAGAGAGGGAGAGAGAGAAAGAGAAAAAGAGGCGAAGGAGGCCGGGCAAAGTGGGGCAAAGCCAAGCAAGCCCCACCGCAAACCCTGCTGCTGCCCTCGGGACTCCTATTCCAAGCCGAGATCTGGGCAAGCGAGCTGTGTGGGGCTGCTTTCTTTCCTTGGTTGGGGGCGAGGAGGGAGGGCTTCGCCGTGTTCCTGGGGCTGAACCCGAGGAGGAGGGGGCTGCGGGGATGGAGACTCCACTTGCTGTTGCTGCCTGTGCCCTCGCCGCCTTTCTCCGCCTCGCCCTCCCTCGCCCTCGAAGGAGAAAGGTGGCGAGGGCCCATGGCAGAGATTGGGAGAGAGAGAGGGTTGCTCTTCAGAGCCGGCTAGGAAGAGCCACCCTCTCTCTCTCTCTATCTCCCGTGGGCATGGACTGCCACCAGTGGGAGGGGTCCTCCTTCCTGCCAGCCGTCCACTTGGGCGTCCTTTCTGAGTGACACCCTCGAAAGGAAGGAAGGGCGACCCCCCTGCTGCATCTGTCACTTGGGGGAAGCATCTCTTCCACTCTTCCTTCTCCTGCCCAGGTAAGGAAGCCTCGAGGGAGGTGGGAGGGGGGAAGGCTGCCGTGGGGAGGCTCCAGCCTCACGTGGGTCCCTCTCTCTGTTGAGTTTCCCGGCCCAGGCAGCAGCCAGGTGGCCCCTCTTCCCAGCCCTGCGCCTTCCGAGCCACCGCCAAAGCCATATCTGGCCGGAGCGCTGGCGGGTGCACCTATAAATACCCTCCTGCTGCGTGTGTGGGAGGGGCCTGCTGTGCACGCAAGAAGCAGGACGGGATGGGGACTTCCTGCTTTGCAAAAGCACGCAGCAGGAAAGAGGAAGGCAACAAAGACATTAAGAGAGAGCACGCACGCGCAGGCAAGGAGGATCCCCTTCCCGGGTGTGCGCGGCGGCGAGTTCGTGGGCAGGCAAGAAAGAAACCCCGCGCGGATGAAAGGCTGCAGTAGGAGCATGCGTGTGAAGTGTAGGGTTGGGAGAGGCGGAGGATACACCACAAAACGCTTCCACGTTCACATGCACAACAGGTGATCTTTTCAACTTGATTGTTCATATAGTAGCTCACATGATGAAAAAGTGTGGGCACTCCTGCCCTAGGGAGATTAGACAAGCCCCCTCTTTGGCAGTTTTTAGGAGGAGCCTGAAAACGTGCCTATTCCAATGTGCCTTCCCTGAATAAAGGGAACAATGTCCTGCTTTGACCAATCCGCTGCAAAGGTCCTCAGATGCACCTTAACTACCTGTTGGATTGATCTCCCCACATTACATGAAAACCCTTCTGCTATATACATCTTATTCTCCATCCACGACCAGTGTTTATTAATTTTTTAAAAAATAATATATGACATTTGGCCTGGCCACTACGGTTTTAAACTTTGTGTACTTACTGTTTATGTGTTTTATTGACTGTATTGTTTTTATTTGCTGATGTGTTTTTTATTGCAATGTATTGAAACAACTGTGGATCTGGGCATGAAGCAGACTGCATTGGATAATGCAGAACATTGGATGGGTGAAGGTTGCATAAGTGAGACTCGACCGAATCTTCTTCCTGTGACATTCTTCATCCTTGCAAATAGGATGTGAGAAAATCCCTTCTCCAAAAGCTGAATGGAGCATTCTCTGAGGGACATTTTGTTGGGGGGACCTTACTTGTCAACTCCGTTGTCGTCTTCTTTTTAATTTCCCCTCCGAATGTTCCAGGATTTAGAAGAGATCTTCTGAAAATTCTAAAGCAGACACTGCGCCAGATTTTCAAAGACTTGCATTGATTCCGTTATGTAAAGATGATATTTACAAGGGCTGTCAAAATAAGTAGCTGAGCGTGTTTTTCATTTCCAACACTAAAATGTTATGATACAGACATGAACTCTAGAGAGCGACTTCCTCTTTTCTCATTTTCTCTCTTTTATTTTTAACGGCAGTGTATTGTAGGAACAGGTAGCATCCTTCTTCTGGGAGCAAACTAATTAGTAACAATAAGAGTGACTAGAAGCATACCTACGAGCCGTTCTTACTCTTGTCAATACTAAAGAAAACAACAGTTTCAAATGCTTAATCTTTGAGGGATTTAAAGCTTCTGTTTTCCCCTTTTCTATGCTTTTGCCAGTTAGCTAGGCTAAGAAATAGAATATCAGTAGGAGACGTCTTCATATTTGGTGTGCAGATTTGTGTCATTGTCGGTATAGGGTTGGGAGGTGAACAGTATTGCATTCCCTGAGATACGGTAAAGGTTTTCGCCTGACATTAAGTCAGGATGCATCTGACTCTGGGGGTTGGTGCTTATTTCCAATTCTAAGCCAAAGAGCCAGCGTTGTCCGTAGACACCTCCAAGGTCATGTGGGCACCAAGACTGCATGCAGTGTTACCTTTCTGTCAGAGTGGTACCTGTTGATCTAACAACAACAACAACTTTATTTATATACCGCTCTATCTCCCCTAGGGGACTCAGGTTGGTTTCTGTCACACCTCAAGGACCTCAGGCATCACTTTTGCTTGAGCAAGACTTTAGTCAAGGCAGCAATAAGGTGCAGTCCAAGACAGCTTGTTTTACTCTCAAACCTTGCCCTGGGCCTCCCTTTCTTTCCCGTGAGAAGCAAGGGATGAATGCATAACATAGGCAGCTCAAGGCTAGGCCATCCAGCCTCCCTGATAGCGAGGTGCTCCGAAGGAACCGAGAGATTGCCTCCCTTCTGTCCAGATGGTAGCCGCTAGCGAGCTGTGCATACCAGGAAGGCTGAGGTAACAAAACATATAGCCATCCATCCATCATTGGGCAGTGACACTCGACACAACTACATCAAAGCCAGGGAATACTATAATTGCCAAGAGATGCCCCATTGCCAGTATCTCGTACCAACGCTGCAATAAGAAGACGCTAAGGAGAAGAGGCCTCAGCGGGCCTCCCATCCTAGATTGCGCCAGCCAGCCTACACCGGGCTGACTTGATCCAGCGTTCTGCCTTGTTCCTGCTCATCGTCGAGACCCTGTGATTGATCCTGAAAGACTTTGCTGCCTAAAGAACTCTTTGCTTTAAACCAACCCAGCCTTATTGCTCCGGCTGGGATTCCTTTGAAAGACTTTCCTTGCATCCGGCTTGAGTTCCCGTTTTCCTTCGCTTGTGATCCTGTTGCTACGGATCACACTTCCTTGTTACTCCTTGACTTTGGCTGCTATTTGGAGGCACCATAAGGATTGCCTCCAAACCATTTACTCAACTTATTAATCAATAAAGCTTGTTGTACCTCAGTTGCCATGTGGTTTATCCAGGGAGGTCAGGTCCCAAGGCCCAAGGGGGCGACAGTTTCCACAGACAAACATAAAACATACAGAGTCGCCATTAAAATATAATATAATCCTATGCATTAAAACAAACTGATTCCATAATCCATTGTGCAAGATGAGTTACCTAACGGCCCACTTATATGTGGGCCAGGACAGGTTGAAAAGGCTGGTCGGGGTTCCTATGGAAGTAATAAAAACCAGGGAATGGGTAAAGTGTCAAGAGTGGACCTAACCTACTAACCTTTGCATGCTTTTGAACTGCTAGGTTGGCAGAAGCTAGGGCTAACAGTGGGAGCTCACGCCGCTCCCCAGATTTGAACCTGCAACCTTTCAATCAACAAGTTCATCAGCTCAGCGGTTTAACCCACTGTGCCACTGGGGGCTCCATTCCCTGAGATATCTAGACAAATTCATGAAACCAGATATTAGTTCTTATGATGATGATGACGATGACGATGATGAATTTATTACCTGCCTCATCCAACAGCACAAAGTTGGAGCTTTGTGATGTCATAGTATGTGAACCTAATGATGCAGTGTGGGGCAAACAAGGGTTGGGAGGTAGGCCAGAACCACTACAGGCTCAGTTGGCCATGGAAATTGGCCCAGGCATGTGGCAAATGTGCTCAGCAGATGCAGAAACCATGGGTTACTTCTAAAACTCATTCCTTATGAACCTACCTATAAAACAAAAGCCATGTAGGGAGATTTTCTAGCTTCCCTGCAGCAAATGGGGCTTGTGGAAAGCTCACTGTCATCCCCTGGGATGTCCCCTTGCCATAACTGGCTCAGCTGGCTGTGGAAATTGGCTAATTTCTAGGGATGTCCCCTTGCCATAACTGCTGTTGTTGCTTTATAAATAAGTCTGCAAACAAAGGTTAAAAGAAAAAACCCTGTCCTCTTATTTTTTGCTGGTGGAGACATAATATACTCGAGGATAAGCTGAGTTTTTCAGCCTTTTTTAGGCTGAAAAAGCCCCCCATGGCTTATACTTGAGTCAAGGTTATTTATTAATTTACTCTATTATTAGTAGTATATTTATTATTTACTCTATTTATTATTTTATTTATTATTTTACTTTATTATTGTTATTATTAGATTATTATTTTAATTTATTATTATCATTACATTTATTATTTTATTGGAAGGATACGTAACCATACTTAAATTGAGGAAGGTTAGAATAATCAGAGTTGGACAATCTTATCTTAAATTACAGTTTTAGATAAATATTCAAAAACATTTAACCTACCGATGCCTCAATTAATGTAATTTTATTGCTATCTATTTTTATTTTGAAGTTTACCCATAGCTGCTGGATTTCCAACCCTCAGCTTATACTCAAACCAATACATTTTCCCAGTTATTTTGTGGTCAAATTTGTGGCCTTGGCTTATATTCGGATTGGCTTATACTCAAGTATATATGGTATTCAGTGGTTTACAGCCTTTGTATATTACCTAGACTTCAGAAGCTTTTGTGAGTAATAGCCATTGATAGCCAAATTTTCTATGGGATTGTCTAATCTATTTTTAAAGTCAACTAATTATTGACAGCAAAATTATTTTAACAGCAAACTTTATTTATATATTTCATAAACCTTGTCCCCCAGTCAATATTGTTATTGGTAAAGATAAAGGTTTTCCC
The DNA here is from genome assembly GCA_030556195.1 of Anolis apletophallus. NCBI lineage: Eukaryota > Metazoa > Chordata > Lepidosauria > Squamata > Anolidae > Anolis > Anolis apletophallus. The sequence continues at coordinate 27,128,097 of JARBWK010000016.1, forward strand.
CTGACATTAAGTCTTGTTGTGCCTGACTCTGGGGTTGGTGCTCATCTCCATTTCTAAGCCAAAGAGGCGGTGTTGTCCATAGATACCTCCAAGGTCATGTGGCCAGCATAATTGGATGGAGCGATGAGAGCTCTAATCCAAGCAACTGGGCACCAAATTTCGAACTCCAGTCTTATGATGAGTGAATAAACATTATCAACTTGTCAAGTGTACACTCACTCACTCACTGTGTACAGTCACAAAATGTAGGTCAAATAAGCATATTTACTCTGTAAGACCACACATGTCAACACTCACAGAAGGATGCTCCACAGTGCTCAAGGGTATGTAGATACAGGAATTCACCCTTAGCTTTGTAACTTGCAGATGATCTCCAGATGGTAGAAATGTTGGAATTAGCAATGTAATGTTTGTGTTACATTGCACCTGTTCTTTATGAAACAAGATTTTCAAGACCATTATGACTACACGTGTCCAAACAGCCCCATGAATCTCTGCATTTTTTTCAAAATTCATTCAATTTTTTAGTGTTTGTAATCTTTGAAATGCTAATTTTTAGACATATTCTCCCAATAAATTTAACCCAACTGGACAATGGAAATTGTTGCGAGAGTTGGAGTCACAAAATATCTGGGAAGCCAAATGTTTCCTTTCCCTGCTTTAGGTGAATTTCTTTTCATGTCTCTCGTTTTGCTCTAGCCATCTTGGTCCCGATCCAAAATTAGAAGCAAACAAATCTCATTTGATTTCAGGGCCTTTTTGCTATCAGGGGGCTTGTCTGTTTTTTCAGTATCTTCCCCTCCTCTAAATTCCTTCTCTCCTTGAAATCCTCTATGGTTTAATTAAGACTGGCTGAGATTAGGAAAAGAAGAAGACAAATTATCTCCCAGACTCATTTAAAGCTGCTTCTTCAAGCACCAACCGTCCAGTTCATATTAAGTCTTTTGCCAGACTTTTTCTACAAATTCTCTGAACTTTTGACTATTCTCCTTCAACTGATCCAAAAGCCCGTCTCCATGAAAACTAAGTGTCATGTGAAAAGTCAATTATGCAAGGCCTCTGGTATTTCCGTTGCTATTGTTTCTTGCTTCATAATTGCAGAAAAGGTTCAAAGCGATGGTGCCACTTCAGTAATAATTTTTTTCTCCCACAAAGAATGATTGTTTTTAAAAGCCCTGCATTCCTCATGCCACTTACTGTCCATTGATTTTTAGTCAGTTCCAAGGGCGGATCATCCAACAGATTTCAAGGTAATTTTATCTCACTGTGTTTTATTAAGATGAGGTAATGGTTGTTACTTTTTTGTGGACTATAAGAAATTGAAATAAGTAATCACACTCTTGGGGTTTCCAGCTTTTAGTTCTATACATTGATATTGAGACATCATACTAGTTAATTCATGCCATATTTGCTCAAACGGTCTAACATGATTGATGGTTTGTTGTGAGTTTTTCGGGCCATGTTCCAGAAGCAATCTCTCCTGATGTTTCGCCCACATCTATGGCAGGCATCCTCAGAGGTTGAGCGGTCTGTTGGAAACTAGGCAATGAGGTTTATGGAATGTCCATGGTGGGAGAAAGAACTCTTGTCTTCCTAGTTTCCAACAGATCTCACAACCTCTGAAGATGCCTGCCATAGGTGCAGGCGAAACGTCAGGAGAGAATGCTTTTGGCACATGGCCATACAGCCCGACAAAATCACAACAAGCCAGTGATTCTGTCCGTGAAAGCCTTCAACAATACAATGTTTGATGGACATTTTCCTTTCCATATGCCAGGGACCATATCATCATCATCATTATTGTCATTATTTACTTATTTATCAATTTATGTATTTATTGTATTTTTACCGCACTCTATCTCAACCCTGAAGGGGGCTCAAAGCAGCTTCCAAATTGGCAAGAATTCAATGCCATATTAACATAACACAAACAAAATACAAAATACATTGCACATTGAATCATGAAAATCATAAAACACTAACATATAAATACATAAATAAATGGTTAAAATATTATACATAGACAAAAGATCATAATCCAGAGGCCGTTCCAATCACATTGTCATTCATTACATAGCTGTATATAACCCTGTGCTGTTCTCCAAACACTTGGTTCCATAGCCAACTTTTAACTTGTTTTCTAAAGGATAGGAGGGAGGGGGCTGATCAAATTTCACTGGGAAAGGAGTTCCACAGATGAGGGGCCACCACTGAGAAGGCCCTGTCCCTCGCCCTGTCAACCACACCCGTGAAGAAGGTTGGATTGAGAACAGCCTCCCCCCCCCCCCCCCCAAGATCTTAGCATCCGGGATGGTTCATAGGGGAAGATGCATTCGGACAAGTAAGCTGGGCCAAAACCATTTAGGGCTTTATCGCTAAAACCAGCACTTTGAATTGTGTTTGGTAGCAAATAGGCAGACAATGGTGCTGATGCAACAGGTGGGTTGTACGTTCCCTATGCGCTGCTCCTGTGAGCAGCCTGGCTGTCACCCATTGGACTACTGGAAACTTCCAAACAGTCTTCAAACAGAACACCATGTAGAGTGCATTGCAGTAATCTAATCGAGATGTAACAAGAGCGTGGACATCCGTGACCAAGTCTGGCTTCTCAAGGAATGTGTGCAGCTAGCATACAAGTAATAATAATAATAATAATAATAATTTTGATATGGATTCCTAGAAACCTACTGCAGATTGGCAGGTGATCACTTGCAGACCTGCAACAGTCTATGATCATTTGTCTAGCCCATTACCCAAAATGGAGAACAATGTGTAAGATGCACATGTGTATGAGAAATATTCGGATAAAGGAGTGGACATAAAAACTAAAAATATTCATTTATTTGGTTTTGTTCAACCCCTTGGCACTCATAACCTCTTGTCTAGCTAAACAGACTCCTTGCTTCAGAATCCATATTGCAGCAGAAATGAGCATCAATATTGAATGCCAGTATTGATACAAGTGAGAAGCATTGTCTCTCTACGCACTTTCACTGTCTAGAGACCCAGGAAAGTTGAATTTGAAGAAAGTGGAAGAGCTGTGCAATGTTCATGGTGATTCTACCTATCCAGGGTAACAATTGTCTCTACCTCAAACAGGAAGGTCTCTAACAATGGTTCCCAACCTGTAGTCCGTGGACTACCAGTGATCCGCAAGAACTAAAATATGTTCCACAGCCTCACAGTTACTACACCATTTGTAATGTGAGTGACTGGTCTCCTGAAACCCTCTTATAGTGCTTTTTTTTGTCATGTCAGGAGTGACTTGAGAAACTACAGGTAACTTCTGGTGTGAGAGAATTGGCCGTCTGCAAGGACGTTGCCCAGGGGACGCCCGGATGTTTTGAAGTGTTACCATCCTTGTGGGAGGCTTTTCTTATGTCCCCGCATAAAGAGCTGGAGCTGATAGAGGGAGCTCATCCGCACTCTCCCAGATTCAAACCTGCGACCTGTCAGTCTCCAGCCTTGTTGGCACAGGGGTTTAATCCACTGCGCCACCGGGGGCTCCTTCTTATAGTGCTGAGGTTTATTAAATATGGCTCTCTGTGGGCAAGCAGATGGCGACTACTGGATGGCATATGTTCTGTATCAGAAACTAGAACTGATGTGGACTATTCAATGTACTTAACTCTTTTGGTACTAATGTTGGAGAGTGCTCCCTGGTCAAAGTGGTATTTGGTTAAATGGTCCCTGGTCAAAAAAAGGTTGGGAACCACTGGTCTATAAAGTTTTTGTGTGTGGTTTCAAATTTTGGCTGAGTAATAGTGTTTTTGATCTCTAGTTTAATTCCTTAGCTGTGACTATGGCAGTTTCTGGTTCTACTCTGTTTCTTATATGTGGGTCACACCCAGGGGCGGTCCGGCCTAATCTGGGGGGGGTACGCAAAGAAAATTTTGTCCCCCGCCGCTGTGTCACTCACACCGCCGCCACCACGTCCACGCCGCCGCCACCACGTCCACGCCGCCGCCACGCCCCACCGCCCGGCGCTGCCACGCCACCGCCGCCGCAACCGGCCCCATCGGCCGTGGCACACCTCCGCAGCACACCTTTTTTGCGTGTGCCTCTGCGCCCCACCGGCGCCACACTGCCCTGCGCCGCTGGGCGCGCAAGCGCGCAGACGCACCTACAGGCGCTGTAGCGCCTGTAGATGTTTCTGCGCATGTGCGAACGTCCGCGCACATGCACTCGCTCCCAAGCGCGCCTGCCGCTTTGGAGCCAGCGCGCATGCATGCAGGGCAGTGCGGCAGCGGTGGGGGCGCGGAGGCGGCGCAGAGGCGGCACGGCGGCGCCCCTTCCAGCCGGTGGTGCCCCTCCCAGCCGGTGACGCCCTACACGTAGGTGGCGGAATCGCTGGGACCGCCCCTGGTCACACCTCCCAATCAGTCAGAGAAGGGTCTTTAATAACACATAATGTGGCAATGGTTTCCTTTATGAATACAGCAATGTTACTGTAGAGGGAAATATTTCTCTCATGCTCTCCCTACCTCCACACTTACATTGATGTTGTCCTGAAACATTTAGTAAAAGTTTTCACAAATATGCATCCAAGTTTTCCATACATGTCAGCATGTATGTGAGTCTAATCTATTCTTATTTGTGCTTGTGTTCTATCTTCCAAAGAATTTTTCAACTGTAATGCATTTTAACTATTTCTAGTAAAATACATATTGACCAAAATCTAATTGGTGACATGCGCAGTTACAACTCTGTCATATAAATTTCTATGGCCATTCCAGATGGAGAAATGGTGCCATGCCATTCACTTTGGACTTAGCGGAGGCCACTGTTTCTGGGTCATGTTGCAACAAACATTTAGTGGTCAGGACGATGGAATGTGAAGATTTCGAGGCAGTGCTCATTTATGTTCTTACAGCAAGACAAGAGTCAACCCCTCGTTTTGGAGAACTTCTCAGAAGATGCCTCTTGGAGAACTCTATGGATGTCAATATAACAGTTCAGCTTCCTTTGGCCGCTAAATGGTAGGCTGGGCATGAGTAGACTGGATGCAGAATATTTCCAAGAAGAAACAGAATGAAGACATATCCTAGAATCTTGGCCCATTCTATGTGCACTTTTCTTTATTACAGGTGATATATATATATATATATATAGAGAGAGAGAGAGAGAGAGAGAGAGAGACGCCATTGCAACATTAAAAATGCAAATATTGCATGATGAGATTCAGTTTGTGTATTGATTCAAATGTGCTAAATTAAGTGACTTTACATTCAAAATGTGAAACAGATTAATTTCTTCTTTATCCCTAGGGTTTAATGCATATAAGCATGCAGGAGTATTCTTGTTTACTTCGACAAAACTAACGCTGGTATGTGCACATGATGTGCTGATTTTCTTTTGCTGATTTTCTTTCCGTGGTTTTGATAACCTGCCTGACCCACAAGCCTTGGCTGGACAGCCTCAATTACCTGCAATTTTGATTTAATAGGAAGGAAATATCACTGTGACTGTTCATAGTGACATTCGTTGTGCAATACACTGCAGAGGATAAGATGGCATGAGTGAGCTGAAAGGCAATTATGATTCACAAAGTGTGAAACAAGGTGCCACCATGATCCTTAAAGAATTTAGCCAAATGAGTTTTAGCACTCAAGGTCTCAAGGTCACAATTCGGTTTCCAGTCCTATAGGGTGTAGTTTTAATTCCCCCCTGTTGCCTTAGCCTGCAATCAGTGATTTTAAAGGGTATGGACTTCATCCCATGCAATAAGGGGATCATTTTCCCCCCTTAAGCTTCACAGCACCCCATCTGGAAATGAAATTAATTATTTTCCTACTCCCATCACATGTTTTCCTTCATTCAGCTTTCTTTTCAAATTATCCATTTGCTTTTCTATCACGCGGGAGACATTCTCCTCCCACGGCCTTCTCCATCATTTTCTTGTACTTGAAGAAAACCTCTGTGTTTGTTCTTGCAGAAGTACTTTTTAACCCAAGATCATTAAACGGGATTTTTCTATTCTGTTTTTAGCTATATTACAATTTTTAACTCAATTCAAAAGGAAACTCTATTGAATTTACATGTTTTAAAAAGGATATAAATTACCATTCCTTCCTTCCCAGTTCTAAAGATTATGGCGGAAAAAGGGTTCTATACTGTCCATCTCGACTCCTTCCTCCAGAACAGTGGTTTCCAACCTATGGTCAATGGACCACCAGTGGTCTGTAAGAATGAAAATATGGTCCGTGGCTTTACCATTACTGCACCATTGCCTCTAAACCATGCGGCAATTACAGCAACTGGTCTCGTGAAACCCTCTTAAAAGTGCTGAGGCAACATGTATGTCAGAAGGGGAGAGGGTGACTACCCACAAAAGATTACTATTACCACCACATCACCTCTAGATTATTAGATATGGTTTTCTGTGGGTGAACAGATGGTGACTACTGGTTGGCATATATCAGAAACTAGAGCTGATGTGGTCCATCCAACGCAATTTTCTGAATCAGCACCCCAAATAACGAAACCAAATCTAAAGTTGACCAAAAACTTATTTGTAACCCTTTGGTACTAATGTTGGAGAGTGATCCATAGTCAAGTGGTCCCTGGTCAAAGTGGTCCTTGGCCAAGTGGTCCTGGGTAAAAAAAAAAGGTTGGGAACCACTGCTTCAGAATGATGTCATTGTTATCTTTATATGCAAACAATGGGGAGTTCCCATCATATATTAAATTTCATGTTTTACATGTCTCTACGCAGGGTTGCCCATCAACTCCTATATTGCATCTTCTTGTGTTCAGGACATTACTTGGTTAAGTAATTGGGACCATACAGTGAATTTTATTATTTTCAGTGTAAAGCACTTCCCAATCAGTACTCTGTAACACATGCAAAGGGGAATACAGGAATGCAGGACCTACCCAAATAACAGACCACATCCTTTACATAGTCCTAGATTCAGTCCCTGGCATTTCTTAATTAGAGATCACTAAAAATTTTCTTAAGGTTGTTTTTTAAAACAAAAAAATAACAATGTTCATCAATGTTAATCATATTCAAAATGGAAATAATGAGATATTACAGAATCAAATGTGGGACAAAGCAAAATTTTCCAATCAATACTTAAGCCTTAATTTTGAGCCCCTCTGTGTTCATCTATGTTAGTGCTGAATTAGGGTTGCCATCTTGTTCTCTGAAAAAAATCACATTTCAAAATTTTAACAGAGGGACACTATGTTCCACATATGGCATGCCTTTATCTACTGAGTCCAGCTAATACAAACTGGAAAAAATCCTTTTTCATCCTTTTTTTGTGGAGAACCAGAAAGCCCTGGCCCTTGAGTGCTCTAACTGGAGGTCAGCTGTGACCAGAAGTGCTGCAGAATTCGAAGAGGCATGAATGGAGGGTGAAAGGGAGAAATGTGCCAAGAGGAAGGCATGTCAAGCCAACCCTAACCCGGACTGCCTTCCACTTGGAAACTGATGTCCTCACTGCAGGAGAACATGTGGATCAAGAATAGGGCTTCACGGCCACCTACGGACCCACTGCCAAGTCACTGCACTTGAAGGATCATCATCCTTGAGCTACAAGGGATCACCTAAGAAGAAGAAGAAGGCTGCAAAGGCAAGGTTTGGATGGTTGTCAAAATCCGACTTAACTATAATGATGGAGCGCTGCCATCATAGTTATATTGATGAAGCAGGAACGCAGCCTTTGTTTGTTTCCTTCTTCATTGGCATTTGATACACTGCCATGCATTTCTTCCAGTTTGTGCATTTATTTATGTATGAGATTCCCTCGTTGGCTGTGTTATTTTGCAGTTGCGCGTATTTTTAGCCATTCACATTTAAAACTGAGTGTATTAGTGCGTGCACACATAATTTCTCCAAAACACCCCATAAGACTTGCAAATGTGCGAATTCTTGACGTTAGGTGTGTGTCTTTTTCTCCGGGAAGTGTGAAAAGTCGGCAGTCTTGACTTTTGTCAAGGCTGTCAGTTCCAATGGAAAGCTTTTCCATCCATACATGTGCAATGGGAGAGACCCTTGAATGAGACCTTGGGCGGTCACTGCCAGTTGGAGTAGAAAATGCAGCAGGCTAGATGGGCCAGTGCTTTGATTTGATTTAAAGCAGCCTCATATGCTCATATGCTGAAATGACAATGGTCTTAGAGGTCTCTACAAATCATTATTTTTTCCTAAAGCACAACCTAACCAAGTCACCTCAAACTGCTTTCTGTGATCACAACTTGGCGCCTTGGTTTGTCACTAGGATTTCCTATTATATGACCTCTCTGCTGTCTTTGTCTCTGCTAAGTTCTAAGGGTTACTCTTTAACTTGTACTCCCTCAGGCTGTGACATGGTCTATTTAAATCATTCTCCAATGCCTGCCCCCCTCCCAATCTTGATTTAACATGCACAGTTGACTCTGAGCCAAAAAGCATTACACAACTTTCAATGTGTGCACAAGATTTTCTATGAATAGACAGAACAGGTGGCTACTGGTTTATTTATCCATTAAATACATTGCATTATTTCTCTGCCCCACTATTGAGACAAAATGCGGTGTGTGGGGGGATCACATAACCATAGCCCCATATCTATAATTAGGAGTTTTTTTGTCTCAGAGATTCTATCATTTGAATGTTTCCAAGAACGCCGTGTTCAGAGGGTTCGTTCTGTGAAAATTAGGCTGCATTCAGATATAATAAGCAGAATGTACCATCTATGGAACAAAAGATCATAACCCTTATGATAACCATTTTGATTTTTAAAAGGCTGCCAAATCAAGAACACTTTGAAACTGGCCTCTTGTGAATGTACGTAAACAAAATGTTATATTCCAGTAGATAATTTTTCATTGATTTGCCTTGAGCAAAATAAACACTCAGCTAAAATGATGATGGAAAAGTACTGTATTTTCTGGTGTATGAGACTACTTTTTAACCCAAGAAAACCTTTTCAAAAGTCAGGGGTCATCTTATACGTGGAAGTTGTCTTATACACAGGAGCCATCTTATGTGTGAGAGTAGTCTTATATGCCAGGAGTTGTCTTATAGAGAAGGTGCTGAAACTTCCAATCTGGATTGGAGAATCTGTGGTTGCCGCATATGGTGGGGGAGCTAAAAAATGGCAGTGTCCGCGTCCCTGCAGTATGCAGCGACTGTATGAAAGCATTAAGGGTGACGCTGTACAAGTGGGCTTAATGCGGGATTTGTGGGCTTAATGCGGTCCCGATGGTGAGGTGAAGGGATGCCTCACTGGGAAGGTGTAAGTGAAGGGTGGAACAAGCTGCAGGCGTCCGAGGTGCCCAGGGTATGTAAAAAAGAAATAGAGTGACTCTGGGCCCAGAAAAACACACCTCTTTTACCTGTCAGGTCCATTCTTGTATCCTATTACCATACCTCCTCCTCTACCTCTCAGATCTCGCTCCTGAAGACTGCAGTGAAGTGGTGCAGGTGCGCAGGTGCGAGATCTAAGAGGCAAAGAAGGAGATACAGTAACAGGAAAATTACCTTATTGAAATCAAATCTGATGCTTTTAAAAATTAATTTGATGTGCGTTGGAAGAGGGGTAATCTTATATGGCGAGTATATCCCTAACTCTATATTTTAACTGGAAAAGTTGGGGGGTCATCTTATATGCCCAGTCATCTTATATGCTGTAAAATATGGTAATTTAAGCCAGAAAATATATAGGTTGCACTCCCTTTTGTTTAACAAATGACCTTAATGTATTATTGGAATTGCTAGAGAGTTTTCTTAACTGTATTGCCATTAATATGTGTATTGATGCTTTAATGTCCTCTTTACTGTCAGGACATTCTAGGTACAAAACATGCCATGTCCATTGTCAGCATTAGTAATGTTCAATAATGGAGTACAGGAGTATTTCTGTTAGCAAAGCCTCTGACAATGTCTTTTTATATCCATCTAAATCCTCCTCTTCTCCTTGTCTTTTAACTGGTTGTTCAGTAGCATTGATGCAGTGGTGAAGGCAGGCTGGGAAGTTCTGTTTTTGGTTTTCAGCAAACAATACAATAAATGCTTCAATTGAGAAAGAAGGGTATTCTTCCTTAGCCTTCCTATTGCCACTGTTTGAAAATACCTAATAATAATAATAATAATAATACATGGATGTGGCTCACAAATGGAACTTTGAAAAAGGAGACCGAGAGCCTGGTTCTGGCAGCCCAAAAACAAGCCATTAAAACAAATGCCATCAAAGCCAGAATTGAAAAGTTGACAAGAGATCCCAAGTGTAGACTCTGCAAGGAAGCAGATGGAATGATAGATCACATCCTCGGCTGCTGCAAGAAGATTGCGCAGATAGACTACAAGCAGAGGCATAACGGGAAGTATTTAATGAGTTCCAAGATGGCCGCGTCGAGCAGGCGTTTGAACGCCGAGCTCCGCCGAGCTCCTGGCAAACTTTAATGCACAGCACCCCCATTGCTGAGGGGGGGTGCATCATGCGTGAGGAACGACCTACTGGACCCACTGGACTTGGGGGGGGACTTTCGGCCGCTGCTGGAGGCCCTGAAGTGCCCCCTGCCCCTCTCCGAGGCCTTACAGGCGGACGCCGAGTCTGCCTTGGAGGTCGCTCGGGCGCCAGCCTCGATCCTCAGGGCCCTTGCAGGCCTGAGGGACGCTGCGGCCTCCGGGAGGCCCCTTGGCCTTGGCCCAGCAGGGACAGCAGCGACCTTGGTGACCCCCCAGAAATGCCTGGCTTGGTCACCCGTCCCCTGGCCAGGCCTGGAGGAGGCCGGGACTCCCACCCCCCCAATTCCACCCAGGGGGACGCTGGCGAGCAGTCCGGGGTCAGCCAGGACGCATCCCCAGACCTTACCGGCCTCCTCCTTCACCTCGACCGGCTGGTCGAGCGGCTGGCCACCTGGCTGGGGGAGCTGGACAGGCTGGGGCCGGTGCTGACGTCACTGTGCAGCTCCAGGAGCCCTGGGATGGTGGGGAGAGGAGAGGCGGAGCCTGGTGAAGACGGACGAGGAGAGGATAGACAAAGGAGGGTGAGTGGGGCGATCGCAGCTGCTCCCCAGCATGAGCCCCGTTGCTGCTGTTGCTGTGGGGGGCCCCATTGCCGCACCGACCCCGCCCCCGGGCCCTGGAACACCCCGGCCTTGAGAGAACCAGGCCGGCAGCGCCAGTGCCAGGACTCTTGCCGGCCAGGCCCCGAGGAGCACGAGGGCGAGCGGCACGAGAGGAGCGGCGAGAGAGTGGAGCCTGGCCTCCTGAGCAGCCACCTAGGCCAAACGGAGGCGGAGACCGAGGAGGAAGCAAACAATGGAGGAGTGGGGAGTGGGTCCCAGACCTGTGGTGGCCCCCCCCATTTTGAGGAGAGACCCCGGGGGCACTTGGCCGCGGGGCCTCCCTGGATCCGCCGGGAGGGGCGTTGGCTGAGGGTGACAAGATGGCGGCGATCCCGAGCCGCTTGGCGTCCTTAATCCCACCCCCTCCACATTCCACAGGGGCTGCGGCTCTGCATGACCTGAGGACTCAGCCCCCGCCTTCCCTGACTGCCGGACCGAAGCGGCTGTTGTCGCTGGTGCCCCCTCCAGAGGCGCCAGATGTCTCTGAAATCCTGGCAAGGGCCCCGGAGGCTCGACTCCGACGCCGAGCTTGCCAGCTGCTGGCACCCCCCTCATTAGTAACCTGGTCACAACCCCCTCCGCCTCCCTCTGACGGCCGGGGGCCGACGGATCCATTGAGCCGGGGTAGTGCAGCTCTGGAACCTGCAAGCCCCAGGGGGTGCCCAGCACGGGGGCCAGGCGGCCGCCGGAGAAGGCGGCGTCGGAGGCCGAAGAGCAGCAGACCCCCTGGTCCTAGGACACTCGCCACTGTCTGCCCGGGAGAAGGGAGGCTTGCCTCGCCCGGATCTAAGCCCTGGATCCCGCTGCGAGCCAGAACTTTCTGGGGTCCGGGCTTTGGGCATCGGAAGCTCCCTCCTGCAGGCCCACAACGGAAGAAGGACATTAACCCCGCAGATCGGGCACCCCCTGCCAGATCTCTAGACAATGGGAGACTGGCCACCTCGGACCAGTTTTGTGGGATCACCTTGAGACCACCTTTGCTCCCCCCCTTCGATGGAGAGTAGGGCCCGCTTGACCTGCTGGGCACTCTCCCGTCGGTTCTCTGCTTCCACCTCTCTTCCCTCCCCCTTCCTCTCCTCTTATTGTCTGTATTGTTCTTTGTTTGTTATATTGACAATATAATTCTCTGTGTTGCCGTTTTGGCTTTGTAAGCCGCTGCGAGCCTTAGGGAGTTGGCGGCGTAAAAGTCCAAACAAATAAAAATAATAAATAATAATAAATAACAACATTGCTCAGATGATCCATTGGAACTTGTGCCACAAATACCATCTGCCTGCGACAAAGAACTGGTGGGATCACAAGCTGGAAAAAGTTATGGAAAATTAACATGTCAATCTACTCTGGGACTTCCGAATTCAGACTGACAGAGTTCTGGAGCACAAGATCATGGAGAAATGCAAAGTATGGATTGTCGATGTTATAATCCCAGGAGACAGCAGGATTGAAGAGAAACAACGGAAAAAGCTGACATGATACGAAGATTTAAAGATCAAATTGCAAAGACTGGCAGAAGCCAGTAAAGGTGGTCCCAGTGGTGATCGGTGCACTGGGTGCAATGCCTAAAGACCTTGGCTTGCACTTAAACACAATTGGTGCTGACAAAATTACGATCTGTCAGCTGCAAAAGGCCACCCTACTGGAATTTGCATGCATTATTCGCCGATACATCATATAGTCCTAGATACTTGGGAAGTGACCAACGTGTAATCCGATACAACAGCCAGCAGAGTGATCTTGTCTGCTGTGTACTAATCTTGTTGTGTTTCTAATAATAATAATAATAATAGCCAGCAGAGTGATCTTGTATGCTGTAGAGTCATCTAGTTGTGTTTCAAGTAATTATTATTATTATTATTATTATTATTATTCGGGTTTCTATGCCGCCGACTCCCTGAGGCTCGCGGCGGCTCACAGGAACCGAAGGTACAACTACACACAAGCAATGCGATAAAACCTCTAAGACAATTAAACAGTTAAAACAGCAAAATACAAAACCCCCAGGTACAGTTCAGAAATTAGATAGCGTGACACCCCAGGACAGCGGCTAAAGCGGAACATGGGCAGGACCTACTCACCGAAGGCCTGCTTAAACAAATAAGTTTTGCAGGCGCGTCTAAACGGGAGCAGGTCCTTTATAGCCCGCGTTCCAGCCGGGAGGGCGTTCCACAGCGTAGGGGCTATAACGGAGAACGCCCTCCGGCGAGTAGATGTCAGTTTAGCCGATTTCGCCGAGGGTATCTCTAACAAATTAGCATCCTCGGAGCGTAGTGATCTCGGGGCATCTTCATTTATATCCTGCCCCTTCTCCAACAGGACTTGTATTCTGTTATTTATTGTATTCTGCCCTATGTCTCCGAGGGCTTTCAGGGCAGATTCCAGCATACACAAACACAAAGGCAAATATTTAATGTCTAGAAACAACATGACACAGATAACACAGATAAAGGTAAAGGCTTCCCCTTCTGACTCTGGAGGGTAGTACTCATCTCCACTTCTAAACTAAGGAGTTGTCCATAGACACCTTAAAGGTCATGTAGCCAGCATGACTGCATAAAGCATCATTTTCTTCCCGCTGAGGCGGTACCTACTTGCATGTTTTAGAACTGCTAGATTGGCAGAAGCTGGGGCTAACAGTGGGAGCTCACCCCATCCTCTGGATTTTTGTGTGTGTTTGCATGTGCAGGAGGGTTAGGGAGATAGTGCCCATCTCCAGCATGTGATCTGTGTTCAACATTTCATGACAGCAGTCAAAACTTGCATAAATTCCACGAAATCAATGGTTTTATCTAACTGAGACTAGAATCATCCTGGATTCCTGATCATTTTTCTTATGCAATTTTTGAATAAAATCCAAATTTTCAGAATGAAATGGGTTCAGACATATACCAAGTAAACATGAGCACTGACAACCTTAAAAGAAAAAAAATAATTAAAATAGACATTGGAAGATGCGAAAGAACATAACGAGAAGCAACGTTTGCACTGTTTTGACCAATTAACTATAAATATCATTTGGTGCGACACGAGCCCCTTTCTTGGGTCTTTTTTTTTGTCTAAAGAGCTAATCATCTTGTATTTAACTGTCATATCAATAAACACTGGCATCGCCGTACAGCAAAACCAATGATTATTACGCCAACTAATTAAAACGTAAATTAAAAGGTAACTTGCTGAGTGTTCCTATTCATGAAATGCAAATTCTTGCTCATAAAACAATAGATAGAAATGAATCTTGATGGTTCATTTCTCATTGTCTTCACTGGCAGAACTGAGAGGATTGTATGCCTTTCTTCGTTCTATTGGAAGTGACTTTTTGATTGGCATAATGAGCTGAACAGTGAAGCAGATGGGTCTCCTCTGAAGTTACACAGGGTCCCCAGCGGACTGGATAAAATGCTGACAGATAACAAAAGGATCTTATACTTTTTATTCACTGTAGATTAAAATTTAAACATCAGCAGAGCAAGCTATGCATTTGAAGTGCTTTCCCCTTCCCCACTTAACATTGTAAATTAGAATAAAATGCTAGCAAAAGAAAGGAGAGGGAAATGTTTTATATGTAAGTGCTATGCGGAGTAAACAGGAATGAGAAAGCCTTTCTTCTACCTTGTTCTTTTGTTTGGTCACACATACCCACAGCTGGCATCTTTGAGAGACTGTCACAACCCAAAAGCCCATTGAGACTTATGGCTTGGGCTTATCCTGTTTTCCTTTTCTTTTCTCCAACCTTTTGTAATCTCAGCAGTTTTGAAGGTATAAACAGTCCTTACATTGCGGACAAGAGAGGGTTGATAGGTTTGCTCTTAAGTTGAATTTGTTTGTAATTTTGAAGTGTAACTCCAGCTATCTATATCCATATCCATCTGTATCAATATCTATACGTATACCTATACTAGCCATCCCCTGCCACGCATTGCCGTGCCACAGTCTGGTGATCTGGAAATTGATAAAATGTTGGTTTCTAATATATGTAATTTCTTTATGCTTGTGGGTAAACAGTATTTCTTGTTGATTTAGAGTTCAGAATGCTCTTTGATTGTATGTTCACTATATATCCCAGCAACTACAACTTCCAAATGACAAAATCTTTTTTAAAGTGATTGTCACTACTTGGGTTAGTAGATGTCTTGTGTCCAAATTTAGTGGCAATTAGTCCAGCGGTTTTTGAGTTATGATATCACTCCAAACAAAAAATGTGTGTGTGTGTGTGTGTGACAGATGTACCCACCACGCGTAGCTGTGGCCAACCTTCCCTAACTCACTCTCTCCTCCCTCCCTCCCTCCCTCTCTCCCTCCCTCCCTTCCTTCCTTCGATTTCTTTATTTCTCTCCTTCCTTCCTTCCTTCCTTCGATTTCTTTATTTCTCTCCTTCCTTCCTTCCCTCCTTCTCTTCTTCCCTTCCTTCTCCCTTTTTCTTTCCCTCTTTCTTCTTTCTCTACCTATTCTTGGACTGCAACTCCCAGCAGACCTCCTGATCGATCTACCTACCTATCTCTATCTAATCTATCTATCTGGAGGATTGCTGGGAGTTGCAGTCCTGGAATAGGAAATTGGAACTATGCAGGAATTGGGATGCTCTCAAAGAAATCAATGGGGAAGAAAGCTTGCAGCTTGGAAGCAGTGCATTTGGAGCATCCTCCTCTCCTAAAAGGCCTGATCTAGGGGAAGCTGGGAGCTGTAGTC
This sequence comes from Anolis apletophallus, assembly GCA_030556195.1. Taxonomy (NCBI): domain Eukaryota; kingdom Metazoa; phylum Chordata; class Lepidosauria; order Squamata; family Anolidae; genus Anolis; species Anolis apletophallus. The sequence goes on from JARBWK010000016.1 coordinate 27,143,841, forward strand.
TGAAAGAGAGTGTGGATATGCTATTGTGTGTTTTCTTTGTCGGGGAGTCATTTTTGCACATGCGCTGTAGCATCTTTTTGAAGTTTTTGGCTTTTAAAGTCCCTTCCACTGCATTTTCCAGTGTTTTTATGAGGGGTGGTCACTCGTTGGCCTGATGGGTGTATTGTGTTCAATTCATCCAGTGTTTTTTTGAGTTATGTTAATCCCACAAACTACCTACCTAACTAACTAACTAACTATACACACACACACATATCCTTTCCTTCCCTCCCCCGGAGGGGGACAATCGGCAACCATTAGATGCCCAGACAAAGACAATTATCTTCAGATGTGTTTGAAATTCTGATAGATCACATAGCTTTATATATTTTTGAGTATCTCAAATGCAACTAGTTTGATATGTTGCAAAAACCTGAGCTCTTAAAAATCTAAAAGACCTTGCTAAATTATTTCAAATCAGAAACAATGGGAAAATCCCACTCTTTTGCTTTACAAGACATGCAAAGTTACTTTTACTCAACATGCCTTGTGACAGCATCACTTAGGTTCCTTCTAGAAGTCTCAAATCCTTATTGCAAATTTAGAATGCCACTGGGAGAGTTCTGCTCATTTGTTATAAATATACTGTACTAGCTTGGGGACCCGGTGGTGCCCAGGTTATTTGAGATAGGCATTGTTTGTCTGTGCTCCAAGTTTAGTCTAGATCCAATGTCAGATAAGTGCAGTGGGTGCGGGTGAACTACAACTCCCATATGCAAGTCCCATCATCCATGGTCCATCCTCCTCCAAACAGCACCAGGCTGTAGAGTGGGTCATGGGGGCTCTGAGTGACAAGTTTGGTCTTGATCAGTCATTGGTGTGGGTCACAGCCATCTCAAGAAGTGAGTGAAGATACTGCAATTCCCATCTTCCATGGTCCAAACTCCTCCAAACCACACCAGGATGTAGTGTGGGTAGCGGGGACTCTGTGTACCAAGTGTGTCCTTCATCAGTCATTGATGTGGGTCAAAGTTGTCTCTGGAAGTAAGTGAAGGTACTTCAGAGCCCATCATGCATTGTCCACCATCCCCCAAACAGTACCAGGATGTAGAGCTGGTCATGGGTGTCAAGCTTGGTTCAGTTCTGTGATTTGTGGGGGCCACAATGTTCTGTGGGAAGTGAAGTGGGAAGCAAATCCCATCATTCATGGTCCATTCTCCCCGAAACCACACCAGGATGTAAAGTGGGTCATGTGGGCTCTGTATGCCAAGTTTGTTCTTGATCCATCATTGATGTGGGTCACAGTGGTCTCCAGAATTATTTATTTACTGTATTTATGTCCAGCATTTTACCCCGCTCTTCTCAACCCCCGAGGGGGGACTCAGAGCGGCTTACAAAAAGGCACAATTCGATGCCCACACAGTAAAACACAATATAAAACCTCAGAAACAGTCAACATTAAAATACATTAAAATACAATTACACTAAACATCATACGCATTCAATTAAATTAAAAACAGTGTTCCGTCCATAAAAGCATTGAGCCCTATTCAGAAATGAGTGGAGGTACTGCAAGTCCCATCATCCATAGTCCATCATCCTTCAAACTGCACCAGCATGAAGAGTTAGTCGTGGGGGCTCTGTGTTCCAAGTTTGGTCCTGATCTGCCATTGTTGGGGGCCACAGTGATCTGTTGTTGGGGGCTGCAGTGGGGGCCGCAGTGATCGGTGGGACACAAAGCAATTGAAAGTATTTAGAATCCCATCATCCATGTTCTATTCTACCCCAAACTGCACTAGGACATAAAGTGGGACATGAGGGTTATGTGTGCCAAGTTTGGTCTAGGTCCGTCATCTGTGTGGGTCGCAGTGGCCTGTGGAAGTGGAAGTCAATCAGAAAGCTGCCACATATCCACACCGCCACATACATACATAGTCATACATACATACATACACCCAAACAAACGTCTATGAAGCATTTTATTTTGTACTTGCTTCAGTGCTAAGCTACATGAAAAATAGAAAACTTAATACATCTAGAAGACAGAGAATCGTGCATTCCCTAATGGGGCTTTCCGCTATTGAAGGATTCCATGAGGACCCTTGGGTGGATGTCAAGTGGACCAGCAACCAGTTGCCAAACTGTAAGACTAAGAAGAAGGCCATGAAACAATGTGTTAAATCTGCAGTAATGCTCTGACTTTGTTCTTTGTCTTCCAGTCTAACTACTAGATGGGCCTGAATTGTAGTACACAGACACCATGTTTTTTTCCAGGATCGGCATAAATGGACCGAGTCAAAACGACCTGTGGCAGCTTCTGAAACAATGCCCCGTCTGTTGTGTAAACTTGCATATGTGTATTAAGGATGCTTTGGAATTAAATCCCTGCCTAGCTCCTCTTAAACTACGTTGGGAAAATTCGCATCAAATCTGTCCGCTGCAGTTAGCGTTTATGACAGTGCCGTTACAGAGAAATAAACAGTGTCATTGGTGAAAGGAAAGTCAAGCTGTTTTCGAATTGGCTAAGCAGCAACTGATGTCCTGAAGGATTAGAGTGCGTTATGACCCTGGCCTTGCCAATCTGTTTAGCTACTGACGCTTCACCATATGGGGTCACTGGGAGGTGATTTCTCACATAATGCCAAATGACCTAGAAAAGCCTGTAGCATTTCCATTGTGAGCACTTGCTAACATGGGACAGAATTAGACGCAGATGGAGGAAGCTTGAACGTATATATTTTGATGGACTGTCATTAAGTGACTTTCTTTTTTCTTTTCTTGTTTTTTCACTCCGCATACTACAGCAGAAAGACCCCAGGAAGGCGAAAAGGCCTCCTGGGTGGTTGTGTCACATACATAAGGAGATTTTATTTAATTGAGCTTCACTGGGGATTAAAACAAAAGTCCTCCTCTCTGTTCTTCAGGAATACTTCACTTCTTGTCAGTTCTCCATTGAAATGAACAGGCTGGAAGGGACCCTTACTTAGGGCAAGCAAGCTGACCTCAACATCAATAGAGATCTTGGACAAAGACGCTCTTTTAAAAATTTGAATGCCAATTGAAAATGGGAGACATGAAAAACAAACCATACCTGTGGCACCTCCATGATAAACACATTTTGTGGAAAATTAACTTTTGTGGTCTGGAGCAGATGGGGAGAGCAATTCACAGATGCATCCTTATAAATTATCATTAGCTACCTGGCACAGATATTTTTCTTTTCTTTTTTTCTATTTTAATCTTTCTAGAATTCAGAATCTGATCTCCACCCCCACCCCCATATGCTGTTGGAATTTAACGTTTTATGAAAAGAGGCATATATTTTAAACTTAAATGTACATGATATGACAAAGTAAATTGATGAGATGAGCTCCATGTGAGGCACAATTTGTGATCATGTTAGGTTTACTTTATTAAAAAATAAAAGGCCTCCTGGACCAATAGCGAACACCATGCAGGCTTCTAGAAGTTGCTAAAAAACCAGCAGTTTCTTCCAGTATAGCCAAGAGTGAGCAATGCTTGGAATTCCACCACTTCTAGAGCACTGAATGATTCCCAGCCCAGTCCCACAGGATAAGAGCCAATTTATTGTAGCTATGGATTTCTTAGGTTAAACACTAGGCTTGTGCATTCTGGGTAAACCATGATCCATTTCATTGTCCTGGATTTCAGTGGGGCCCTGATCCATTTTTCTGGAGCCTCCCTAATTTGGGAGGGCAGATAACTTTTTGCTCTGGGTTGCCGAAAGATTCATTTTTTATCTGATCCATTATTGGGGGGGGGGGGGGCTTCCCAGGCTCCCCTTCCTGTCATTTTAAATATTTAAGCTGTTTCTACTCTAGAGGAGAGGTGCTGCAGGCAGGGATGCAAGCGTTAAGAAGGCTTCTTACCTATTTCTACTCTAGATGAGAGGTGTGCATGCTTTCACTCCCAGGGCTGCACCACACCACACATTCTTACCAAGGCATTTTAAGGAGGCTTCCCCACTTCCAGGTAAGCAAGAGCAATGAGCTCCTGGAACTATCCTTCCTGGGCTTCCTTTAAAAAATCCTTGCATGCTTCAATCTTCTTTCTACTTTGGATTCAATGCTTCCTTACAGTTGTTCCTACTCTCTACTGTAGATGAGAGGTAAGGTAGTAGTTTTCAGGGAAGGAGGGTTTTCTTTTTGTTTACGGGATTAATAAAAAAGATTAAACTGTAATGCTGAAAAGCAGAGGAAAAGCCAAGTTTTTAGTTGCGGGGTTTTTTTTGTACCTAGAGGGCCTTACCGTTATGAGCTCCCGAAGGTACCGAAGGTATTGAAGGAAAACAAATCTGCACACAAGTCTATTAAACACTAGGAAGACTCATAATGGTTTGACTGTCTGAGGGTGAAAGAGCCTATCTCCAAAGGTAATGCATTATTTATTTATTTATTATTTCAACTTGTATACCGCCACTCCCCAAAGGCTCAGAGCGGTTTACAAATATCCAAGGAACAAAATACATAAAATACAATTATGCAAATTAAAACACAAAGACCTAATCAGCACGATCCAAATGCTTGCCGAAAAAGAAATGTTTTGCACACCTTCCAGAAAGAAGGTAAGCTTCAGATGGTTCGTGTTTCTATTGGCAAAGCATTCCATAGATATGGAGCCATGATTGTGAAGGCTCTGTGCTTGTGCTCGATAAATGAAAGGTTCGAATATTAGGGACTGCGAGCAAATTTTAGTCCTCAGACCAAAGTGATATCTAAGGGTTGGTAGGGGGTAAGGCGGGCCCTCAGGTATGCCGGCCCTAGACCATATAAGGCCTTAAAAGTGAGAACCAGCACTTTGAAGGTAATCCGGTGCTCAATTATCCATCTGAGTTTTTTTATCTGAAGAGCATAGACACTGTACATATTGGATTGGAATCTCTGAGCCCCCCTTCACCAATTTTAACAAATGTTGAGGTTAGTGGCAGATAAAAGAGAATGTGCTAAAACATGAGAAAAGGACAGTTGCAATGTGGTTAATATTTTGCTGGTGAGAACACAGTTGAATAACACGGTGAAAATGATTTGATTTTATGGACAATTAAGAATGAGCACTGAGTGTGGGATATAAGTAGGGAGAGCTATCCAACTCACCATTAACAACAATGGTTGCACCAGGCAGTTGATTGGCAATGTGGCCTAATTAATATTTGGATGCCAGAGGAAGCTGTTGCTAAGTCAGGAACAGAATCCAAGCTAGAAAGAGTTTGCTGGGAGGCTGGAGGCTCTTTTGAAAGTCTGCCAGAGCAGTCATGCACATGAACCTTGTGGGCATATAGGGAAACAATTCCCAACTAATTGCTGGTGGATGCATACACAATTAGAGACTAAATCAATTAATTTGGCCACAATTCATTAGGAAAATTCCTCCACAGAGCCAATACATGTAAGAGGAAGTTGCTCAGTGTATATGACATTCAGAGGAACCTCTTGGAGAGAAGCTCCAGGTGGCTTCTGCTCATTCCAGGTCCTATTTTAGTCTCCATTTTGCCAACTCACAGTGAAGAGGCTCCTGCTTGTCTCCTTACAATCATAGAATCACAAAGTTGTAAGAGACCTTGTAGGTTATCCAGTCCAACCCCATTCTGCCAAAATGCAGGAAATTTGCATTCAAAGCACCCCGAACAGATGGCCATCCAGCCTCTGCTTAAAAGCCTCCAAAGAAGGAGCCTCCACCACACTACAGGGCAGAGAGTTCCACTGCTGAATGGTTCTCACAGTCAGGAAGTTCTTCCTAATGTTCGGATGAAATCTCCTTTCTTGTAATTTGAAGCCATTGCTCCATTGAGTCCTAGTCTCCAGGGCAGCAGAAAACAAGCTTGCTCCCTCCTCCCTATGACTTCCTCTCACATATTTATACATGGCTCACATACTTATATCCTGTCTTCTCTCAGGCTTCTCTTCTTCAGGCTAAACATGCCCAGCTCTTTAAGCTGATCCTCTTGGGCTTGTTCTCCAGACCCTTGATCATTTTAGTTGTTGTCCTCTGGATACATTCCAGCTTGTCAACATCTCATTTCAATTGTGGTGCCCGGAATTGGACACAGTATTCCAGATGTGGTCTCAGAGGAAAGAAATGACTGAACAAGTGGAAATTTGATTATTTTCAACGTAAGCACAGAGTGATTTGTTGCAAATGGATGAGTATCATTAGTAGAGGTGGGCAGATCAATTTATTAGTGGTCCATACTGGTTTTACATGTATTCAGTCACAAGTTCATCTTACCTTGTATTTAGTGTGTCAAAATGGTGTCCTTTATATGTAGAAAATGACAAAAATCAAGATTGGTTTTTTGGATTTAGTTAAAAAATATTTTCCAAGTCGTGGATGGTTGAATCCATGGATATATAATTAGGGACACAAAGACCTAGCTGTACTCAGCTTTTAGATTACCATAATTGAGCAAGCGTCCACAATACCAGAATTAATTTGTGTTTTAGTGACTTCTGTAAAGTGTAAAATGGATTATTGCTTTTTTATGGTCTATGGCATTATTTGAGAAGTGGTGGAAGGCTGAGAAATATCAGATCCATGCCACAGTGTGAACTAGCCAAGTTTTGCTATTTGCTGAACTATAAATCATATAAATGGAACACTGTGAAGATATGTTTTGAACACTTTCTCCGCCATCCTCCTTTATCACTTTCTTGAAGCACATTATGGATTTTACCAAAAGCTTCTGTAATGGTTGTACACAATCCAAAAGGTTTCCGTTAAAAGAAAATATAGCATTAGCTTTGGCCTATTTCTCACTTACTCAACTGGTATGCCACATGTGTGCTGCATTTTTTAGTCTAACTTGAAATGAGTTCAAGGTTCTGCAGAGCCAGGAAATCCAAGGTGTTAGAATCACTATTGGCTTTTAGGAATTGTGGGAGTTGAAATCCAAAACACCTAGAGGGCCAAAGTATGCCCATACCTGGGTTAGAGTCTCTGGAAGAATATACCTGTGCCTGGACTCCAAATTTGGACCTCAAACATGGCAAAATACCATCCAATGCAGAGTGAAACTAAATGCCATTCTATACCTTCCAAATAGGTTCCACCAGAAATCCATCACTTGCATGTGTTCTTTAAAAATATTTTAAAATAGCTTTAATTTTACACTCCCCTCCCTGTCATGCATATTTTTGTATGATTTTTTCCCTTAGCACTGGCATTTTAAAACCCAAATTTCAGCCCAAAACTACCTTATAAAAATGTGCAGCCCAAAAGATAACAATTCTTGGACCTCAAATTGAGTTCAAAAGTATGATGTTAATCAGGGGAGGGAAAAAATCAGCGTCTTTAACAATATTCGTAGCCTGAGGCTATGGAAAGTTCATATAGACCATGCATGGGCAAACTTTCTTACTTGGAGGCTGCATGCTAGCACTCCCTGCTACGAGGACTGGCTTATCTGTGACGGAAGGTAGAAAGAGGAGGAGGAAGGAAAGAGAAGGAAGGAAGGATTAATGGGAGGAAGGGAAGGATGGAAGGAAGGAAAAGTGGGAGAGAGGGAAGGATGAAGGAAAGACAAAGGGGAGGGAGGGAAAGAAGGATAAAGAAAAGAGAGAAGAAAAGATAAAAGGGAAGGAAGGAGAAAGAGGGAGAGAGGGAGGAAAGACGGGAGGAAGGAAGGACGAAAGGGAAGGATGGAAGAAAAAGAGGGAGAGAGGGAAAGATGAAGGAAAGACTAAAGGGAAGGAAGGGAGGGAGGGAAGGATAAAGGAAAGAGAGAAGGAAAGATAAAAGGGAAGGAAGGAAGGAGAAAGAGGGAGGGAGAAAGGAAAGAGGGGAGGGAGGATGTAAGGGAAGAAGGGAAGGATGGAAGAAAAAAGGGAGAGAGGGAAGGATGAAGGAAAAACTAAAGGGGAGGGAGGGAGGGAAGGATAAAGGAAGGAGAGAAGGAAGGAAAGACAAAAGGGAGGAAGGATGGGAGGGAGGGAAGGATAAAGGAAAGAGAAAAGGAAGGAAAGTCAAAAGGGAAGGAAGGAAGGAGAAAGAGGGGGAGAGGAAGGAAAGGGGGAAGGAAGGAAGTACAAAAGGGTGGAAGGGAAAGATGGAAGGAGAAAAAGGGAGGGAAGGAGGAAGGAAAGAGAAAATGAAGGAAGAAAGAATAGGATGGTGAGAGATAGGAAGGCCTGGGAAAAGAGCCCAAGGGCCCTGAGCCTGGATTTGCCCATGCCTGATATAGCCAAATGCTTTCCTAAACGACTTAGTGTCCAATGAGTTTACAAAATTCAGGAACCCAAACAACAATAAGTTATTAACACAACAATTTCTTCATGAAATTAAATACATACCCTGCCTTTCTGTCATAAAGTGGCACTCAATTCTTCCTCATCCAGTGTTGGCATTATGTAGAAATGCAAAATATTCCCTTGTTTCATTCTTGCATGCAAAAAAAATCCCTGATTATGACAGGTTTTACATTTTTTTCATATTTAGAGACATTTTTGTGAAAAATTTATTAGTACAGAAAAAACTAGGCAAATGACACTGTTTTCTGTGCAACATGTTGCTTTTTATGCAAACAAACTTTTGAAAAAGCAAAACAGGTCCCAAAACGCAAAAAAAAATATCTCAAAGCAGTTGACAATTTTGATGGCATGTCTAAATGAGCTGAGACACCTTTCCTAATTAAAGATGATAAATTTTGTGCATATCAGTTACATCCCAAGTAAAAATGAAATCAAAGAGTCTTTGATGTGCAATTTGATGTCTGTGGTGCAGTGACTCATTCGGATCAGACACAATATATACATGGGGATTGTGTCAATGGCAACTGAGAACCTTCAGAAGATCTAGTAACTTCTTCTGGCCATGGAAGCTGGCTATTATGTACTTCTCTGAAGAATATGCGTCTTTAAACTGCTTTTAAGCAGAGAAGTTGGGAAGGGCATTATACTTGAATTCATTTGTATGTGAGGGTGGCAGAATGGGAGCCAAATGCATAGAACATTTTACTCACTGTATTGAATATAGAATCGTAGAATCCAAGAGTTGGAAGAGACCTCGTGGGCCATCCAGTCCAACCCTATTCTGCCAAAAAGCAGGAAAGTCGCATTCAAAGCACCCCCGACAGATGGCCATCCAGCCTCTGTTTAAAAGCCTCCAAAGAAGGAGCCTCCACCACACTCTGGGGCAGAGAGTTCAGTGGATGTTCTTCCTAATGTTCAGGTGGAATCACCTTTCCTGTACTTTGAAGCCATTGTGCCATTGTGTCCTAGTCTCCAGGGCAGCAAAAACAAGCTTGCTCCCTCTTCCTTCATCTCTTGATCCATGGCCCACATCATGTCTCTTCTCAGCCTTCTCTTCTGCAGGCTAAACATATCCAGCACTTTAAGCCGCCCCTCATAGGGCTTGTTCTTCAGACCCTGGATCATTTGATTCACCCTCCTCTGGACACATTCTAGCTTAGAGTCAACATCTCCATTCAATTGCGGTTCCCAGAATTGGACACAGTGTGATTCCAGGTGTGGTCTGACCAAGGCAGAATAGCAGGAACAGCTCTACAGTGCCTGGCTAAAGAACAAATAGGCTAGCCTTGTCATAACACAGCATTGTGGCCACTGTACTATATTGCATAGACTACCAAGACTTTCTTTTTCTGAAGCAGTCATGTTTTTGAGTTAAGCAGATGCAATAGAATGCCATGGCCAAGTTGCAACAGTGCTGTGTATGGAGTGCACATTTTGGATCCTGTACTTTCACTGGGCTTTACTGTTGTTGGCTGGTGTCAGAGTGCATTCTTATGGCCAACATTAATGGCTGGGAAGAATTTGTCCTCGGGCATCATTTGACTATAGTTGCAGAGATAACAAAAGTAAATATATACTTCTTGAAGAAGAGGAGATGGATGAAGCAGAGGAGGAGAAAAAGGAAGGAGAAACAAATGAGAAGGGAGAGGAAGATGAGAATGGGGAAGTAGAAGAGAAGAAGGAGGGAGAGGAGAAGGAAAGGGAAGAAGGGAAGAAGAAAAATTCACCATGTTCCCATATACTTTTTATTCATAGCTATTCATGTGTATGCATGAAATGAAACAACCTGGTCAGGTCAACTATTCCTCCATACTTCAAGTTTCCTTGTAATGTTTATTGCAAACAATACTGCTGCAACCTGAGATACCAATCCGTCAACCGTTTAAAGATCTCCAAAGATGAAGAGTCCACTTTTTTTGAGTGAGTCTATTCCAGCCCATTCTGAGCAGTGTTGATTGTGGTATGGAGGTGGTTTCCCGTCGCTCTTATTTCCTCCCCATCATTGTCCGTAGTGATGTTTGCATCTTCAAGTATGTCCAAATGTAGGACATGCTTGAACTTCAACCAGAAAGACACAACTCCATTGGGTCTCCTGCAACATCACTTTGGGTGCTATCATTTAACTTTTGATAATATGTCATTATTTCTTATTTGTTTGCTTTTGGGATCCAGGTGTTGTGGTAATTTTGTCCTTGTTCATTTTTTTTAATGGCAGTGAATCTTTGCTGATATTTGTTGTAAACCGCCCTGAGTCCCTTTGAGGAGATAGAGTAGGATATAAATAAAGATTATTATTATTACTACTACTACTATTATATTTGAAGCACAACAAGATTACAACACAGCAAACAAGATCACTAAGTTGGCTGTTGGACACTTCCCAAATGTCTAGAACTGTGTGATGTATCAGCGAATAATGCGTGCAGATCGAAGGAGGGTGGCCTTTTGCAGCTGACAGATGGTAATGTTGTCAGCGCCAAATGTTTTCAAGTGCAGGCACTTGAAGATCTTAAGGCACTGCACCCAATGTACCGACCACCACTGAAACCACCTTGAAGGCATTTGGCATCGTAAACCCAGCCAGTCATCGAGACTAGCCTTCAAAACTTTCTGTAAGACGTACGAACTAGCCACCAAAGAGGCCAAGAAAGTATACAACATCTCTCAAATAGCTGTTGCTAAATCGCGCCCAACCAGATCTTTAAAATCATCTGTAACCAGTGCAAACCCTCAAACCGGAAACCCAGATACCTCAACTGTCCCCTATGACCGAGTCTGCTAATGAGAGGGAGGTAACACGAGCACGATTAGCTCCAAATTTGACCAATTTACATTATTGGACACAGAAGCTGTCTGTAAGATTCTATCTACAGCAAGACCAACTACCTGTTCCTTGGATACTTGTCCTTCTTGGTTGGTCAAGGATTGCCCAGAGGGGCTCCAGGTCCCTCTGATGCACATAATAAATAATTCCCTGGAGCAGGGAATCTTTCCAGATGCCCTGAAAGAAGCTATAGTTCACCCCCTCTTAAAGAAGCCCACCTTAGACCCTGCGATGTTGACCAACTACCGCCCGGTCTCTAACCTCCCGTTTCTTAGTAAGATGATTGAACGTGCGGCAGCGAACCAACTTCAGAAATTCTTAGACAACACGGATGGCCTGGATCCATTTCAATCTGGCTTCCGTCCCAGACACAGGACCGAGCCTGTTCTGGTGGCCATCTCTGATGACATCCGTTGCCAGTTAGACAAGGGAGGATAGGTACTGCTGGTGTTGCTCGACCTCACCGCAGCTTTCGATACAGTAGGCCATGATCTACTGATCCAACAGCTGCTACTGGAATTCAAGGATCAGCAATAACGTGGTTCAACTCAATCTTGCGAGGGCGTAGCCAACAAGTGGAGTGGCTAGGCCAAGTATCTGAGAAATCCCCTCTTGACTGTAGAGTACCCCAAGGCCCTATTCTATCGTCAATGCTGTTTAACATCTATGTTCGACCTCTCGCCAAGCTAGTCCATAGATTTGGATTAGAATGTTTCCAATATGTTGATGACACCCAGCTTCTCTTAAAGCTAGAACCTGGAACAACTTTAGTACCAGATAACTTCACCCGGTCTCTTGGAGCAGTGACAAGATGGCTATGTGCCGATAAATTGAAAGTAAATCCAGAAAAGACAGAAATCTTGTGTCCTGGCCGCCCATCAGAATTGGTTGGTCCATTACCATCTTTTGAAGGGGAACCGTTAGCTCCAACCCCCACTGTGAAGAGTTTCGGTGTTATCCTGGATTCCAAAATGACGATGGAAGCCCAGATTGCCTCCACTAGTAAAAGGGCCTTCTTTCATCTACGCCAAGCAAGGCAGCTGGCACCTTACTAACCATGGGATGGTTACGTCGAGGCTGGATTACTGCAATGCTTTGTATGTGGGCTTACCTCGAGCGGTAATTCGCAAGATCCAAATTGTGCAAAATGCAGCTGCTAGACTCCTCACAAAAACATCAATGAGATGTCACATAACGCCATCTCTACAGCGCTGGCATTGGTTGCCGGTTGAACAGAGTCCTCTATAAGACCCTGGTCCTAGCATTCAAGGCCTTTCGAGGTCAGAGTCCTTCATATCTAAGAGACCGTTTAATGCCACTCCACCACCAGAGACTGCCACGGTCAGCTCATGAGAATCTCCTCTATGTCCCTGGCCGTAGAGAGGTCCGTTTGGAGTCCACAAGACAGAGATCCTTCTCCATCGCAGCCCCAATCTTGTGGAACTCCCTACCGCCAGACCAAAGAGCCACTCCTGATCTACATACATTTTTAGGGGCACTTAAGACATGGCTCTTAATGATTGTTATGATTGTTAGTAACGAGTGGTGACTGTGTAACCTGTTTATTTTAATTGTGTAAGTCGCCCAGAGCATCTTTGGTGGAGAGCGACTCATTAGAAATAAAGTTAATTGGTAATGTATTTTTTTTGCTTTTTAAGTCTCTTCCGTTGTGTTTTTCAGTGTTTTTATGAGTGACTGTTGCTCATTGGCCTGATAGGTGTATTGTGTCCAAATTTGGTGTCAATGCATCCAGTGGTTTTTGAGTTATGTTAATCCCACAAACAAACATTACATATTTTTATATAGATTTAACTCCGAACCCCTAACTAGTTTTCTTACATTTGTGTGATTTTTCAAAATTGCTCTCTACATCTTTCTTCTGAGCAAAAAAAAACCCTCAAAATTTGGTTTTACCTTTTATTTTATTCCAAGTCTAGACTTTTCAAATAAATGCTAACTATTATGCAAATAAACATTGAATGAGCTAGCCAACTGTTTAGTCAAGACAGCTGATTATTATCTGCCTCTACAATTATACAACAAACTGTCTTGGTTGTGGTCAATAAGTTTACGTATCAACCAGTCAGGAGCTGCTCGTGGTTCTTGGTCAATATCAATGTACCACTGTTTAACTCTAACTGTCCTAAATAATTAGACTGGATTGATTAGCTTTCCTTGCCTAATTGGCTGTGAAAAAAGCCCACCTGGATTTTCAGTCACTGGAGTCACAAGAAGAACCAAATATGGCTACAAGAGAGAGATTTGCTTGGTACAAATCTGGAATTCATTCCACTACATCTCCATACATGGGCCAGCTAATCCACTTTGCACAATATTTGTGGACCTTACAAAATATTGATGACTTAACTCATCATACACAGTTCTATTTGTCTCATTTTCTTGCAAAGGAAAGACAAAGAGAGGGAAAAGGCATTTTGGCAACACCGAATAGCTGGGACTCAGAGACATCCAAGTTTATTTCCCTCGGGTCATCTTTTGTGCAATGGGAGAGCGAGATAAAGTTGCATCTGTAGACAGAAGTCTCTGTGGGCTTTATAAAAATGTTTTACAGAGTGCAATGGTGCATGCTACTGAGGTACAGGAAATTGCTAGGCCAGCTTCCCATTTCCCCCCCTTTTGTCAAAGACATTGTGGGTTTGAACAATTTCTTTTTCAAGGGCAAAAACAAAAGTAGAGGTTACATACTATAGCAATGTTTAGGTTTGTAAAAGTTCTTGTTTTAGATTGTGCTTTATATCGTTGACAGTTTATCAAAGGATTTCCAGTTTATCCAAATCACTGAAATACAAATACACATCCACTTCAGTGCAGTCCACTGAGGGGTCGGAACACACATGTGCTTCAGTCACCCTCACTGACTCTCTGAAACTTCTACAGCTTCCTTTCCCCATAATCCCCCAGAACCTCCATAGTTTAGGAATGTAAAGGTGTTATCAGAATCTGGTTACAGTAGTACAATTGATAAACTGGGCTGTTTCACGTCAGCTTACTTGATGTAATGATAATAAGGCAGATAAGAAGCCTCATAAGAAGCCTCCTTAAAGTGCAGGACTGCCTGCAGCTGAGCACTTCTCCTCTAGAGTAGAAACAGATAAGAAGCCGCATAAGAAGCCTCCTTAAAGTGCAGAACTGCCTGCAGCTGAGCACTTCTCCTCTAGAGTAGAAACAGATAAGAAGCCTCCTTAAAGTGCAGGACTGCCTGCAGCTGAGCGCTTCTTGTCTAGAGTAGAAACAGATAAGAAGCCGCATAAGAAGCCTCCTTAAAGTGCAGGACTGCCTGCAGCTGAGCGCTTCTTGTCTAGAGTAGAAACAGATAAGAAGCCGCATAAGAAGCCTCCTTAAAGTGCAGGACTGCCTGCAGCTGAGCGCTTCTTGTCTAGAGTAGAAACAGATAAGAAGCCGCATAAGAAGCCTCCTTAAAGTGCAGGACTGCCTGCAGCTGAGCGCTTCTTGTCTAGAGTAGAAACAGATAAGAAGCCTCATAAGAAGCCTCCTTAAAGTGCAGGAATGCCTGCAGCTGAGGGCCTCTCCTCTAGAAACAGATAAGAAGCCTCCTTAAAGTGCAGGACTGCCTGCAGCTGAGCACTTCTCCTCTAGAGTAGAAACAGATAAGCCTCATAAGAAGCCTCCTTAAAGTGATAAGAAGTGTCATAATAAGCCTCTTTAAAGTGCAGACCTGCCTGCAGCTGAGCACCTCTCCTCTAGAGTAGATACAGCTTAAATGTCTAAAATGACAGGAAGGGGAGCCTGGGAAGCTTCCCCCCCCATTTTCTATTGGCCCAATAATGGGCCAATAGAAAATGGATCTTTTGGGTCCCCAGAGTGAAAACAGCTATCTACCCTCCAATTTTGAGATAATCCCAAGGGCCCCCACCAAAAGCCAGGACACAAAACAGGTCAAGGTTTACCTGGATTGCACAAGCCTATGTATTATAGATGCATTGGCCCCCATAGGAGATTCTGACTGTGGTGGCACAATACCACACAGCTCACTTTTCCCTAGGATGGTAAAGTAAGTGCCTGAATAAGGTTTTGTAAGTGCCCGAATAAGGTTGCTGTGGGCATGCATTTCAGATTTCCTGATCCTTTTTCATCCAAAACATATGTATCATGGTCATTTTGATTTCAAGTCTTACAACAGGAGTGGGAATAATTCAGCCCTTGAATTTCATGCATCCCATGGAGGCCCTTGAACTTATCTAGTTTGGAGGAGTGGCCAGCAAAAAACCAAACCAAACAGCAACTCAAAGGAATCTCTCATACTCCACAAGTTATGTTTTTGCCCTTCCTCAAGGACAACAAAAATCCCAACTCGAAAGTATCTGCAAGTGATTTCTGATCACCCAATATATCACAACTATTTACCAGCAGGCATGGCAGCGCGACACAAAGAAGAACTGCATATGGTTCGCTTATTTATTCTTACACAAATAAGCAAATAAAACAGCAACAGCAGCCACACTTTCTGTTGGGTCTTCAAAACTACTTAAATCCCACCCCAACTCCACACACACACACAACACACAGACACATAGAATGATCATAGTCCCACCCAATCTGTATCTGTCTGTGATACTTTTGTCCACCTTATATGTCCACCTTATGATCAATTGTAACATTTGGATAAGAGTTAACATCAAAAAACTACTCAAGTATTCTTAAATATTGGAAAATCAGGATATTTATGAAAGAGGATGAGCAGGCTCTTAGTTTATTATATGCAGGCATCTATATATATGAAGGAAGACCCGTCATCGAACGACTGCCAGAGGCAGAGAAACCTTCCAAGGCAGAGACACCAAACTTGGCAACAAAAATAGGCCTCAGGCAAGGAAGGTTTTTAGCAAAGAAACTTCCCCCCCAAAACCTAAAAGGCCCCCAAAACAATGATAAAAACTACATTTCCCAGCATCCTCTGCGGTCGCCAGCGAAACCCATTGGCCAACATCGGCCCACACAAAATGCAGGGAGGTTGCGATACCATAGTAATGGTGGGTGGAGCCAGCCAAGGCTAGGTTAGAATGCTGAGTGATTTGAGTTTAGTCAGTTGGTGTTTGTGGGTTAAACTGTCAAGGCCAAGCTCTAGGAGGGAGACAAATAGGGCACCAGGGACACAGGCACCACTGACAAACACATACCGCCAGAATAACACAAACTTGCAAAACCCACAAAAAAAATCCTGCAACACAAAAACCCACCCCAAACAAAATTCACAACAAACACTACTGGCAAAAGCAACACCCCCTCCACATCACAACCAGCACACAGCCAGACTAAGACAACTATGTCACCACAACACACACAAAATACACCCCACAAATACCTGACAACTTCCCCAACACAAAACCCAGGACTGCACTCACTACTCACCATCACACACACCTCCAAATACACACACGTCCCAGGCACAATACTCCAGCAATTCCTACCCACACAACACAACACAACTTCCTATCACAATCCACCCACCCCCAACCTTACGGGACCATGCACACACAACACCTACCACCACCACGAACAAAAAACAACTCCACCTATACTCCAACCACAACACAACACTGCACTGATACTCTACACACACAAACACCCAAAATACCCTACCCACACAAGCATCAACCTCTACATCAACACAGCAGACGGAAAGACAAAAAACATTGTATATCCACAAGCTCTGCAGAATGCCAGCAACACCACACACCGACAACTCCCCAGGACTTCAACATCCCACCCACCAGAACAACCCACAACGACACAGCCATGACCCCACCAAGACCATAAGTAACATCAATTCCAACCCTTACATACTCAGACTTTCTCGCATCTCCTAAATAGGGCACAGCAACGCGTGCTGGGTACAGCTAGTAGATATATAAATATAGTTACACATTTCCATATAGGGAGAAACATAAACATTTCCATGTCTAAATGCATTGCTTCCATACATTACAATGCATGTAATATATGCTTTGCCTTACAATACTTCGTAGGTAATCTGTTACACTCTCATTAGGACTTTGTATCACTTTGTTGTCTTTAGCAGCCTTCTCTATACCCACACATAAAGGAACATGGGCAACTGAACCAATATTGGTTTGTCCTAAGTCCTATAACCTCTGTGTAGTTACATGGGCATCCGGGGAATATATATCATGGGGCATTGTTCATGCTATATTTAGCAGCATCAATTATTACGTATGTCAGAAATGGAAAATATATCTATTTTACATAGCCAAGTTGAGAGCAGAAAATTTTTGATTTCTTATCTGCATGCTATATCTTCTCCAGCATGGTCAGGGCAATTTTCAGCTATGAACAGTATAATTTAGAGGCGTCATCACAGCCTTATTGCTGGTAGAAGCCTGGAATATACGGTGATGGTGTGGTTTGAAGATGATGGTTGATGAAATTCTTTCTCAAATGTTCCCATAAAAGCACAGTGCACATTCAAATGAGTAATAGAGGACACAATAAGACTCACGATGTGGTCATACATCATAATCATGTTTTTGCAGCATTTTATCTGTACACGTGCCAATATTTCATTTATTTATTTATTTATTATTTGGTTTTGTATTCCGCTCCTCCCTGCAGGCTCGGGGCGGGTCACAACATATAAAATCGGCGGCATGTGGTGGCCATGCAGCCGTACAATAAAACAGTAAAATATGAAAACATTAAAACAATACGAGTCACATCGCAAGGTATTAAGAAACGCATACATTTCCTGAAACCCGAGACGCCAGTATATTAGGCAACTGTAAAGACAGTCACCCTGTCCGGTGGTCTAATCAAAGGCTAATTTGAACAGCATGGTCTTAACCGCCCTCCGAAAGGGGATTAGATCTTGTATGGTCCGGATATCACTTGGCAGGGAGTTCCATAGCACCGGAGCTGCTACGGAAAAAGCTCTCTGCCTGGTTGTGGACAGATGGCAGGAGCGGATTGTTGGCACCAACAACAGATTTTGTTCCTCTGAACGTAGTGATCTCGGGGGAATGTATGGGGCAAGGCGGTCCCTCAGGTACGCAGGCCCTAGGCCGTACAGGGCCTTAAAGGTTAACACCAACACCTTGAAAACAATTCGGTGCTCCATAGGAAGCCAGTGCAGTTGCCGGAGAGTGGGCATAATGTGCTCCCTTGCCGGCGTTCCCGCTAGCAAGCGAGCAGCGGCATTCTGCACTAGCTTGAGCTTCCGGATTGTCGCCAAGGGAAGACCTACGTAGAGGGCGTTACAGTAGTCCAGCCTCGAGATGACCGTCGCTTGGATCACCGTGGCCAGATCGTGCCTGGACAGGTAGGGTGCCAGTCGCCTAGCCTGTCGTAGGTGGAAGAACACCGTCTTGCTGACCACGGAGACCTGAGTCTCCATGGTCAGCAAGGGGTCCAATTGAACACCTAAGCTCTTAACCAAGGATGATGGGCTGAGACGCTCGCCATCCAGGGTAGGCAACCGGCACTCATCCAGCCCAGGGCGACCGGGCCACAAGATCTCCGTCTTCAACGGGTTCACCTTCAGTCGGCTGGCATGCAGCTAACCAGTCACGGCTTCTAGGCAGCGATGGAAAGAATCGGGTACGGAGTCCGGCCTGCCGTCCATTCTCAGCAGAAGCTGGGTGTCATCAGCGTACTGGTAACACTCCAGACCAAAGTCGCGGGCCAGCTGGGCCAGGGAGCGCATATAAATGTTGAATAATACGGCGGAGAGCATGCCCCCCAGGGGGACACCACAGTGAAGTGGGAGCCTCCCGAGACCCCCGCCCCCTCCACACGCTGTCCCCGGTCCCGGAGGAAGGAGGCCACCCATTTAAGGGCAGTCCTCCCGACTCCGGACACGGCCACACGGTGGGTCAACAAGGCGTGATCTACAGTATCAAACGCTGCTGTCAGGTCTAACAAAACAAGCAGGGCTGATCCACCCCGGTCCAGCTGGCGGCGAAGTTGGTCTGTAATGGCGACAAGCACGGACTCCGTCCCATGTCCAATACGGAAGCCGGACTGGAAGGGATCAAGTCCAGCTGTGTCTTCTAAGAACCGCTGCAGCTGATCCGCTGCTGCCCTCTCAATTACTTTGCCTAAGAAAGGCAAGTTGGAAACAGGCCTGTAATTGGAGGGAGCCGAAGGATCTAGATTCGGCTTCTTCAGCAGCGGTCTTACCATAGCCTCTTTCAATCCCCCTGGAAAGACTGCTTGCTCAAGGGAGCTATTTATGATTTTGCCCAGGGGGCCTCGTAGCCCCTCCCGGCAAGATCTAATTAGCCAGGAGGGGCACGGGTCGAGGGAGCAAGTAGTTGGTCTAGCTGCAGCAAGTAACTTATCGACAGCTGCTGCGTATCAGAGGCAAATTATCATATCAGAGGCAAATTGAGGGTACAATTATAATGTATTTAAAAACACAAATAAAATTAAAAATGTGGCATTATACTAAATGTCCTTTGACTAGAAGCTGGCTACTTGGAGTGCGCCTGGTGTCGCTGTGAGAAGGTCCTCCATTGTGCATGTGACAGGGCTCAGACTGCATTGTAGTAAGTGGTCTGTGGTTTGCTCTTCTCCACACACACTTTGTGGCCCCATTTCTTAAGGTAAGCTCTTAAGCTTGTTCAATGCCTTCCAGGTTGCCCAGCCTTCTGTGTACCCAGGAGGGATTTTCTCATCTGGCTGCAGCCATGGATTGAAGTTGATTGATTGATTGATTTTGATTGATTTTATTATTTATGAGTCGCCCTCCACGTCAGTGCTCCGGGCGACTTACACATAAAACACATAGAAGAGTTCAATCGTTAAAAGCTAAAAGAATAGGAAGATTAATTAAAATAGTTCCAGTAACTCAGGCTAAGTCTGGAGGGTGTCCTTAGCCGTAAGCCTTTCGGAAGAGCCAGGTCTTCAATGCGGTCAGGAACTGGGGCATGTCCCGGATAGCTCTCTGATCCGCCGGCATCAAGTGCTGTCGGTGTCGAGGGGGGCCTCACTCACACCTGGGAGGCGGAGAAGGTCCCTGTTTCCTGAACGCGGCGACCTTAAATGAGCTGGTTCGGACAAGCGGTCTTTTAAATAAGCTGGGCCGGCGCCATGGAGGGCCTTAAAGGTAAGCGACAAGATCTTGTGGATGGCTCTGAGCTCGACTGGCAGCCAGTGCAGGCGCTGTAGAGATGGCGCGATATGGCATCTCAGTGGTGTCCCGGTGAGGAGTCTGGCAGCTGCATTCTGCACTAGCTGGATTTTACGAGTGGTTGACTGCGGCAACCCCACGTACAAGGCATTACAGTAGTCCAGCCGTGATGTCACTGTGGCATGGACCACCGTAGCCAGCGCATCTGATGGAAGGTAAGGTGCCAGTTGACGTGCCTGGCGTAGGTGGAAGAAAGCTCCCTTACTTGTCGCAGCAACCTGGGCCTCCAGTGAGAGTCTCGAGTCTAGTATCACACCGAGACTCTTCACCGACGGGGCTGGGATCAGCGGCTCTCCCTCAAAGAGAGGCAGCGGAATGGGTGGCTCTAGGTGTCCCGGCCATAGAATCTCAGTCTTTGATGGGTTGATCTTGAGTTTGTATGAGCGGAGCCATCTGGTCACTGCCTCTAGTCCTTGTCTGAAATTCTCAGGCACCGATGTTATGCCTGGCTCAAGCTTCAACAGAAGCTGGGTGTCATCTGCATATTGGTAGCACCCAAAACCAAAAACTTCTGGCTATGCTTGCCAAGGGTTGGACGTAGATGTTAAAGAGCGTTGGTGACAAAATGGCGCCTTGGGGGACTCCACAGTCCAGGGTGGATTTCTTGGACACTTGGCCTCGCCACTCAACACGCTGCGAGCGGCCCCGTAGGAAGGAATCGAACCAGGCCAAAGCTGTGCCTTGAATCCCAATGGCTGATAGTCGCCGCAACAGCAAGTCATGGTCCACCGTGTCGAACACCGCGGTGAGGTCAAGCAGCACCAGGATAGCTGAACCTCCCTTCTCCAATTGGCGGCGGATGTCATCCGTAATGGCCACCAGAACGGTCTCGGTCCCGTGTCCGGCGCGGAAACCCGATTGGCAGGGGTCCAGGCTTCCTGAGGTTTCCAGGAATTCCTGTAATTGGATCGCTGCTGCCCGTTCAATCAGTTTCCCGAGGAAGGGTAGGTTTGAGACCGGACGGTAGTTCGCCGGTGCCGCTGGATCCAGATTCGCCTTCTTCAGCAGCGGGCGGACTGTAGCCTCCTTCAGCGCATCGGGAAAAACTCCCAGCTCCAATGAGTGATTTATCAACCCTGTCAGAGTGGCCGAAAGGCTCCCCGCACAGGACTTAATCAGATGGGACGGGCACGGGTCTGTAGAGCAGGTGGTTGCCCTTGCCGCGGCCAGGATTTGATTAATCTCCTCTGAATTCAGGGCCTTGAACTGGTCGAGTTTCAGGCTAGGCGATGGAGCTGGGTTCTTACCCATCCCGCTCCTCTCCTCAGGTATAGAGGGTAAATCACGCCTAAGGGCAATTATTTTCTCAGTGAAGAAGACTTGAAATTCTTCCGCTGAGATAGCTGAATTTTCATTGTCTCTCGGGAGTGAGTTGGGCATAGCTAGGTCTCGAACGATCTTAAAGATCTGTGCTGGGCGCAATCTTGCCGCCGCTATTAAGGAGGAGTTATAGGTCTTCTTGGCCTCTTTGACCACTCGTTCATATGACCTGCGCATGTCTCTGAAGGCTGATCTCGACGTCTGAGTTGGTTTCCGACGCCACGCGCTCTCCAGCTGCTTCCGCCTTCGCTTCAGCAGTCGCAAGTCGTCCGTGAACCATGGAGAATGGACTTTTCGTGGCCGGATCAGGCATCTGGGGGCTATTTGGTCGATGGCTTTCGACAAGACTGTGTTCCATCTGTCCACCCATTGATTCAAGGTCCCACCGGGAACTTCCATCGGCTCAATGGCTGCTGCGAAGCAGCTGGGGTCCATATGCCTCTTCTGGCGTGCCAGTATGGGTTTTGGCTCTGGCCTTGCTGGTAGGGGGATTCTGATGTCGACCTTCAGAGTGAAATGATCCGACCAGGGGACCTTCGTTGTTACTTGCTGCGTAACCCTCAACCCGTACCCAAAGATTAGGTCTAAGGTATGTCCGGCCTGGTGTGTGGGGCCGGACTCCATCAAAATGAGACCTAATGTGTCCATGGATCGGATGAACTCCTTCGCTAGGGGGGATGGCATATTAGCATCTGCATGGATGTTAAAATCTCCCAAAACAATGAGTCTTGGGAATCTAAGTGTCCAATCCACGGCAAGATCGAGCAAATTGAGTAAGCTCTCCTTCGGGGTCCCGGGGGAGCGATAGATTAGAAGAATCGCTAAGCACTCCTTAGCTTTTAGGGTGATTCCCAAACACTCCATGCCCGTCATATTCGGGGCCTGGATAACTGTCACCGGGATGTCATCCCTAGCTACTATACCCACTCCTCCTCCCCTACCACCAGTTCTCGGTTGATGGAACATCCGGAAACCCGGAGGGGACAGCTCATGGAGAGGTATAGTGTCTCCATTCTGTGTCCAGGTCTCCGTGATGCAGTTAATATCTGCATCTTGCTCTATGATGAATTCATTCAAGGTGGCCAGCTTGTTCCGTATCGATCTGGCGTTGAGGAGCAGGAGTGATGAACAGGTGGGAGGTGGTGTCGGGGAGGAGCTTTGTTGGGGGACGGGTCGCAGGAAGGGGGACGGGTGGTGCTTCCTACTATTCTCATGGTTCCTAATTAGAGGTCGGCCCTTGAGACCAACTTTCCTTCTACCTGTAACTGTTGGGATTTTTTCTCCGCAGGTTGATGGACTCGTAGAGGGAATGTGGATAATGGTTGACAGTTTTCCGCCTTTGGCCCAAGATCTTGAAGGGCATCCAGTTTGCGGCAGACCCCATGAAAAGGGGGAGTCGCCGTAGCAGGCAGATTGTCCATATCAGAAGACCTTAGGGGTTTCATGGTTGTAATCTTGTCGCACTCTATAAATTGGTTGATCGGCTTGGAGGTCAAACCGGTCCAAACTTCCTTCTCCGGACGGCTCTCCTTCCGGCCAAAACCCACCCCCCAGAAGGTCCGTGAGCGAAACGATCTCTTCCGAGTCTCGCTAGCCTTCCCTCTCCTCCTCGGGCCATAGGGAGCCATGTTCTTGCAAGGATGGCCACTCTGGCGGCGGCCAGCTCCTACTTGTGGGCCGGCGATGTTCTCCCCTCTATCCCGCGAGGAGGGGCTCCGGACATCTGGCAATGGGCCAGAAAGAACTGATCTCGCGCTGGTCCGGGTGACAAGTGGAGGCAAACAGGGGGCCAGACGTTGGGGCCTTAAGTTGAGGACCGGGCCTCAATTATTTGTGGTTTCCACGTGCCCTAGGATACTAGTATCCACAGGGACTCTAGACTGAGCCGTTTTTGGGGGTGATGGC
Organism: Anolis apletophallus; assembly: GCA_030556195.1. Lineage (NCBI taxonomy): Eukaryota > Metazoa > Chordata > Lepidosauria > Squamata > Anolidae > Anolis > Anolis apletophallus. The sequence goes on from JARBWK010000016.1 coordinate 27,167,320, forward strand.
TGGTGTAGTGAACCAGTGGCTCGGCTGCGCCTCATCTGAGCCCGTCTTTGTCTGGCCTGGCCCGGTCGATTCTTTTTTAGCCTCTTTTGGTTATTGTCCAGCAACGTAGGGTGTTGGCGCTCAATCAGGGACGGCAGATCCGCTGGGAGGTGACGAGCACAGCGCCTGGGCCGTTCCCCTGGGGCCTTTGCCAGGATCTGGGAGATGTTTAGCTCCTCTGATGGAGAGCCAGAGGGCTGCAACTGCTCTGGCAGGCTCTGGTAGTCAGTGCTAGGCATATCTGGACCCAGTAATGTACATGCCAGGGTCTGGGAGATGTTTAGTGCCTCTGATGGAGAGCCAGAGGGCTGCAGTTGTTCTAGCAGGCTCTGGTGGTCAGTGCTAGGCATATCTAAACCCAGTGATGTACAAGCCAGGATCTGGGAGGTGTTTAGAGCCTCTGATGGAGGGCCAGAGGGCTGCAGCTGCTCTGGCAGGCTCTGGAGGTCAGTATTAGGAACATCTGAACCCAGTGATGTAAGCAGAAGGGGTGGGGCTAAAGACGCCGAGCAAAATGAGCTCGGCGCCATGTTGGGGCCTGCCACCGACACCCTCCCTGCCAAGGATAGAGGCCTCAGAGGGCCCAAAGCCCTCCATGGGCTCCACCATGGGAGAGCCGCCAGCTCCCTGTCCTCTACGGCTGGTGGGCTCCCGGCTGTAGCTCCGTCCAGGGCGACCTGAGAGGCTTGTTCGCAAGGTGCTGGGGGTTCCTTCTCCTGCTGCTCTACCAAGAGGTGCGGCCCTCCCGAGGGGCCTGGGAGCAGTTCGCCCCGGGGGCCAGCGGGCGGCTCTCCTACCTCTCCTCCCTCAAGGTCCGCCGATGTCAAATCCCGGCCTGTACCACCTGGAAAGGAGCTGGGGCAGCAGGGGGACGGGGGAGGCGACTCCACGTCCAGCTCTCTAGCTTCTCCCAGCCGGGCGACCAGCCGCTCAGCCAGGCGATTGAAGGCGAGAAGGAGGGAGGTGAGTCCACGTATCGAGTCTTGCAGGCCCCAAGGATCGATCTGGGCCCGGGCCCCGTCAGCTCCAACGGGGGAAGGCTCGGCTGCCTCCCACTGGATGGCAGGAAGGGTGGGGGGCTCCAGTGTCCACTCCCCCGGTTCCACGTCTGTGCCCAGGCCCGGCCAGGGGACTGGGGACTGTGGCAGATGGGTCCTAAGGATGGTCCTCCTTGGAAAAGCGGCGGCGCCTGAGCCTGCCCGGATCCTGGCTGCTAGGGCCGACTCCAGGCTGACCTCCAGGACGGCCTCCGCTTCGAACTGTAGGGCTTCCAACGGGAGTGAGGGGCCCACCAGCGATTCCCCCAGAGGCCAAGGGCTCACCCCGAAGTTATGGAGGCCACCCTCTCTGCCAGGGGTGCCAGGAGTAGTTAGCCTCACCAGCGAAGGTGTTGAGCCGGTGGAACCGATAGAGTCCCCGAGGCCCCAGCGGAGCTTAGCGTTTCTGCTGCTGCTCAGCGCGGCCATCTTTTAAAAATTCTTTTTTTGCAGGTTTTTGCCTGCCACTTTTGGACTCTTGCTTGCTGAGGTGTTCCTGCGAGTATCTCTGTAGATCTTTGGAAGCTATTTCTTGATTTAAGTCATTGGCATGTTGACTGATTTCTGAACAGAGGATGGTCTGGAGATGTCAATGTATTGGTTCTTCCATTACTAACTGCTACTTCCAGATAGATGTCTGGTAGTGAGATATTGGCTAAACAATATAATTTCTCCAGCAGTATTGAGCGTAGAATACCTGTGATAATGTGGCATGTCTCATTAAGAGCAACATCCACTGTTTTAATATGGTGCAATGTATTCCACATTGGACAAGTGTGCTCAGCAGTAGAGTAGCAAAGCACAAGGACAGATGATCAATGGAGAAGGCATGAGCATGCAAAATAAAAGCAGCAGAAAAGAGTACATTTGGCAATTTAAGGAGTGATTGCAAAAGTCATTTTAATTACACTGGTCCCCAGGAAAAGTTTTATGAAGGACACATAATATTTTAAAAGCAGGGAAAGGTAGGAGCATGCACATCCCTCAAGAAACATTCAAATGGAATATGGAAAGTATTCGGTGGAAATACTATGGGAGGTTGCATGTAGAATTTAGTAACTGTCCCTGGTGCTGACCTACTTTAAAAAAATATTATTCAGGTTGCTTTATTCCCTGTGTTGGTCCTTAGCTTCTGTTCACTGAATCTCGTGGATTTTAGAAACAGCTTTTAATACACTAAGTCTTTCCCGACACACATTTAGGTCCCATTTGGATATGATTTTGTACTTATCTTCATGTGTGTATGTGTGTGTTTCATTCTTAATACCACCTCAAGATTTTATGCATCTGAGTTTAGTTGCTTAATAAGTATCTGTGCATGAGAAGACAGCAGAGTTTGGTGGCTTGAACTAGAACTCTGAGAGGCCAGGGTTTAAATCCACTGGATGACCTTGACCTCAACGATAGGCAACGGCAAACCTCTGCTGAAAACCCATTGTTGCTGTAAGCCAGAAACAACTTGAAGGAGAGAAACAACCAACAAACACCTAAAGATGATTTTGAAGGCTCAATAATAATAATAATAATAATAATAATAATAGAATCCTAGAGTTGGAAAAGACCTGGTGGGCCATTCAGTCCAACCCCATTCTGCCAAGAAGCAGGAAATTCATGTTCAAAGCACTCTCAACAGATGGCCACCCAGACTCTGTTTAAAACCCTCCAAAGAAGGAGCCTCCACCACACTCCAGGGCAGAGAGTTCCACTGCTGAACAGCTCTCAATGTTAGGAAGTCTTTCCTAAGGTTCCATTGGAATCTCCTTTCCTGTAGTTTGAAGCCATTGCTCCATGTCCTAGTCTCCAGGGCAAGAGAAAACAAGCTTGCTCACTCCTCCCTCCTCCCCTCACATATTTAGGCATGGCTATCATGTATACTTATTTATATTCCGCTTTATCTTCCCAGAGGGACTCAGAGCAGATTACAGTACACATATGATCTGTTGGCTACTGGCTATGTATTGTTGTTTTATCGAATTTTATTGTATGTTTTATTGTGTATTTTATTGTTGTTGTGATCCGCCCCGAGCCTGCAGGGAGGAGCGGAATATAAAATTGAATAATAAATAAATAAATAAATATAGGCAAACATTTAATGCCTTTTTAAACAACAAACAATGACATACAATATACAGATAAGGTAAGAGCTTTCCCTTTTAAGCTCCAGTGCCTGGATGCGCTGCTCAACTTCCTGCCATGGGAAGGTGTTCTTGTTCCATTTTCCATGCCAAGGAGCCTGCTATCCATAGACATCTCTGATCTTTTTTCCAGCATGTCTGATTGACTGCATGTGGTACCTTTTTACCATCCTGCCAAGGTGGTACCAATTGATCTCACATTGCAAACTTTCGAACTACTAGGTTGGCAGAAGCTAGGGTTGAAAGTCAGGAGCTTACCCGAACTCATGGCTTCAAACTCCTAGCCCTCCGATCAGCAGCTTTTTCTGCAGCTTTCCTAACCATTGATTGCAATAGGGGGAAAGACTCAATGAGAAATTGATGGTTTTGGTTACCAGGAGACATTAAAGGAGAGAGAGAAAATAGACAAATATACATGTTTGAGGCCACAGAGGCACAGCGGGTTAAACCACTAAGCTGCAGAACTTGCTGACTGGAAGGTCGGAGGTTTGAATCTGAGGGATGGGTGAGCTTCTTTTGTTAGCCCCAGCTCCTGACAACCTAGCAGTTTGAAAACATGCAAATGTTAGTAGATCAATAGGTACTGCTTCAGCTGGAAGGTAATGGCACTCCATGCAATCATGCTAGCCGCATGCCCTAGGATGCGTTTACAGGCAATGCAGGCTCTTCAACTTAGAAATGGAGATGAGCACCACCCCCAGAGTTGGACCCGACTATGTTTAATGTCAAGGGGAAACCTTTACTTTTACTACATGTTTGAGAAGAGGCAGAAAAATTATTTATTTATTTATTTACTACACTTTTATCCTGCCCTTTTCAGCCCGAAGGCGTCTCAGGGCACCGAACAGACTGCCAACAATTAGATGCCGAACACACATAAATAAATCATTTAAAACAGGTTAAAGCACATAATAAAATTCATTTAAAAATTTAAAGCTATAAAAATCAATGACTTCCGGGTTAAAATCCATGTCCATGATGGGATTTGCAGTTCTTTCCGTCGTTTCAGCTCACACAGACCACTGTTGCCCCCACAAATGACAGAGCTGGACAAAACTTGGCACAAAGACACCCCCCCATGACCCTTTTTACATCCTGGTGTGATTTGGGGGAGAGTGGACCAGGGATGATGGGATTTGCAGTACCTTCACTTGCTTCCAGAGACCACTGTGATCCCCCTGAAGGATGTACCTTGACCAAACTTTGCACACAGACCCCCGCCCCCCATGACCCACTTTAGGTCCTGGTGAGATTTGGGGGAGGACGCATAGTGGAGGATGGGATTTGCAGTATGTTCTCCTGATTTTGCGGATCTGGACCAAACTTAATTGATATTACCTAACACCCCAAAATCATAATGGCAGAATGGGGTGAATTTGTTGGGAAGTCAGTCAAGGCCCTGGGAACAGGTGAAGGTGACAGATGAGTGAAGTTCATAGATGGGGATATAAAGTCAGTAAGATAGGCATTGGCATGGGAAGTTTATATGCTGTTCCAAATACATGGTGCATTGAGACACATGCAAATGTTTCCTGGCAATTCACACCCCCCCCCCTTCTTGCTTCTCCTGCACTTTTTTATCCTTCAACAAGCTCATCTATTCAAAAATTCACCCATGGTATTTTTTTAAAAGACAGGAGTAGACATACAAGACATGAAAATTGTGGATAAGTAGTTTAATGTCTCTGAGAGAGGGAGACATTGATTATGATTTTGGCCTAGTAAATTGGACAGTGAATACTAATGAAGATCAGCTCTCATCTGCAGACTCTAACTTAATCCAGCTACTTTGAACGATAAAGTATACACACACACACACACACACACACACACACACACATCAGCAAGGCAGGGGGGAAACTATTTCTAAACCTGCAAGCAGATTGCCACCCAGGCAGGAATTCTCCTGGGAGGATAACTTTTTCCTGTGATTGGAGACTGTAATTGTACAAAGGTTTGAAATGACTTTTCCCCCATTTATCCTTTAAATTGCAGTTAAAGTATAGAGTACACTGGCAACCCACTATATGGCTTGTGATTGTATTATAAAGGTTATGTCTACTTGCAATAAAACCATTCTACCTGACAAACGCTCTATGCTAATGGGATGAGATGTGCCTTGCTTCCCAAGTAGAAGTGTCCGTAATTCTAACAAGGTGTCAAAAGAAAGTAGCTTCAGCTTTTGAGCCAGCCTTGACAAGTGGCTCCTATAAATATGTTCAAGACTCTTTTTTTTAGCTCAAGCTTGGATTGAAAAGCTTGTGTTACGAGGCATGTTTAATTACATGTATATCGCTGGTAAGGCTCGGATTTTGAAGACATCGGGAAGAATGCAATAACAACTAAATCTATGATCAAAAAGGGGGGGAAAGGAAATTGGCTGAAGGATTTAATGTAATGTCAGGGCTAAGCAAAGGACCAGATCCTGAAGTGGTCAGATTTGAAGGTCTAGGGTTGATCGGTTGTCGGTTTGATATGGTAGTTATAAGAAGAATGGTCCCAGTTAATGCTCAAGATGAACAAGAGGTCAAGTCTCATTGAAAGCAACTTATGCCTTGAAGAATCAGAGAAAGGTGGTGTTACTGGTAATTGACAAGAGGTCAAGTTCCAGAGGCAGAAAAAGGTCAAAAACTCCAGCGAGCAGGTGATGTAGGCCAAGACAAGGACACAGGAGGCCAGGTTCCACTGCAGACAATATATAAGGAAGAGGAACAGGAACTGAGAGGAAGAATATTCAACTAGCTCCCAGAACTTGCCACATGCACTTCAGTGCTTCTGATATTTGAACGAGCAGTTTACATCATCTTCTAGGATTCATCTGAGACTTAGTTAAAGCTTGGAAACATTACATTTTGGACAATAACTCCCAGAACTCCAAAAATTATGTGAGACAATACGTGTTTTGTTTTGTTTGTTGAGATGGTGAAAAACACCTGAATGGAAGTTCACAATCAGTGAAACCACAGCTTGGAAAGATAATCGTTTTTTGTGGGAGTAGTTTGTAGTGACAAAAAATAGATTACAGTATGACATGTTGTTTGTGAGATTGTGGCAGCGATAGACTAAAACAGTAACAAATTCCAGGAAAGGGCTAGATAAAAAATGCAATCCAGTTTGGAGGTCGTTTTCTAGGTTCAGTAATTGAACCTGAACTCTTTTAGGTTCAGTAAATGAAAAAAATGACCCTTATGTGACACTGGAGGAAAGCGACAACATGCTAAGCTAGATAATTCTGTGGTGTGGTACATAGAGACTTCCCATGTTCTATGGAAATTAAGCATAAAAGCCATGCAACTTTCTATGTTGTATGCAGTAAATGCTAGGCTTGTGCATGGATTCATTTTAGTCTTCAGCTTGGTCAGATGGCCATAATGGCAAGAGCCCAGCCGTCATGGTTTCCCATCCATAACGGGACCACATGGCAGCTAATCACAGCTCCTCCACCCCTTTTTGGGAGCAGGCGGCTGCCGTTACCATTGTTGAAACCCAGGCTCCCTTGAAGGGAAGAACAGAAAGGGTCCCAGGAAAGTTGTTTCCTTAACCTCGTTGCTGAAACCCAGACTCCCTTGATGGGAAGAAAGGAAAGGGTCTCAGGAATGGAAAGGGGAGCCTCATAAGTACTCCATTGCCACCAATGGGTCAGAACTAGCTGGATTTTGGGATGTGAACCAAAAAAGGCTATTTGGCTACCCGCCCGTTTTCGGGAGGCACGCGGAAATGGATTATGAGCCTCTACTGGAATTTGGATGGCGGAAATTGATTGAGGTTCAGCTGAAATGCATATGCCTAGTAAATGCTTTGACATGTTACACAAAGATCATGAAAAAGGAAGAAAAACATATCTTTTGCACATGGAAGGTGAATTTAAAAGATAGGGTTAAATCAACCAGTGTCCTTCCTAGCCCCTTACTAGGTTCAGTTTGACAGGCGTTCATTGTTTCAATGTCTCCAGAATTCCTGCAAGTTATATGGTTCTGAAGGCAGGAGTAAGGTTTTCTTGCCATCAAAATTTGTCTTCCAGCTCCACAATACAAATTGCTCCCACATGAGGATTTCTCAACTGGGCCTCAAAAGTACCTTTTCATATTCTTTATCCAAAAGCATCATATCACAATCATTGATTCATGTTTGTGCCTGAAGTGGGCTGTGAAACCTGAATGCTTATGGTTAGTCTTGGTTCTAATTTAAGCTTCAGTGTCCCTCCCCCTGTGCAAGGAAATTCTCCTAATGATCTAATATTGCATTGCATCTTCCAAGTATTTCAGAACAAATCGTCCCTGGCTAGTGATTCCAAAGAAGACAGTGCTTTGGTGGAGCATCTGGTGAGACAGACTGTACTGACAGGACAATCTTTGATATGAAAATTGTAATTAAAAAATAGCCAAGATGTTGGCAATATTCTCTATATCTTTGTGCACTACACATTTTCTCTTCTGGAGCTGCTATCCACTTAGACAAGGCAAGGCATGCAAACCATCAGGCATAGTAAATGTGTCAAGTCATACAGAATTGATGTTCTGAGGTGGCAAATATTTCCCAGGATGGCCAAGAGGTCAAGATGCAGAAGAGGCAAGATGTTAAAACTTTACAGAAGCAGCCTTGATGCTGGGACAGTACAAGGTAGGCACGCACACACGCACGTTTGTATTTATATAGTATATGGGCTATGGAAAACATGGCAAAGTGGCAAACAGGATCTTAAATTTCCTCTGCAATTTTGGAAAGACAGGCAAAAAAACAATCTCAATGGGTACAGATTGCTGGACTTGGGGGGTTCTTTTGTCATAAGTGAAGCTATTAAAATCCTATGCTTTGACTAAAAATAAGGCAAGTATTGTTTATAGAATTGTAGGCTCATAGAGTGCGAAGTGGCCAACCAGTCCAACTCCCTGCCAATCAGCAGACGGGCATCCAGCATCTCCAAAGCTCTAGGTGCTCTTACTGCCTATTACAAGGGAAACCATCTGATTCTTAAGCCATCTAAAATGCAGATGTGTGCTTTTCATCTTAAGAATAGACAACCACCTCAAGCTCTGGGGGTGACCTGGGAAGGGATCCCACTGGAGCAATGCAGCACACCCAAATACCTTATAAGAAGCACTGCTTGACTATCAAGCAAAAAAATGGGTGCTAGAAATAATATCATACAAAAGCTGACTGGCACAACCTGGGGATCACAAGCAGACACAGTGAAGACATCTTCCCTTGTGCTTTGCCCTTCTGGTGCTGAATATGCACTCCTAATGTGGAATAAATCTCACCACATGTGGCCTTAATGAAACATTCCGCATTATCACAGGATGTTTATGTCCTACACCACTGGAGAAATTATACTGTTTAGCCGGTATTGCACCACCTGACAACCATCAGGAAGTAGCAGCCTGCAAGCCAATGCCTTAAACCATCGGATATGTCAGCAAGCCAATGCCTTAAATCAAGGATAGCTTCCTAAGTTTCACAGAGAACGACAGAGTCCATAAAACCCTGAACCTCAATCCATGGCTGATACCAGATGAGAAAGTCCCCCCACACAGAAGATTGGGTGACTTGGAAGGCACTGAACAGGATGTGCTCTGGCACCACAAGATGCAGAGCCAAAATGGGGCTACAAAGTAGAGGCCATGACATGCGAGCATGGAGAAGAGCAAATCACAGACCACAACTTGAGCCCTGTCACATGTGCAATGGAGGACCTTCTCACAGCGATACCAGAGGCACTCCAAGTGGCCAGCTTCTTGTTTATTTATTATTTATTTAAAACTTTTGTATCCCAATCTTCTCACCTCCGTAGAGGGACTCAGACCAGCTTACCGCAAGGATTCAATGCTGTTAATAAAACATCCTAGAACAATACAAGATTAAAATACATATAAGCCAAATCGCTAAAATAAAATCATGTTCAACTCAGTCCGGATATGTGGTCGCTCACTTTGGTCTGTAACCAGTCTCAGCCATTATTCTGGGAATGCTTCGTTCCATAGCCAGGATTTCACTAGCCTCCTGAAGGACAAGAGAGAGGGGGCAGATCTGATCTCGCTCGGGAGAGAGTTCCATAGCCGAGGGGTCAGCACAGAGAAGGCCCTGTCTCTCGTTTCCACCTTTGACAGCTTCTTGTCAAAGGAAATCTAGTATAATGCCAAGTTTTAAACTTTGTGTTTTTAAATACATTATAACTGTATCCTTAATTGGCTTCTGATACTATAAATAAATAAATAAATTTGTTTACAAACTGTCAGAGAAGGGGACTCCACCACACTCCAAGGCAGCTCTGACTGTCAGTAAATTGTTCCTAATTTTTAGGTAGGATCTATTTTCTTGCGATTGGAATCCATTGCCCCATGTTGTAGTCTCCAGATCAGCAGAAAAGAAGCTTGAAGATGGCTTTCATGTATCTTCCTTTCAAATATTTAAACATGGCTATCATGTTCCATGGCAACCTTCTCCAAGCTAAACATACCCTTCTTCCTAAGCTGCTTATCACTTTTTGGTGATAAGAGTACATACGATTCTAAACAACATTAAAGAATTGGAGGAGAGGGATAAAGGTGGAAGAAGAAATGTGAAAGAGAAAGATCAATGCTAGCGTATATACATTACAGTATGCACTGGTATTAATGTGTTGTTTATTTATTGATAGCTGTTGATGTATATTTATTGATGAATCCAGTATAGTTTGAGGGATGAAAGTAAGCGTCATTTTCATAACATTGTAGCACTGGAAAACCACAAGGTTCATCTAATCCAATCCCTTTCTGCCATGCAGCAACTCACAATCAAAGCACTCCTGACGGATGGCCATTCAGCCACTGTTTAAAAACTTCCAGAGGATATTCCATCACACTCTGAGACAGAAAATTCCAATGTCTACTAACTCTTGCCACCAGGATATTTTTCTTAATGTTTAGGGATTTGGTTATTGATTCTTTGAAGCAAGACTCCAGGTAATAAGGATCTTTTTCTCTTCCTCTTTTCCTAAAATGTATTTCAGAGGCAGGATAGAAAGGTACAACAGAAAGAAAGCAGACAATACACCAACATGGGGAGAGGGAGGAAAGTAAGAGTAAGAGACGTGTTTGTAGGGTAAGAGTATGTTTTAAAACACTTGAGGACTTGAGTATGACTGAACAAAGGAAGGGCAGAGCCATAATATGGAGATCACAAGAATCTGTAAGCAGGAAGGTTACTCTTATTTCCTTCTCTTTGGAATCTCTTGTTTCTGAGAGATCTCTTGAGAAGCAAAGAACATGCATTCAGATGACGGATGAGTGTAGGAGTGCAGAAACATAAAACCCGAGGCTGCTTTAGCATTCGAGTCTCTTATTTTCATGTGTGCCAACATAAACAAAGAAAAAGATCTAGAGCTGAGAGATAAGAGTGCACACTTTGCATGTAGGTGCATCCCCTGACGTCCCTACTTATCGGAAACCCCATAGGTGTTTTAGACCAAAGCGGAAAACTTACTGTCCTCCAAAAGTTGCAAGATTGAAATTCCCAGCAGTGTTCGACAACACAAACAATAATGAGGAATGTGTTATTGAAGGTTTTCATGGCTGGAATCACTGGTTTGCTGTAGGTTTTTCGGACCTATAGCATTCTCTCCTGACATTTTGCCTGCATCTGTTACTGTCATCTTCAGAGGTTCTGTTGGCAATGAAGTAAGTGGAGTGTCTGTCTATCTCTATCTATCTATCTATCTATCTATCTATCTATCTATGGAATGTACAGGGTGGGAGAAAGAACCCCACAGAGATTGGAAGAAACTACAGACCAGAAAAGGCATATCTACTGTGTTCTCTAATGTTTCTTCCATGCTGCAGAGAAATAGAAACTATCCCATCATTTCTCACAGCCAAAAGGACTTTTGAAACACAATAGGATAATCGTATTTATGACCGCCTGGAACATAACCTTTTACTCAGTGCTATTCAAGCTTGCTAATTGCAACATTTAGACTTGCTTTAACAGACAAGGGTTCTTTCTCCCACCCTGGACATTCCATGGATGGATAGATAGATAGATAGACAGACACTCCACTTGCTTCACCTCCAACAGACCTCTGAAGATGCCAACCACAGATGTAGGTGAAAGATCAGGGGAGAAGGCTACTGGAACATGGCCATACAGTAAAAAAAAAACCTCACAACAACCCAATAATGAAGATTGATTGGTACTGTGGTTCAGTCATCTTTGGAGAGATATATAGTTCCCTCCCTTTGTAAATGCAATACAGATCAATTGGATCAGCATAAGTAACTTGTGCTAGGGGAAAAATTGAACCTACACTTTGCATACTGAAGTTTTCTAGGTTCAGTGACTGAAGGAAATCGCAATGTTATATTGGAAGAAAACAGACATGGATGGATCTGTGGTGTGATACAATGAACATTCCCATATTCTATGGAAATACACCATAAAAGCCAAGAGATTTTCTATTCTGTGAGTTATAAATGCCTTGACACAAAAAATCATGGATGAAGTAATGCTTAATATCCAAAGGGCAGATCTAATGTGGTGATCAGAAGGTTTCCATTGTTTGCCATGACCAGAAGACTACATGAAGTCATGTCTTTGAAGGGAAAAATGGGGATATATGTTGGAAGTGGATGTGATGGGTCTTCTCTCTCTTTTGTGCCAACTTCATGGGTGCCCAAGGGATATGATCTAATGAAAGAACAAAAAAAACCCATACAGTGAAAAAGACAAATTACTTTTGTACTCTATTTCCATTTTATTTCATTATTTATATTTAAGTTTTATCATTGGGGGGGGGGATCCACTTGTATTTGATTAATTAGCATTTGAAAGATTAATTTCAGTATTAAAAAGTAAAATTCTTCCGCACTTATCATTAAAAAATAAGGTCTTGATTATTATGGATGTGTTTTTATATATTAATGAAACTGAAATGTATTTAGTTTGATTTAATATGACATTAACAATGACGTTGACAAGTGAATATGGTATTGTCTGTCCCATTGATTATAGTGCATTGAGTTCCTTTTCAAATGAGTGTAGCACATGTTGTATTTTGATAGTAAACTGTTTTATCAGTGTTTTTAAGGTCCAGCAATGTTCCCCTTTTGCACTACACAGTAGACTTGTGCATGGAATTTGTTTCTTCTGTTTTCTCTACTTTCTTTGGTACCTTCGGCGCTTCAAGAGATCATAATGGTAAGGGCTCTTCCAGTACGTAAACCTGCCCGACACAAAATTAAGTGGGAGCCAATACTGGCTCCTCCTCTGCTTTTTTGGCATGTTTTTCTTAATTAATCCCACAACAAACAAAAAGAAAACCTTCATTATCTGAAATCTACTACCATCTACCTCTCATCTTCTAGGAGACCATCACTCTTCCTTACCTGGAAGTGGGAAGCCTCCTTTAAATGCCTTGGAAAAAGTGTATGGCTGCTGGTGTGGTGCAGTCTGGGAGTGAAAGCGTGAGAGTCTGCCTGCAGCCAAGTGCCTCTCCTCTAAAGTTAAAATTGCCTTGCCTCCTTGCCTTGGAAAGAGTGTGTGTGGCATGCAGGCATAGGAGAGAAAGTGTATGTGCCTGCCTGCAGCTGAGCGCTTCTCCTCTAGAGCAGAAACAGATAAGACGCCTTCTTAAAGCTCACGCCTGCCTGTACTGAGCACCTCTTCTCTAAGAAACAGCTTCAAGAACCTTGGAAAGAGTGCATGTGGCATGTAGACCTGCAGCCAAGTGCCTCTCCTCTAGAGTAGAAACAGCTTAAATTCCTAAAATGACAGGAAGGGGAGTCAGGGGAGCCCCCCACCCACTATAATGGACCGATAGAAAACAGATCTTTTGGCATCCCAGAGTGAAAACAGATATCTGCCCTCCCAAATTTGGAAAAGGGATTGGGCCCCCCACTGAAATGGACATGAAACAGGTCAAGATTTACTCTGATTGCACAAGCCTACTACACAGTAATAACACTATGGTTCCACTGTAAATGTCATGGCAACACCTTATATATTCCTAGATTTTCAATTTGTTGTTATTGTGTGTGTACAATAATTCTCACTTTACTAAAACCCTACAGTTAAACAATAATATGGTTTTCTTGGTAAGATTTGTTCAGAGCAGTTTGCCCTTGCCTTCTTCCGGAGCTGAGCAAGGAATATTCTGCATTATATGAATTTACACTGATCAGATAATGTAGTTTCAAACTGCATTATTTGGCAGTGATACATGGGGCCCTAACAGGCTTCCATGATTGAGATTCAAATGATGACTCCAAAGCAGAGCCAGAGTCCAGTACTCAAACCACTGCATCACCTTGGAAGAAGTGAGCAACTGGGGCTGGCTTCCGGTGGATGAAGCCACACCCCAGTTGCAGGGAGGCTCCATCCAGATCCTCCCCCTTTTCACTTCCTCGTGGGAGGGAGGCAAAGCTCCTTCCTCCCAATATGCATTGGGGGGAGGTGGCCATATATTTAGAGTTTAATAATTTCTTAAGCAAATCATACTTGAAATCTTCAAACTACCACTTCCAGGTTTCCATAAGATGTAGCCATGACAGCTAAAATAATACTCCAGTGTGGATGGTCTCAATATATAGGTTTAGTAGCTCTGCAGATTCTCTCCACTCTGCAAATCTGGTTTTCCGTACTGAGATCTTCTCGCACTTCAAATGCAGGTCCAAATGCATTGAAATGTGTTCATGGACAAATATATGTCTCATGATGGAAACTTTCCTAGAACAATCTAGGAAATAACAATAACAAGAAATTGCAAACATTCCCTTTCCATTTTATCTTAATTTCTCTTTACACTTAGGCTTTTTCGGTTGTGTTGTTCAAAATAGGTCTGAAACACTAAATAATACTTTACTAGCAGCAGTTAGAAGTCCCTTGTGCAATCTTATTTTCTGGGAACTGTAATTAAAAATGGAGCTATGGATGGATGCATTTATCTCATTTTGTTCTATCTTTTTTACTTTATAATATTTTTTCCTATCAGTATCCACATTGATTTGCATGGGGGTGGGCTGTCAAAATAATATGTAACTATGGATTTTATTTCAACATTAATATTTTAAAGCTTTTGTTATTTAAAATGGTTTAAAATATGTGTGTGTGTGTGTGTGTGTATTTTACTGGTATTGCACCCACCACATGATATCCGCCGGGTAGTAGCAGCCAGCAATGAAAGAACCAAGGCATTGACATATCTGGCCCACCCTCTGTTCAGATATCATCCAGCATGTCAATGACTTAAATCAAGACAGAGCTTCCTAAGATCTACAGAGATAGTCATAGGAACACCTCAGCAAATGTGAGTCCATAAGTGGCAGGCTAAAACCTGGAACCTCAATCAGTGGCTGAGATTGGATGAGAAACTCCCTCATGGGCACATAGAAGACTGAGTGACTTGAAAGGCACTGAACAGACTCACTCTGGCACCATGAGATGCAGAGCCAGACTTAAGAAATGGGGCTACAAAGTGGAGTCCCCAACATGCGAGTGTGGAGAAGAGCAAACCACAAACCACCTACTACAATGCAGCCTGAGCTCTGCCACTTGCACAATGGAGGACCTTCCTACAATGACACTAGAGGTTTGTTTGGAGGTTCTAGCAGGTAAGCGCAGCTATCGTATACTCTGAACCAAAGACTGGAAACCTCGGGACACTCTTTCTATACCTGGGACATCATCCTCTTCCACTGAGCATGCAGCTTCAGGAGGGGTGCACATGGAGCAGTGAGGGAGGAAGGGGACACCTACCTAGCCAGCCAGATCAGCCGAATCAACCCTGGTGATCAATGGGGTGACCGATGTATAGCCAGATCGCCCTCACATCCACTACAGGCACTCCAAGTGGCCAGCTTTTGGTTAAAGGAAATTTAGTATAATGCCAAGTTTTAAACTTTGTTTGTATGCTGCAAGTCGCTTCTGCTCGCTTCTGTTGTGAGAGAATCAGCCATCTACAAAGATGTTGCCCAGGGGACGCCAGGGTGTGTTGCAATCCTGCGGGGGGGGGGCTTCAATTTGCTTCAGACATGATAAAGAAATATATACAAATAGGTGGACGATGCATGAGAACACTGAGAGAATTATGTTCTGGTGTACACTAGGACACACTTCTTTCAATAGTCTCGTGCATCTTGGGAAAATGAGAGCACAGATTAGCAAAAAGATGAATGGAAAAGAATTGACCTTTTCCGTTTCCTTTTGGACAATTCTTCAAACATCGGTCTTCAAGGATGTTCGCTCTCAGTTATTCTCACCGTCCTCTTTGAGGATGAACCTGCCTCAGTTCCTAAAAGATACCCAATATGTTTGTAGTGGCTTGTTCCTTAATGGGGCACTGATGTCACTTTATGACAAAATGCTTTCCGCTCTGTACCTACCTTTGATCAGGCTCCTCCACCGCCCACTCGCTTCTGCATCTCCGTTCCTGCTCCGCATGTGACATGTTGTGCAAATGTTTCCCATGCTTGTTTTTCAAGTGGCTTCTTAGAGCAGACATTCCCCAGAGTGTACTTTCTCTTTCTTTACTAGCACTTTTTTCTATATCAACAACAGATTGCATTGCTGCCATCCGTTAGATTTAAAATAGAGGAGGTTTTTTTTTCAAGCAAGAAAGAGACAAATCCTCTTTTGCAGATGCCTCTTTTCTTTTCTTAGGATCTTTTCTGGATGCCCTTTTTCACAGGTGTCACGCCTTATGGATCTGACTCCCAAGTCAGATTGGATGCTTCAGCAGCTACCAGACTCAAATGTCGCCATTATAAGCAATGGGCAAGATCTATATTCAGGAAGAAGATCCAACTCAAGGGCTTGGTGCTTCTTACGGCTGACTTTGAAGGTATATTATTTCAGTTCAAGGCAGTGCTGGCTCCCAAGAAAGATTGGTAGGAAGTGCTGTCACAAAGCAAAAGGCATTTGACCAGAGGAAGGGTCACAAATGTCTAAGCAACACGAAGGAGAGAGCTACTTTCACAGATGCACATATGTTGGAACTGAGGCTGTGATCACTACCATCTGGAGATGGCATAGCAATAAAAGTTTTTAAAAGATACATAGGAACTGATGATTTTTTTAAAAAAAATCTATCCAAGTCATAGTCTGAGGGTGTGTTGGACATAGCTTTGGGAGGCACGCAGTTTAGATTCTTTTCTTTTTCAAATGACGCTTGAATCACGATTCAAAATGCGGATCTTTTAAAAATGCATGCAATCATTGCAATCAACAGAAAACATAGTGTTGTCAAAGGCTTTCATGGCTGGAATCACAGCGTTGCTGTGAGTTTTCTAGGCTGTACGGCCATGTTCTAGAAGAATTCTCTCCTGACGTTTCCCCCACATCTATGGCAGACATCCACAGTAGTTGTAAGGACCTCACAACCTCTGAGGATGCGTTCCATAGATGTGGGCGAAACATCCGGACAGGATGTTTCTCGAACATGACCATACAGCCTGGAAAACTCAAAGCAACCCAGAAAACATAAAGGAAATTACTAGCATTAATAATTTTTTAAAAAACATGTATGCACATTTGGAAAAAAAACTCCACACACACCATAGCACGTATAACTGTCCATGTCTTCTTTCAGTTGTAAGAATGCAAAAAAAACTTATGTTAGGAATACTCACATAAGTGTGCTTCAAACTGAGAGTAAAACATGTTGGCATCCATAGCCATATTTTTCTCCCAGAGCTCCCCCCCCCCAACCCCACCCCACAGAATACCAGCCGTCCCTTTAAACTTTAAACTCAAAATGGAGATAGAAAGTGATGAAACTTTTGACATCTGAAAAGTAAGGTATTTGAAGAGGTAGGACCATTTTCCTGTTTGCATGAATTGGAGAGATTGAGAGCAGAACATGACTGAAAAAGCCTTGTGGATTATTGGGAGTTTCAGGGGCCACAGAATTGGGATCAGGTGCTGCGTGCATCCCATTGTTTAATCTTCACCTTCCCCTATTATATATTACATTTTTACATTCTCTGCTCATTCAGGATTAGAGGAAAAGTACCTGCCCTGCCCTCTGAATCAGCCCTGTGGTATCATAAGAGTTATAATATTGACAAACATATTGATTTCATCCTGGAGCAGGCAGGTCCTTGAGTACGAAGTGGGAAAGGGCTTGACACTGAACCCACCCTCCTCCACACACATACATAAGAAAGTTGTATTTATTATACTTACTTGATTTTATCCTGCTTTCATCCCAAGAATGCGTTTCAAGGTAGCTGAGAGTTCAATGAAGCAGATACCATTAAAACATAACACGAATGAAAGCATTAAAATACAATTTGAAAACACACGAGTAAAAGAAAATACAATTCCACACAATTAAAAGCATCCTCATCAGCCTGTTCCTAAGGCTCACCTGAATTGAAAATAGCCTTTGTTGTGTATTAAACTACTGACTTGGAGATATATGCATTTGTAGCTGCATTTTAGAAGAAAAAGAAGAAAATGCTTGTATTGTTTTTTGTATTTTTACAAGAGAGCTTTCCCAAATCCGATAAAGGATCATATTAGAGAATACATTCCTTCAGAGAGCCTAGATGCAAATTACATACCTCACTTCGTATTGAGCCTGTTCCAAACACCAAATATCATTGTACGTCAGATGTTACCCTTCAACTTTTTCCCTTTTCTTTGCAATTGATTGTGAAAGAGAAAGGCATCTATGGCATCCTAGAGAATTATAACATCCACAATAGGAGGAGAAGCACAAGCATCAAGAACTCTGGAAAATATGTTTATCAAGAGACCTAAGTCTATGTTACCTGTATTAGGTAGGCATGGATTAGAACCCAAAAATCACGATTCTAAAATCAAATGGGGGGGGGGTTGATTAGTAATAGAAAGACTTACAAAAAAATTTCCAAAAAGTTCTAAAATGTAACGTGACTACTAACGAAATTCTAAATTGGTTCTAAAGTCTGAAAAGCAGGGGAACAGGACTGACACTGTTTTAAGCACAGGCAAATCAAGGGGCAACATTTCCCTTGGTTTCCTTGCAGGGAGATATAAAGCATTAATATATTATTATTAGTATTATTATTATTAAATAAAATAGTCAAGGCTTGCTTCTCCAGAGCATTTATTAGAATTAAATAATAAATTCTAATAGTAAGAATGTAGTAAGGGTGATAGTGACCTGGAGGGTATGAGGAACGTGCTCTTGGTAAACTAGAACATGCTCTTAGGTTTGTAGTTAGAGCCCTGTCAATTTTACAGTATTTCAATCCATGTCTGTTATCAATTATGTAAGGCCACAAGCACTCTAGTGCCCTCAAGAACAAGCAAACATATTATTATAATTATGTCAGGCCCAAGTTGTTTCTATAATTATTTTAGTATTATTATTACTTCGCTGTGCGTCTCCCATTGATTTTGAGAGCTGTTGTTGCTCTTAGACACCTTAAAGTCATATGGCTTGACATGACTGCATGGATTGCTGTTATTTCCCACCAGAGCAATACCTATTGATCTACTCATTTTACATTGATCCCAGTGGCATCAATAACAAGTAGGGCCCTTCTTCCAGGAAATTAGAAGGGGTAAATATTATTATATTATTTATTATTTTTATTAGAATTGAATAATGCCCTGGGCCCTTCTTCCAGGAAATTAGAAGGGGTAAATATTATTATATTATTTATTATTTTTATTAGAATTAAATAATGCCCTGGGCCCTTCTTCCAGGAAATTAGAAGGGGTAAATATTATTATTATAAAATAGTTGCCTACCTTCTCCAGAGCTCTTTTCACTGCAGCTTTCTCCCCATTCATTTTGCCATAGATCTCTAGGAGGTTTGAACTCTATGGCTTTTCCTTGAATCTGCACTTTTCCTGCTCCTCTCCGGGCTGTTTTCAACCCCTTCTCCCATTGTTTCAGCCTGCCTCATGTCCTTCTCGCCTGCCCTCCTATCCAGGCCCCTTTCCCTGCAGTTTAAAGTGCTTTTTTCATGAGTCCTCCAGCCGCTCTAGGACTTCCGGTTTTGATCTCTCTATGGTTCTGGCTGGTTTTTCTCTTCCTGGAGACAAGGCCTTTCAGTTAAAGTAGGCCTCGAGCATGGAAAGGCCCCATCTGACTGTGAGTAATGTCTGGGATTTTGGATTTTGGATTTTGGAGGGGGTAATAGGGAGCCTTCCGAAATATTTAGAATTCTAACGAAATTTTGGGCCCAGGGGGTTCGAAAAAGAAAGTCCACTTCCGGGATTGGCCTTGCGATCCGTAAAAACTTGAAAGTCCCATTACATACGAATCACTTACGAATTCTTTTGATTTTCACAACTTTTTTCTCATGCCTAGTATTAGGATATTCCACAAGGTTTCTAATATTTAAATGCATATAGCATTGCAACCAGTACATCCAAGAAAATTCAATGTCCAAATTCCTAATACAACAGAGGTGAGCAATTGTATGGGGACCAGTTCATTTCTCTCATACCTTCCTTTGTTTCATTCATTTCTTTGAAAAATTCAGGAGCACGTAAAGGTAAGGCCCCTCCCAGCTCAACACGAAAGCAAGTAAGAGTAGGTCTCAGCTCCTGGTCTGCTTTTTGGCATCACAGTTTTATCTTTTTATTAATCCCCAGCAAACAAAAAGTGAGCCCTCATTCCCTGAAAATGACTCTCCTCTTCCAGGAGGCCATTGCTCTTCCTTACCTGGAAGTGGGAAGCCTCCTTAAAATGTCTTGGAGAGTGTGTGGCTGGCTGGCATGGTGTAGCCATGAGAAAGCTCACACGCCTGCAGCTGAGCGCCTTCCAGAACTGGCTTCCTCACCTTGGAAAGATGTTGTGTGTGTGGCAAGAAGGCCCAGAAAGTGCATGCCTGCCAGTGCCTGCAGCAGAGTGCCTCCTCTAAAGTAAGAAACAGAACTTGCCTCTGTGCCTCAGAAAGAGAGTGCAGTATGCTGTGCAGGCTAAGAAAGCATGCACACCTACCCATGCCTGCAGTAGAGTGCCTCCTCTAAGAAACCGAACTTGCCTCTGTGCCTTGGAAAGAGAATGCATGTGTGGTTTGCAGGCTCAGAAAGCATGCACGCCTGCCCGTGCCTGCAGCTGAGCACCTTCTTTAGAGTAAGAAACAGCAGGTAAGAAGAATACTTTTTAAAGCGAGTGCTGGGAGCCTAGGTGGGAAGCCCCCCCCCCCAAATAATGTGCTGATAGAAAGCAGATCTTTCAGCACCCCAGAGTGAAAACAGATATCTATCTGCCCTCCCAATTTTGGGAGGCTCCCAAAAAAATAGATTAGGGCCCTCACTGAAAGCCAGGACGCGAAACGGGTCAAGATTTACCCTGAATGCACAACCCTACTAATAACTACAATTCCCATGTTTCTGATTCTGCATGTTGGTATCACAGCAATAGGACATTTGGTTTGCATGCTACTGTTTTCCCAGCCTTGGAACTCAAGGATGATTCTTAACCAATTTCCTTTCCTCCTTCATTTGTCATAAGTTCTTCTCATTAAGTTTAAATGGAAAAGGCAGATGCAACCATTGTTAGGGTTAATTCATTTTAAAACTGGCTCAAGGTTCATTAAAAATGCTCCCAAATTAGAATGGATTTGGGATTTTAAAAGGCATAAATGCATATGAGAGCATGTCCACTTTCAAAATGCATTGCCACTACAAATGTGTAACATTTCTAGTGCTCATGCCAAAATTCACCTGCACCTGGAAAATGTACCTTTATGTGTTTTAGTAGACTAATAATGCATATCAAGCCAACCCCAATAAACCTAAAAACATTCATGCATATACATATATACATATTTACATGGTTGCGAGGAAAATAAAGAATTTTTAGAGGAGTTTTTGTGTGTGTCCAATTATGAGGCATTCTGACAATAAATTAACTACCTCATGCATTATTCACAGTGACAAATAAAAGGGATTTTTTCCCCTTCAAAGGTAGCCAAGTAACAGATTTCTTTTTTTCTGCCCCCATATGCTAAATAAGTAATTCCTAGTCAACAGCACTACAGTTCTGGAGGATACTGATGAATCGGACAGGGAGGTCTCCAAGAAAGTCTGTGTGGAAGATTAACTTCAGACTCATTCATGTTTGCAGCCAATGAACCATAGTTACATTTATGCTAAGATGCAATCCATGATGCATTTAATTTAAGGAGCAGGTCCGAAACAGATTGGGATATTATTTATTTATCGTATCAGGAGCGAACCAAACAATTGTATTGTATTTTAAAAATACACACACAAAGTTTGCAAACTTGGCATTCTAAAATGTCCTTTGACCAGCAGCTGGCCACTTGGAGTGCCTCTGGTGTTGCTATAAGGAGGTCCTCCATTGTGCATGTAACAGGGCTTAGGTTGCATTGTAATAGGTAGTCTGTGGTTTGCTCTTCTCCACACTCGCATGTCATGGACTCAGCTTTGTAGCCCCATTTCTTAATGTTGGCTCTGCATCTCGTGTGGCCAGAGCGCAGTTTGTTCAGTGCCTTCCAAGTTGCCCAGTCTTCAGTGTGCCCAAGGGGAAGTCTCCCATCCAGTATCAGCCACTGATTGAGATTCCGGGTTTTAGCCTACCACTTTTGGACTCTTGCTTGCTGAGGTGGTCCTGCGAGTATCTCTATAGATTTTAGAAAGCTAAAATTTAAGATTTTGGCATGCTGGCTGATATCTGAACAGAGGATGGGCCAAAGATGTCAATGCCTTGGTTCTTTCAATGCTGGCTACAGCTTCCTGGCAGACATCAGGTGGTACAATGCCAGCTAAACTTCATATATATAGTAGAACAAGTAGAATATATATATATTCACACACACACACACACATACACAGAGCCAAGGATAAAGTGTGTTTTTGGTCAATTCTTCAGTAGCCTGTATTTATTTATTTATTTTACCCCAATCTTCTCACCTCCGAAGAGGGACTCAGACCGGCAAACAGTAAGTATTCAATGCTAACATTTAAAATCTAAAACATCATACATTTACAATAAAATTATCAATTACAAATACAATAAATACATAAAATGCCTTTCGCCAAAGTAAAATCGAGTCCAACTCAATCCGTGTATTCGGTCCGTATCTAGTGGTTAGTGACTTTAGTGTTAGTGTTCAAATGCAGTATTTTGGTATTTTTGCAATGTTGAGAATGAAGCAATTATTTAGCATCCTCACTATGCATCTATTAACCATCACAGTGTATTTCCTAGAGCAGGGGTGCTCACACTTTTTCAGCATGTGAGCTACTCTTAAAGCAACCAAGTCCAAAAGATCTACCTGCTCCCACCGCCATGCGCTCCCACACGCTCCTGCCGCTGCGTGCTCTTGCCACCGCGTGTGCTCCTGCTGTTCTCCGCCCGCCCAGCGCTTCTTCCGCCTGCGGGGCATTGCAGGAAGGAGAAAGCACGAGGCGGGGCATCCAGAGGGAGCACTCCGCCCTGCCTGTCTCGCCGGCAACGGAGGCTGCACAGCTGCTTTTGGACAAGAGAGAGGCAGGGCGCTCCTTCCAGAGGCCCCGCCTTGTGTTTCGTTCTTCCTGCAATGCCCCGCAGGTAAAAGAAGCACCGCGAGAGCAGAAGCCAGCAGCAGGAGCGCGCATGCGCGCAGGGTGTGCGCGCGCATGGCAGGAGCGCCCCATCTAGTTGGTGAGGCCCGAAGATCACCTGGAAGAGGGCCGAAGATCTACTAGTAGCTCCCGAGCTACCTAATGAGCACCCCTGTCCTAGAGTGTGGTGAGAAAAGCATTTGAATTCATTTGCCCTTCTTGGGACCGTTGAAGTATTCCCTTGTCCTTGACAGATGTTTGCTTGCTTCTGCTCTAGGCAAAAGACCTTCAGTTATGGGAGGCCACTCTCTACTATAACACTAAATTCTCTGCCTTTCACACTTCAGGCAAACAGTTTTCCCAAACTGTTGACAAGACGACAGTACATTTACAAGTTTTGGAGAGAATAAAGAGGCTCTTCCCTCTTCTAGATAGCTCTAATGCCTCACTAAAGTACACAAGACAGGGGGTGTCAAAATCATTTTCACCAAGGGCCACACCAGTCTTATGGTTGCCTTCAAAGAATCAGTTGTAATGGTAAGACTATATAAATGTAACTCTGTTGTACTAACAGTGAAAGCCTTGCAGGCTACATAAAATGATGTGGCAGGCCAGATTCGGCCCATGGTCCTTGCATTGCTATAGGATGTAGGAGCTATAGCAACTGCAGCAGAGTTATAATTGTGTAGTGTGAAAGATGTCTCCATACATACAAATTATCTTAGGAACAGTACTTTGGAATTGAGAGAAATGGCCCCATACTCTGCGGTCAAGCTACATAGATATCCCCTATAATTGAAAAGTGGACTAGAAGATAGATAGATAGACCAAGGCCAAATCATTTCTTTACAACTATGAATATAGATCTAGAGTCGTGGATTTTCCCTAATTCAAAACATGCCTACAGGGCCAACTGTCTATAGGGAAGAAGTGCCCACTGGCATGATTTGAGTTAGAGTATATTCTCCACTCCAGTTTAGGCATGGGCACAAAATTTGTTCCTACTATTGCGTGTGCAAGCATGACACACCTCGCGCCAAGAAACATGCGGACACATTGGTTGGATAAGTGGTTGGATAAAATTGGCCACAACTCGTTTATTGAAAGCAGGAACGAAGGGGTTGGCGGCCATGCTTGGGTCCTGGATCATGGTAGACGGCCCCCACAAATGCCTTGAGGAGATAGCAAGCCAGGGGTGCGAGCGGCCAATGCCTGTCCACGGAAACTCAGCACCCCAGTGGGCCTGGGCGTTATCCCCCTAACAACCAAGGGGTGATAAGCCAACCTGATCCAGGGGCCAAGCCACACGCCACACGCCGGACACGGAGCTGCGACAATAACATAACACAATATAATGTCCTAAACATGGTACAATAAATAACAGATACACAAACAGAGCAAAACCAACAATGCAATGAGTAGGGAGGGTGGGCGGCAAAAACAGCCTGCCTCCGAATGAGGCCAGGCAGTCCCGGGCAGCACAAGATACCTGCCCGGGCGGAAATCTGAGCCAGCCAGAAACAGGGAGGGGGCAGGGCGAGGCCAGTCCCCTCATTGGCCGGCTGGCCTGGATGGCAGGAGACCTTCCTGCCATCCGGGGGGCTTCTGGGAGGAAGAAGCTCCCCCGGGCAACAAGATGGCGGGAGGGCAATGCTGCTCCGCAACCCGTTGTGGCTGGTAAGTCAGCCACGCCCATTGCGTGTGCAAGCATGACACACCTCGCGCCAAGAAACATGCGGACACATTGGTTGGATAAGTGGTTGGATAAAATTGGCCACAACTCGTTTATTGAAAGCAGGAACGAAGGGGTTGGCGGCCATGCTTGGGTCCTGGATCATGGTAGACGGCCCCCACAAATGCCTTGAGGAGATAGCAAGCCAGGGGTGCGAGCGGCCAATGCCTGTCCACGGAAACTCAGCACCCCAGTGGGCCTGGGCGTTATCCCCCTAACAACCAAGGGGTGATAAGCCAACCTGATCCAGGGGCCAAGCCACACGCCACAAAAAGGGGGGGGCATCCTTGGACCCCACCCCTTTCCGCCAACCCAAATTCCTATCCTCAATAAGCGGAACTGATGACTGGCAGCTGCCAAGTCCTCATGTGATAGCCACTGCAGTGGAGCCGCTGCTCCGGCCATTCTCCAGGTTGCACACCGATGACTGGCAGCCGCCAAGTCCTCATGCGATAGCCACCGCTGTGGAGCCGCTGCTCCGGCCATTCACCAAGTTGCACACCGCTGACTGGCAGCCGCCAAGTCCTCATGCAATGGCCACTGCTGTGGAGCTGCTGCTCCGGCCATTCTCCAAGTTGCACACTGATAACTGGCAGCCGCCAAGTCCTCATGCGATGGCCACCGCTGTGGAGCCACTGCTCCCTGCTTCCAGCCATTCTTCAAGTTGCCACTAGCAGTGTGCGCTGGCCATCTCAGCGGGAGGCGAAGCCGTGACCGTGGCTCTGGCCTCCTGGCCGTGACGCCGTGCTTGTGCCGAGCACCTGCTCTCTTGGCCGCAGCCGCCCTGTGGGGGTGAGAAAAGACAAACCAGCAGCCTGTGCGCCGTCTGGGAGGCGGCCCGGCCTGATGAAAGAGGTGTATGCAGATGCTTTCCATCCTCCCATGGCCTTGATAACATCAACGGGAATGCCTTCAGCTGCCGCGGCGGTCGCTGCTCCAATCCCTGCCTCCGAATGAGGCCAGGCAGTCCCGGGCAGCACAAGATACCTGCCCGGGCGGAAATCTGAGCCAGCCAGAAACAGGGAGGGGGCAGGGCGAGGCCAGTCCCCTCATTGGCCGGCTGGCCTGGATGGCAGGAGACCTTCCTGCCATCCGGGGGGCTTCTGGGAGGAAGAAGCTCCCCCGGGCAACAAGATGGCGGGAGGGCAATGCTGCTCCGCAACCCGTTGTGGCTGGTAAGTCAGCCACGCCCATTTCTACTGTTTCTTTTGTGTCTTACATTTCTTCAGAAGCAAAAAATGATAAGATCCCTCACCACATTAAAATCTGCTCGACATGAAAGCCTGCTTTACACCGTGGCAGGGTAGGCTACCTCATCCACTGCCATGACACTATGCGAATATTTGTCTTCAAACTGCTGCCACCATTTTATGAGAGAGAGACCAACTGGTATACTTTTGTGAGGAAAGCTATTTGTGAGGGTTAATGAGGGTTCTTGTGAAACAGGAATAAACATTTAAACCTGAGGCTTGACTTTTGAAATCAATGGCACAGAGAGGTTTTTAAGATGAAATAACAATCAACAGTTTATTCTGGCACAAAAGCTTGGTTTGATACTTAGTATAACTCTTCCGAGGAGGCACGACTTTAAAAGGTTACAAATGTTCTAGTGATGGCAAATACTAAGTTATAATGATTAACTATTGCTATCACTCAGCTATATCAGCTTCTAACTCTTTCAATACACATAGGCACTCTGGCCTTCTTCAGACACTTTGTCTTTATTTAGCCCACAGGCTTTACAATAAAACTAGCTGGCTCGCAGGCTCAGCTCACCAGGACTGTATTCTCACAGCCTTAAATGTCGACTCCTAACCCTGCTCTCTCTAGAGCTGGTCAGACCTAACGGCTCTCTCTGAGCTCTCAACACTAACTGTCTTAGAGCTGGTCTGACAGTTAAACTGTCAAATTTCAAACTTCCCCAAAATTCTATTCTTGCCTCTGGTAGAAAGCTGTTGGCTCCTCCCACTTCTGCCTCAGAGCCACGTTGCTATGGCAACTCTGCTCTACCTGCAGAGATGTGCCCTCAACATCAGCTCTCTCTGGCTCACACCATCCCAACATTTCAATACACATGTAAAATCACATTCAACCTGCAACAAAATTATCACGTCACCACACTGCTTTTGTGTGCATCCAAACTTGCCTTCTTGACTTAGAAAGTGTGTGTGTGTGTGTATCAGGCCATGCAGGCAGGCAGGCCTGGAGCTTGGCTGCAGGTGCGGTCCAGGTTTCCCTGCACACACCACCACATATGCACATGTGGGATGAGATCCTTTGGCTTGATTTAGGCGATCTCTCGTTATCCGAGTATGATGGCCTTCTAAGTATAGTGTCTTGGCGGTAGGTCTGTAGGTGGCTGTGGAGCCCTATTCTTGATCTGTATGTTCTCCCACAGTGAGGACATCAGTTTGCAGGTGGAGGGCTGTCAGTAGCCGATGCCCACGGCCTTGGTCATGGCCGATGGGATCCGGATCCCGACCAGCACCCTAGCCATAACAAACCCCAGCTGGCTGCCTGGGACCAAAATGATAGGGCCGTTCCCAAGGGAGCGGTGCAGCCCTGTGAGACTGGGGAGATGGGGTGCTTCTCAGGGAAGGGGTATAAAAGGTTCGTGGGAAGATGGGACTGTATTTTTTGGCTTCAACTGTTGTGTACCTCAATAAAGAATTTGGATTGACCGGACGGACTCCGCGTGGTTCATCTTCAGCATTCGAGCAGCCTGACAGAAGCCAAAAAGTCATCGAGCCGTCCCGAGCAACCGGAGAAGCTCAATATGCAGGGAGAAGCAGCTGGCAAAGCACTCACCGGCGCGGAGGCTCCATCGCCATTGTGGAACCTCACGCTGGACGAAACCAAGATAACGGAGGCTTGGAGTAAGCGTGAGAGTGCATTCCGGGCAGGAGAAGCCGCTGCCGCCTCCCTGGGAGAGGGGAGCCCGAGAGCGGTCTCCCCGATGCATGTGGCCGTGCTGGAGGGCAGGGTACAAACCCTGGAGACCACATTGCATACCATGTCCCAGGCGTGGGATAGAAGGGATCAAGCGTTGCTAAGAGGGCAACGAACCCGGTCGGCATGGAGTGCCATCTCGATTGGGAAGCCCCGGGAGGCCTGGGCGAGATGTGGCAGGGACCCCCCTTCCTGCGGCTCCAGGTCCGGCCTGGCCGCCCCAGAGACGCGAAGAGTTACGGGCGGAGTTTGGAGGCGAGGCCAACAGAGTGGCGTTTTTCACTACCATTGCCCGCAATCATATGGAGGATTATGGGCACACGTACCTGAGCGAGAGGGGCCGTGTTCGAGCCATCGGAGCCACCTTCAGAGGCTGGGCGGTGGATTGGTTCGTGCAGTGCCATGATCGGCACGACCCATGCCTGCAGAATGTGGTGGCATTCCTTAGAGCGGTGGAGGAACGATTCCGAGACCCGCTGGCGCGAGTCAAGGCCAAGGAGGCGCTCCGGGCGCTCTGCCAGGGGTCCTGCTCGGTGACCGAGTACACCGAGGAGTTTATGGCGTTGTCCGGCAGGGTGGTCGCAGGCCACTTTGCTGGAGCTATAGAAGGATGGCCTGCGCCGCGACATCTTGGAATGGAGTCTGCACCGTGACGATCCGGGTACGCTCGACTGGTGGAAGCAGCTGGCCGGAAGGGTGGAGGCGACCATTGCCCAAGTACAGCGAAGTAAGAGATTATTTGCGGCTCCTGCCAAGGCGCGGTCCGAGCCCAGGCAAGGATTGGGGCCGTCGGTGGAAAAGCCGAAACCAGCCAAGGCGACCCCCGGGGGGAAGGCAAGCGCCTGCTTCGTGTGCGGAAAGGTGGGCCACCGAGCGGCTGTTTGTGGACAGCGCAAAGGCATGGAAGGATGGCGGCTCGTTGTAGCGGCAGGACGAAGAGCGTAGAGCGTAGAGTTGGTTCCTGAGTGGGTGAGTCCTGTCCCCCGGAAAAAACATTCACTGCCCGATTGAACTCTGGAGGAAGGGGGGCTACACCTGACATAGGGCGTTTGTGGACAGCGGGTGTTCAGAGAACATTGTTTCGCGCAAATTGGCAAGGCATTTAGAATGTAAAGTGCAAACCTTGCCGGCACCAATAGAATTTGCCCAGCTGGATGGGTCCTACGTGGGGGGAGGACCATTCTCTGTGGGTACCATGGAGTTGCGTGCCCGGGTCAAGCCGTGGCAAGGGGTGGTAGATTTTGTGATTGCACCCACAGATCAGGAAATTGTGTTGGGAATGCCCTGGTTGGTGCAGGCCAACCCCCAAATAGACTGGTGTAAGGGGACGGTCACCTGTAAGGCCGCTGTGCGGGAGGGGGACCCCAAGGGAAGTCCCGGCCACCCAGGGACTCTTGCATCCATCGCCGGGATCCCGGTAGAATACCAAGATTACTCCGATGTCTTCAGCCTCGAAGGGGCGAGCCACATGCAGCCCCAGAGAAACGTAGAGTGCCGAGTTGAAATTCTGGAGGGGGAGGCTCTGCCCAAGCCGAAGATATACCCCCTCTCCCAAGTAGAGAAGGAGATCCTGAGGGAGCAGATCGATAGCTATATGCAGAAGGGGTTCATAGAGGTGTCGGACTCCCCGATAGCAGCCCCGATACTGTTCCAAAGGAAAAAGGATGGAGCCCCGCGACTGTGTATAGATTATCGGGGCCTCAATGCAGTTAGCTCTACCAATTGTTACCCGTTGCCGCTGATCAAAGACCTCATTGGGCAGCTGGGAGGGGGTCAGTACTTTACCAAACTGGATTTGATAGACGCCTTCCATATGGTTTGGGTCAAGCCCAGTGACCGTTGGAAAACAGCATTCGCATGCCCCCTGGGGGTCTATCAATGGACCGTCATGCCTTTCGGTCTGTCTGGAGCTCCAGGGATTTTCATGCAGCTCTTCAATGAGGTGCTGCACCCCCTCCTCTACAAGGGGGTCTATGTATACCTTGACGACATTGTCATAGTTTCCCAGTCCAAGGACTTGCATGTGAAACTAATGAGGGAGGTGCTGGAGCGATTGCGGCAGCGAAGCTCTATGCCAAGCTCGCCAAGTGCAAGTTCAACAAAGGCCAGATTGACTTCTTGGGTTACAGGATCTCTTGGGAGGGGATAGCCATGGACCCGGGTAAGGTGGCAGACGTCCAGGGGTGGGAGGCCCCACAAACCCAGAGACAGCTCCAATCGTTTTTGGGGTTTGCAAACTTTTACAGATCGTTTATAGAAGAGTTTGCTGCCCTTACACTTCCCCTGACGGAACTCCTAAAGACCAAGGGGAAAGGGGAGTCAAAGAAAATAAAAGCCCCAGGTGCTAGGCTGGGGTGGACTGAGAATTGCCAAAGGGCATTTGAGGAATTGAAGAAGGCATTCACACAGGCGCCCCTCCTGATTCACCCTGACCCAGAAAAGCCATTCGTGGTGCAGTGTGATGCGTTGGATTGGGCGTATGGAGGAGCCCTCCTGCAGAAGGACGCACAAGGGAATCTCAGGCCCTGCGTGTACTTCTCCCGCAAGTTTGGGGGGGCAGAGAGGAAGTGGCCAGTCTGGGAAAAAGAAGCGTTTGCGGTTAAATTCGCATTGCAAACGTGGAGACACTTCCTAGAGGGGGCCAAGCACCCCTTCGTGGTGTTGAGCGACCACCGAAACGTAATGTACCTCAGGTCCCCCCAGAAGCTCTCTCCCAAACTAGTTCGGTGGGCCCAGTACTTCTCCCGGTTTGACTTCACCTTACGCCACATAAAGGGGAAAGATAACATAATAGCAGATGTTTTGTCACGGTACCCCTCCCTGGGTCCAGCGCCCATGTAAGGGCAAGAGAGCGTCTTTTCCAAGGAGCAATGGGGATAACCGGTCCAGATTCGCTCCCAGGTACTCAAGGAGGCAGAGAATAGAAAGGTTCCCAAGAAGAGGCCCATGGGAGAGTGGGAGGCTGCATTGTTAAAGGGATATGAGGGGGACGAGTGTTTGGAGGTTAACAGGAAAGACTGCCAGCAACAGAATGGGTTCTGGTTTGCCCGGACCAAATTGTACGTCCCGTTAGCGCTCCGGACAAGAGTCCTAGAGAGTAGTCATGATCACAAGAGTGTGGGACATTGGGGCCCAACCAAAACCTTCCTTTCCCACAAACAAAATTATTGGTGGCCAGGAATGCGTGGGGACGTCCTCAAATACATTCAAGGTTGTGAGGCTTGCGCCAGAAACAAGGTCCCCACAGGAAAGCCCAGGGGGTTGCTACAAGTGGTGGCGTCCCCCACCCGGCCGTGGACCCATGTCAGCACGGACTTCGTGGGGGAACTTCCCCCCAGTCGGGGTTTCAGATACATATGGACCGTGCTCGACCTGTTTTCTAAGCAGGCGCATTTCATTCCCCTGGCCAAGTTGCCATCTGCAGAGAGGTTAGCTAAACTCTACATACAACACATTTACAGGCTACATGGGTGCCCAGAGCAGGTGATCAGTGACAGGGGCGTTCAGTTTACTGCCCGGTTCTGGAGCCAGTTCCTCCAAAGCTTGGGGGCGGAGCGTAATCTCATGTCGACTTATCATCCGATGAGCAATGGCGGCGTGGAGAGAGCGCAACAGACTTTGAGTCATTACCTCCACATCTATACCAACCAGAAACAGACAGATTGGGCGGATTTACTCCCGTATGCAGAGATGGCATACAACGGGTCAGTACACTCCTCTACCGACAAGACCCCTTTCTCCATTATATACGGGCAGGAGGTGGCCCCATTGCCCAGACTCCCCAAATGGGAGGGAGAAGGGAAGGGTGAGGGAAGGGGATCTAGAGCCAGGGAGGATTGGGAAAGGGTTACAAAGGCGTTAGGTGCTGCACAACGTGCCCACAAACAGTTTGCTGACCGGAAGCGGTGGGAGGGAGAAACCTATCGCGAGGGGGACTTGGTGTGGTCGTCTGCCCAGAATATAAAGCTAGGCCTGCCATCCCGCAAGCTGGGGCCTAAATACCTAGGCCCCTTTAGGATTGCCAGGGCAATCAATCAGGTTACTTATGAATTGGTCTTGCCCAGGGAAATGGGTAAAGTCCACCCATCTTTCCATTGCAGTTTATTGAAACGGTATCACAGTCCTGTGGGTCCAGGAGACTAATGGCGCCCCATTGTTTTCGCAGGAGGAGGAAGAAGAGGTGGCCATCCAGTCAGTAGCCGATGCCCACGGCCTTGGTCATGGCCGATGGGATCCGGATCCCGACCAGCACCCTAGCCATAACAAACCCCAGCTGGCTGCCTGGGACCAAAATGATAGGGCCGTTCCCAAGGGAGTGGTGCAGCCCCGTGAGACCGGGGAGATGGGGTGGTTCTCAGGGCAGGGGTATAAAAGGTTCGTGGGAAAGTGGGACTGTACTTTTTGGCTTCAACTGTTGTGTACCTCAATAAAGAATTTGGATTGACCGGACGGACTCCGCGTGGTTCATCTTCAGCATTCGAGCGGCCTGACAGAAGGCAGTCCCAGTCAGGGTTGGCTTGATGCGCCTTCCTCTTGGCATGTTTCTCCCTTTTGCCCTCCATCAATGTCTCTTTGAATTCTGCAGCACTGCTGGTCACAACTGACCTCCAGTTAGAGCACCCAAGGGGCAGGGCTTCCTAGTTCTTGGTGTCTATACCACAGTTTTTAAGATTAGCTTTAAGCCCATCTTTAAGTTTCTTTTCCTGTTCCCAACATTACATTTCCCATTCTTGACTTGGGAGTATAATAGCTGCTTTGGGAGACAGTGATCGGGCATTCAGGCAATGTGACCAGTCCAGTGGAGTTGATGGCATAGCAGCATCACTTCAATACGGGTGGTCTTTGCTTCTTTCAGCACACTGACATTTGTCCCCCTGTCTTCCCAAGAAATTTGCAGGATTTTTCAGAGGCAATGGTGATGGAATAGTTCCAGGAGTTGCATGTGATGTCTGTAGACAGTCCAGGTTTCACAGACATATAGGAGGGTTGGGAGGGCAATAGCTTTATAAACAAGCACCTTACTATCCCTACAGATGTCCCAGTCCTTAAACACTCTCTGCTTCATTGTTGTGAAGGGAAATAGTGGTGTGAGAAGAAGGAAAAGTTTTATTTTAAGCTGTTAAGTCCTTTGAGGACTTGATGATTGAATACCAGGATGTACCTTATTTAATGATCAAGCCATTAAATCAACAGTCTCATCAATCTAATCTTAAAATTAATTCTCATCTATTTCATTTGGAAAGGTTAGCATTCAGTGGTTTACAGTTAAAATTAGGGGGGGAAATAGGACAGGAGCCTAGTATTGCACACTATCAGCCAATATTCATACATTGCTTTTTAAAAATAAAAACCCTGTCTGCATCTGTTATGAAAAGATAAGAATTATATATGAGGGGAAAATGCTAAACTGAACTTCAAAATCTTCACATATGCTATCTTGCATACTCATAGATTGAGAATTGAAGCTGACACACACATCTTTCACTCAGTAACAAATTTCCCCCCAAACACCAGTTATTCTCACATTCAATTCATCCTACTAAAGGTGTAACTAATTGGAAGAAGATAATGCAGGCTTGTTACTGAAAAGAGCAACTTCATTCTCTGCCCTGAAAAGTATAACCCAACCTGATTATCCTGTGGAGAATAGGTGGCTCACGATATGCTTTTGGACTGAATTCCTTCTAGTTCGAGTTAGAATAGCCAATTGTAAGAGGCAATGTGATCACAAACAGAGGACCAGCACTGTTGACTAGTGGCCAAAAGACATGCCATTTTGGGGTCCATTTTCGGGTATCACCTCATTCTGTTTAACAGGAAGTTACTTGAATCAGTAGAGGTATAGCTGTTTTCATTCAGCAAAGATTCAGCCCATTGGCTACAATGAGAAACTTTAAAGGTTCAATCCTCAGTCATTGAAGGCCTATCTGCATGAAACCTATCTCAATTTTAGACTCCATTTACAACCGCAGGCCAACCGAGTTTAAAAACAATTCACCAATCTACTGATCTTTTAGAATTATTTTAAGTTTTAACCATAACATTTTTAAAATTAATACAAACCTCAAAAGAGGGTTCTGGGAATTGTACTTGTCAGTTGTGTCCATTCTAAACCAATCACAGAATTGACACAACCATGCTTTTTATTGGCTGAGTGTAATGAGGTCACTATATGTATTGAGGATTTTATCTTTATTTTATGGTTAAATGTGTGGTTTGTATTATTACATTAGTATTGTGTTAGATGATTAAATGTTAGACAGACTACAAAGAGTTAATGGGGAATATTACAGTGCACAGCCTCTGAGAAGTTCTGTTGCTATAGCAACAGGAGGCGGAGCCTAACACTAGCTTTAGAATGTCCAGGTTTGAAATTCTTCAGTTAGTCAGGAGCGGTTAGACTAGCTGGTGGCAGTTTGAGAAGTTGCTGTTGTCTTTTCCGAGGAAAATAGAAAAAAGGCTGTGTTTTGATAATGCAGAAAGGCAGTTAGGTTTTGAAAGCCTATAGGAATCGCTGTTTGTAGGTTAGGCCGGAAAGTTAACCTAGAACAGGGGTGCTCACACTTTTTCAGCATGGGAGCTACTGATTAAAAAACCAAGTCCCAAAGATCACCTACCCAGAAATGTAAAACGTATAACTATTTTCTTATTTATTTATTTATATTTATTATTCATTTTTATGTACCGCTCCTTCCAGCAGGCTCGGGGCAGTTTACATAAAATGAAGTTATAAAACATCAACATTTCAATTTAATAACAACAATATAAAACAGAGCATAAAAATACATCCAACCACCCCATTTCTCCCACACTGCTATATTACCACACATATTATCAGCCAGAAAGTAAGAAGAGAGGCTGTTGAACTGCAAGGCCATTTAATACTCAGCAAGGTAAACAAAGGGGCATGCAAAAATACATCCAACCACCCCATTTCTCCCACATTTCCATATCCCCCAACATATATTTCTCAAGGAACAAAGCAAGCAGAGAGGCTTTGGAGCTAAAAGGCCATTTTTAAACATTAAAAATAAAAAGGGGCATGCCACTGAACAATCAAGCACCCACCCCAAAGTAAAAAGATTGACCTTTGAGATGCGGTAAGGAAATGACCCCAATGCATCCTTCTCCTCCTCCGTCGTTGCTCCTATTTCCACGCCGCCAGCATGCATGCTGCCTCCAAGAGCTCACGAGAAGTCAGAGAGGCAGAATGGGCGCTTCTGCGCATGCGCGTGGGGCCAGCCATGCATCGCGTCATCCAGGCCCACCCTCTTTCGTCTCCTACGACTCTGAGTGGCTGGAGAAGGATGGAGGGAGATGGAGGAATCCAAAAGAGGGGGCCCATTCTGCCTCTTAGACTCTGGACCTTTTGGAGGCGGCGCACGAGCAGGGAAAAGAAACGACGTAGGACTTCTTTGCAGCGTGGAGGGGTGCGTGAAGAGGACCAACAGCAAAAACCTGGTCAGGGGCCTGAAGATCACCAGGATGAGGCCCGAAGATCACCCTGGTGATCCCGATCACCATTCTGAGCACCCCTGACCTAGAAGATAAATAGAAAGCCTATTGGGGCAGAATATCTATAATATTATTGAATCAGTGTTTGAAGAAATACAGTCAAACATTGTGTTTAGAAACTTAAGACCTGTGCCTCTAAAGAGATATTGTAACCACCTAAGCTCTCTGTACTTTGAAACCTCCACGCTGGTGTCAGGCCCCAAGCCTCAGCTTCCTTGGTTTCCCCTGAACCACAGTGCAGCCATGATGGCAACAAGAAATCTTCCAGGCCTGTCTGTGTTTCCAAGTGAACCCTGTGCATTGCAGCCTGGGTGAAACAGTCAAGGCCGCGGTTGCTACTCCCAGCGATAAGCGGAGACAGTGGAGCCCAGCAGTAGGATAAACTCCCTTCCACAGATGTGGGCATTATTTGGCTTACATACTTTGTCTCTGAGGTTTACCAAACAGCAGCTGCAGCACATCATGGGAACCATGATATTGCGACGCAAGTACGTCGAATAGATGAAAGGGTTTGGACCCTATAACCATTTGCTCGGAGCTCAGCTAGCCATCTTGAGCCAACCATCGCATTCCCTGATCATGGATTCCTGAACGGGCCCTGCGGCCTTCCTGCTAAGCTTCTACCTGCCAGCTCGCTGGCTGCTTGAACTCTGTTTGCCTTGCCGCTTTGTTCCTGATTGCTACAGAAAGACTTTGCCTTTGTATCCTGCTTGAACCTGGATTGTCTTGGTTCTATATTCATTGCTGCTTCCAAGGAACATTGCTGCTATTTCCCCGGTGCCACTTTAAGGGCACCTTAGCTGACTTCTAGCCTCTTTCCTATATCCCATTATTCTAAATAAACCTGTTGTACCTCAGCTGAACATGTGGTTTATCAAAGGAGGTTTGCCAGAGGACCAGGAGGGCGGCAGCTTGGAACCTTGTTAAACAATAAACAGGTAACGTCCTTTATTCATAAATCTCTCTCTGTGAACTCTTTTTGGTACAAGCTTTAGAAATATCGGGTGGTCACATAACTTGGTGGCAGCGATTGGTAAGTGAGTAATTGGTCAAGAATTACTCACTGGTGGCAAAGGTTATAAAGTAAGGAGGCATCCCATAAATAGGTGGGATAGCCTGCCTTGCCACAGTTCTCCACAGTTAGATTGAAGAAAATGATCTTCACATAAACTGGTGGCAAAAGATTCCTCACATAAATTGGTGACAATGACCCTGTCACAGTTTTGAGTTCGAATCATTACATAAATTGACGCTAGCTGGAAGTGGCGTCGTTACAAATTGGTGACAGAGGCGGGATATAAAGGATAGCCTGCCCTGCTGCGGTTTAAAAATTAGCCTCTTTACACTGAGAAACAGAGAGAAAGAGAAAGAGAAACTTCAATTCCCATCAAGTTTTCAATGCCTGCCCCATGCAAGTGCTGATGGGAAAGTGAGTGAAACTCAGGCTGAGCAACAACTCTTAACTCAATACACTCTTAAGTTGGGAAGCTCTTAAGTAGAGGCTTCACTGTATCTTGTTGATCCAAGATGGGAAAATTATGAAACACTTCCCGCCAAGGGAAACCCGATTTTGAAGCAAGACGCTACTGATAAGTGAAAAAATGATCATGGGTAGAGGAGTGGAAGTTGAGCAGGAAAGAAACACCAGGTGCATCTACACTGTGTAATCTTGGATGTTGTTTGGTAAGCCACCAGCACTCTTAAGCAGAGAAAACTAAAGACCCTGTAAAACTACAGCTCCCAGGATCCCATAGCATTGAGTCATGATAGTTCAACCGTGCCAAACTGCATTCATTTTACAGTGTAGATGCACCCAATTGTTTCAAAGGGTGTTATATGAGACTAAGAAAGGAAACAGCATTATTTCATGTACTGTAATTATCAATCTTGTTCCCTTCTTCCAAAGCCATGAACATATCTGAAGCATTGTCCTTTCAGGAAATTTATATTTAAATAGATTTTAAAAAACAACTTGTGATAGATTCTGAAGTTGTACAGTCCTTGTAGAGGAGCATCATATCACATGCATAGTCTAAGCATATATCTTCTTACAAGGAACATTTTTCATATTTATAAGGTACATTGTGCTTGTAATAATAAGGAACATCAATTTGCACAATACTGGTAATGCATGAACATCATGCATGTTGCATTTTCTCTGCTCGGGAAGTTCCCTTTTCATACAAACATTTACATACATCTTAGTATTTGGTAGCATTTTGAATACATTGAACTAATTTGACAGGGCTGTAGGAATATTTCTTGTGCTATATGTGCAAATAATATGTCTATCTGCAAATTAACATTTCGGTCTGAATAATCCATTCTTCAAACCCATTGCAAAGGTTTCAAGCAGTGTGCAAGGAGTATTTGTCCTTTGGCTAGAGATGAAAGTAAACAAATATTCAAACAACAGAAAACAGGATTTCCTTGGCGTTGGGAAATTCCACCGAGAAGAAATGTGCTGATGAGAATCTCTGTAATTTGTGACTTTTTCTATGTTACAAGCCTCATGTTATTGTTGTGAAAATATTTGGTATCCATGGCCCCTTCTTCACTGCCATATAATTTTATTTATTTATTTATTTATTTATTTATTTATTTATTTATTTATTTATTCGAACTTCTATCACCGCCACTCCCCAAGGGCTCAGAGCGGTTCACAAGTTGAATAACAAAACAATAGATGACGAACAAAACAATACAACATCCAGAAAAGGGAAAGGGAGAACAGAGACAGGGTTCGGGGTGTGGCAAGGGGGTGCTCAGGTAAACCTAAGCTAACTCCACCGTGCCATCAAAGGATGGAAGCCTGGGGAGTCTTAGGGAGAACTCCCGCAGCTGGCCACAGAAAAGAAGGGTGGCTTGGCTTCCTAATTAAGTTTGAAACAGCGTTATAGGGTCAGTGTGGACTCATATAATGTAGCAAAGTGTAGCTTCAAACTGCATTATACTTCTTACTTGCTTAGGTGATCCCTCGTCGTCCGAATATGATGGTCTTCCAAGTGGTGGGTCCATAGGTAACTGTGGAGCCCTATTCTTGACCTGCATGTTCTTCCACAGTGAGGACATCCATTTCTAGGTGGAAGGAGGTCCCGATCAGGGTTGGCTCGAAACGCCTTCCTCTTGGCACATTTCTCCTTTTCACCCTTCTGAAAAGAATGCAAAGGTTTTGCGAACGCCGCCGAAGGCTAGCGTCGAAACCCCTTGTAGATTTAAACTGACCACTGACCACTTCGTGAAGATGCAGCCTACAGCATACGTCCCACTTTTAGGATCTCTTTACAATTACGCTGCCACCATATTCACTCTGGCTACCGATGTGAGGGCTTTGATAATAAACGACTTCCACAGATGTTGTGTTGAAAGTGTTTAACAATTTATTCCACAAACGCGTACAATGCTTGGTTGGTTACATACAGCTCCGAAGAGGTACACACTTAAACTAATTTAACACTGGGATTTTAACTTCCCCCGATATAGTTACACAGGTACCAGCAGTTCTATTACTTAACTGCTTACTCAGGTAAATAAATGACTGTGGCTTTACCTACTGGGTTACTTTCACCCTAACTAGGACCAAACTTGTCCTCAACCTGGGTTTCTCTAAACCCTGTAGCACCCCAGTTCTCTTTCGTGCCTGGGGGGCATGGGGCAGCACCGGGGGTCCCACTTGCATTGGAGCCAGCTGATTCTGAGGAGGATTTGGAGGGACTGGAAGAAGGGGATTTTGAGGTAGCTGGGCCTTCTTCCCCCACAGAAAGCCTGGCCTGGGATGACGGCTGGCCTGATCCTTACGAGATGCAGGAAGGCCAGACGGATTTCGAAAGCAGTGATAGTGAAGATTATGAACGGCCGGGGGGGGGCGAGGATCGCAGGAAAGAATGTGGGAAACAACAGAGGGAGAGGCCCGGGAAGCAGATGGGGAGTTCAGCTCTCACAAAGATAGGGAACCAGGTGCTGGGAGGCAAGGTCGAACCTTTGATAGGAGACGGAGCATTGAGGCTAGCAGGAGGGGCTGGTTCCACAGCCTAGACAGGCTGAGGTCCCGCAGCACAGATTGGAGGAGGAGAAGCCTAGAGCGTCGGGGCCTCGCCAAGGGATTAAGTATAGGATCCGTGGGAACGGATCCTCAGTACCACGTCCCTATGCAGACGTGTAGCGAGCCAAGACCACGTAGCTAAGTTTGGGCTAGTGGCCTGCCAAGGAGTACCTTGGATCTTGCAACTTTGCTTTGTTCCCTGATCCACTTTTGCTGAGCAGAGCCCTGCCAAGTCTTTGGAAACTTCCATGCCAAGTTTGCTGTTGGACATTACCTTATACTTTGGATTACCTTTGATATTTTTATGGACAATTACCTTTTCAACTGTTTCTTATTCTTCAATAAAGTAGTTAGCTGATTACCGTCTCTGTGTGTGTGATTAAGGGGTCGGCCGAGTCCTTGCATCGTGACAGTTGGCCGAGGTACTCTACGAACCCCTTTTCACATCACGGGACGCCCCAGGAAACGCGGACGGCGAGTCGGCGCCATGGCACAACTGACCGCTGCTCAAATTATGGAGATGCAGCAGGAACTGGGAGAACTATGGGCCAGGGCTGGCCGGCACCCTTCTGTGTCTACTCCAGCACGGTTCGGGGGAAACCCGGCCCAAGTCGACGTGTTCATTGGACAAGTGGAGATGTACCTGGAGCTGCGGCCCACGGAGTTCGCCACTGATCGAGCCAAGGTGGGCTTTGTTTATACGCTGCTGGAAGGGACAGCGGCAGCATGGGCGACTACGCTGATCAAGGCAGTATCTCCCCAAGTGGCCACACTGGCCCTTTTTCTGGAGGCCATCAAGAAGACTTGGGGGGACCCCGTGAATGCAGAGTTGGCGGAAAGAGAGTTGGACCGGTTGTCGATGAAGGACATGTCGTTGTCCCAGTACATCTCCCGTTTCTGTGTGCTGGCGGCCCAAGTGGAATGGAACCCCACTGCCCTACGTTACCAATACATGAAAGGGTTGTCGCAGGAGATGCAGCAAGAGATCCTGAGAGGGGCCGCCCGGCCCGCAGACCTGGAGGAGGCAATCACCGTGAGCTTACGATTGGAGGCGGGATTGCAGACCCGGAGGCGATGGGACAAAGGTTCCGGGGAGAGGCCGGCGGCACGGAAGGAGACGGGGGCGAGTCAGTTCTCATTCCAGCAGTTTGCCCCAGTTCCCCAACCCATGGATGAACCGGAGCCAATGCAGCTAGGACATGTGAGGCCAAAGGTGGATGCCGCCGAGAAAGCCCGCCGTCAGCGGCTGAATTTGTGTTGGTACTGTGGGGGAGCTGGACATTTTTCTAGAGAATGCCCCCAGAAACCGTGCGGAAAGACCCCCGGGTCTCTGCCGCGCTCGGAGGGGCCCCAGAGGCCGAAGAGGCAATCCAGGTGGCGGGGGAAGGGGTCGGCCGAGTTTAAGAGGGTTCGCTAACTCGGCCGCCGTCGCTAACCTCCCCCCAGAACCCAAGACTGGACAATTGTTCCTGGTGATGGTCGCCCTCTGGTCGCCAGAGAAGGGGCCGATGATGGTCCATGCCATGATCGACTCGGGGGCCACCAACAATTTCATCGACGCAGACTATGTCAAGTCTGCCGGATTACAATTCCATGATCTCCAAGAGCCTAAGGGCGTACAGACTATCGATGGGAGAACCCTGAAAGCCGGGGCCGTGACTCAATACACTGCTCGTACCAAGATGTGGACAAGCTCTCACAAAGAAGACATCTCTTTCCTTGTGACTAAGTTGTCCGATTTCCCAGTCATCCTGGGTATTGTCTGGCTCACGCTCCACGATCCCCAGATCTCCTGGGCCAAGAGACAGTTGCAATTTTCTTCTGAACATTGCCAGGGACACTGCATGATGGCCCGGGCCTGCCAGGCTCAAGAGGTGGAGCAAGTTGCCACGTTGCCCAAAAAGTACGCCGGGTTTTGGTATGTTTTCAGCGAGAAGGAGGCAGAGCGCTTGCCTCCCCACCGACCCTACGATTGTGCCATCGAATTGGAACCCGGAGCCCCTACCCCGTGGGGGAGACTCTACCCTCTCTTGGAACCAGAGCAACAGGCTCTCCGAGAGTTTTTGGATGAGAACCTGCGGAAGGGGTTCATCCGGCCTTCTCAGTCCCCAGCCGGGGCGCCAATCCTGTTTGTCAAGAAGAAATCGGGGGAATTGCGGCTCTGTAATGACTATCGGGAGCTCTACAAGATCACGATTCGAAACGCTACCCCCTACCCTGATTCCCGAGTTGTTGGAGCAGATGCGGGAGCCAAGGTGTTCACTAAACTGGACCTCAGGGTGCTTATAATCTTGTGCGGATTCGCCAGGGTGACGAATGGAAGACTGCGTTCCAGACCAAGTGGGGGAGCTTCGAATACCTGGTAATGGGATTCGGGTTGTGCAATGCTCCCGCCTGCTTCCAACATTTCATGAATGACATTTTCCAAGATCTGCTAGATCGTTATCTGGCAGTCTATCTGGACGATCTGCTGATTTTTCTCCGGACCAGGCGACCCATGACCGCCATGTCAAGGAAGTGCTCCAGAGACTGAGAGACCACGGTCTCTATGCCAAGCTGGAGAAATGCGCCTTTGATCTGCGTGAGGTGGATTTCCTGGGCTACCGTATCTCTCCAACGGGCATAGCCATGGATGACACCAAGGTCCAAGCTGTGGCCGACTGGACGGCCCTGCCAGCAAAAAGACATTCAAAGATTCCTGGGCTTTGCCAACTACTACAGAAAGTTCATTCCTGACTTTGCCAAGTGGGCTGATCCCATCACGCAGTGCTTGCGAGGAAAGGTGCCGTTCTGGTGGACATCGGAGGTGGACGTGGGGTTTCGGAAGTTGAAGCAGCTGTTCACCACCCAGCCGCTTCTGCAGCATCCCAACCCCCGCACCCCTTTCATTGTGCAAGCTGATGCTTCGGATGTAGCAGTGGGAGCGATCCTGCTACAGCCGCAGGGGACGGACTTATTGCCCTGTGCCTACTACTCCCGGCAGCTGACGGCGCCGGAAAAGAACTATACCATTTGGGAGAAGGAGCTCCTGGCCATTAAGGTTGCTTTTGAAGTATGGAGACATCTGCTTGAAGGGGCCAAATTTCCGGTGGAAGTTTACACCGACCACTGGAATTTGGAGCACTTGAAGACCCAGCGCAAATTGAACCAGAGGCAACAGAGATGGTCCCTGTTCTTTGAGAGATTCAATTTCCGCATCCACTATGTGACCCCCAAGCAGACCAAGCAAGCCGATGCTTTGTCCCGGAAGCCGGAGTATGTCAGAGGTGGAGAAGGGCTTTCCGAGACACGGCTGCTGAAAGCGGAGAACTTTGCTGCCGCTAGAGCGGCCCCTGTAAAAAACCCCGGTGGCCCCGCCGGCCCCCGGGGACAAGAGAACTTTGAGTGACCGGATTCAGGCTCGCCAACGGGGCGACCCTTGGGTGCAAGAGCAGCTGACTAAGGGGGTGCAATCCCCTTTCCAGGTAAAGAACGGGGTGCTCTACCACCGCGACTCTGTCTATGTTTCCCCTGGGAGGACATTCTCAAACTTTGCCATGATAGCCGGGCCACAGGACACTTTGGGCTCTTCAAGACCCTACAGTTGGTGCTCAGGGACTTCTGGTGGCTTAAAGTGCGGAGGGATGTGGAGGACTATGTGGGATCTTGCCCTGTGTGCCAGCGGGCTAAGAACCAGGGGGGCAAGCCGGCCGGTTTGCTCCAGCCGCTCCCGACTCCTTCCGCTCCTTGGAAGATGATTTTGGCTGATTTCATCACTGACCTGCCCAAGTCCAAGGGGTTCACCACGATCCTGGTCGTGGTGGACTGTTTCACCAAGATGGGACATTTCATTCCCATGTGGGGGTGCCTACGGCCGAAGAGACTGCTGATATGTTTGTGCAACATGTGTTTCGGTTGCATGGACTTCCACAGAGTTTGGTGACGGACCGCGGCACCCAATTCACTTCCCAGTTCTGGCGGGCTGTCCAGACGTTGCTGGGGATTGATGTCCGGATGTCGACGGCTCATCACCCCCAGACCGACGGGCAAACCGAAAGGGTTAACGCCACGTTGGAACAGTATCTGCGGTGCTATGTCAACTATCAGCAAAACAACTGGGCATCCTTGTTGTCTCTGGCAGAGTTTGCTTACAACAATGCGAAGCAGGAATCTATCAAAGAGACTCCTTTCTTTGCTAACTATGGACACCACCCTCGGTTCTACCCTCCGGTGGCTCCGTCGGGCAAAGTGCCTGCGGCTGAAGATTGGCTTCAGGAGCTCACCGCACTTCAAGACTTGCTACGTACTCAATTGGACCAGGCGAAGGCGGATTACAAGCGGATGGCTGATCGGTGGCGCCAGGAGGGTCCTGAGATTCAAGTGGGGGACAAAGTTTGGCTGTCTACCAAGAACTTGCCTACACAGAGACCTAGCCACAAACTGGATGCGAGATTTCTGGGTCCCTACAAGGTGTTGGAGAAGGTGGGCCCTGTGGCTTTCAAACTACAACTCCCAGCGGACATGAAGATTCACCCTGTGTTTCACCGTTCCTGGCTCCGCCCGGCGAAGGGGATGCGGCCTGATGTGACGCAGCCGCTACCCCCTTCCTGTGATGCGTGACGGAGAGGAGGAGTTCGAGGTGCAGGACATCCTGGATGCTCGCATCAGATCCCGGAAGCTGGAGTACTTGATTGACTGGAAAGGCTTCGGACCGGAAGAGCGCTCTTGGACGCCGGCTCGGGATGTTCACGTCCTGGACATTGTTGCTCGGTTTCACCGCAAGTACCCTGATAAGCCCAAGCCTCGTGGGAGGCCTCGGAGGGGCCCTGAGGGGGGGGATAGTGTAGCACCCCAGTTCTCTTTCGTGCCTGGGGGGCATGGGGCAGCACCGGGGGTCCCACTTGCATTGGAGCCAGCTGATTCTGAGGAGGATTTGGAGGGACTGGAAGAAGGGGATTTTGAGGTAGCTGGGCCTTCTTCCCCCATAGAAAGCCTGGCCTGGGATGACGGCTGGCCTGATCCTTACGAGATTCAGGAAGGCCAGACGGATTTCGAAAGCAGTGATAGTGAAGATTATGAACGGCCGGGGGGGCGAGGATCGCAGGAAAGAATGTGGGAAACAACGGAGGGAGAGGCCCGGGAAGCAGATGGGGAGTTCAGCTCTCACGAAGATAGGGAACCAGGTGCTGGGAGGCAAGGTCGAACCTTTGATAGGAGACGGAGCATTGAGGCTAGCAGGAGGGGCTGGTTCCACAGCCTAGACAGGCCGAGGTCCCGCAGCACAGATTGGAGGAGGAGAAGCCTAGGCGTCGGGGCCTCGCCAAGGGATTAAGTATAGGATCCGTGGGAACGGATCCTCAGTACCTCGGCCACGTCTATCCTATGCAGACGTGTAGCGAGCCAAGACCACGTAGCTAAGTTTGGGCTAGTGGCCTGCC
Organism: Anolis apletophallus; assembly: GCA_030556195.1. NCBI lineage: Eukaryota > Metazoa > Chordata > Lepidosauria > Squamata > Anolidae > Anolis > Anolis apletophallus. The sequence continues at coordinate 27,211,671 of JARBWK010000016.1, forward strand.
AAGGAGTACCTTGGATCTTGCAACTTTGCTTTGTTCCCTGATCCGCTTTTGCTGAGCGGAGCCCTGCCAAGTCTTTGGAAACTTCCATGCCAAGTTTGCTGTTGGACATTACCTTATACTTTGGATTACCTTTGATATTTTTATGGACAATTACCTTTTCAACTGTTTCTTATTCTTCAATAAAGTAGTTAGCTGATTACCGTCTCTGTGTGTGTGATTAAGGGGTCGGCCGAGTCCTTGCATCGTGACAAACCCACACACAGAACTGAACACTTGCAGCTCTAACAGACAGCTGGCTATCCCACCAACTGCAAAATCCCAACTGACTCTGGTCACAGCTGCTGGCCAACTGACTTTCTTCAACTGTCAGAATTCAAAATCTCCAGCATTCTAAGCTAGCCTCCTGGCTGGCTCCGCCCACTGTCACTATGGCAACACATTCCCCTAGGAGGGAAATGCCTTCATTATCATAGTTAACCCTTTAGGGTCTGTCTAACACTTAACCCCATATTCCAACAATAAAACAACACACACATTTTGACTTCATTACACATCTCCATATTCCCAAGGATTATTTTTAATTTTCTCTAACGAGAGTGAATTAAAAATAATACGGTATATGATACATTATCTCAATCATCTTATTACCTCCTAAAAACAGTTTATCATATACAGCAAACAAAAGCAGTGTAAATATACAACACATCAATACTGTAAACATTTTATCAGTTACATATTTACATACATTGCATACAAACCATAAACCATGTCCCTCCGGTTATCTGGACACACTACCAATTTGAACAGACCAAGTTGCAAAGACATTTTTATATTCTCTTAATGGTCCCTACAATAGACCAACATTCCCTTTTGACTATTAACATGCAACTGTCCAATATCCCATTGTTCAACCACAGTGTTGGTTGCACTGGAACCACTGTCCACAGCAATGTCACTGGATACTGTTCCTTTTCTCCCCTTCTTCTTTTCTTCTTCGGCGTCCGAGATGGATCAGCCACATAGTTCTGCCTTTTCATCTTTACTTTTGGCACCGTTTGCTCTTGAACCAACGGCAACAAGAGACAAGGAGGCTGTCCATCACAATGAACACCCGCACCGGAACCAATCTCTGCAAGGTCCTCTCCAACAGCAACATCACTGAAGGAAGCAAACCGATCCTGCAACAGCATGCCCCTCCTCACATCTCTCGACGCAGCAACAGGGCCGAGTCTCTGGACCTCAACTGCGACAAAATGCCTCCATAGAGAAATAGGCACCTCCCATGACTTCTCAAGCTCCACTGGGACAGGTTGGGACATCGCTGGAGTTGCTGCGACAGCATCCATGTCATCAACAGCAGACCCCTTGAATTCAGGCATCAGCACAAAAACAGCTGGAACCCCAACTGCACTGCATCCAACAAGATTATCAGGAGAACTGGATCTTCTGGATGTAAAATTAGGACCACCAGAACTCTCAGTCCCTACTTCCAGAGCATCCTCTCCAGGCACCACTTCATCAATCATGCTGATAGATTGAGGCACAAACCGCCCAAGTGTCTCTTCTGGAAACACAGCAGCAATAGGACTCCACTGCACAAACTTTATTTCTTCTTGAGGTGAAGGAGTCTCATTCTTCTCCATCACTTCTTTTGAATCCTCCTCCTTCACCACAGCAGAAATGGATTGGCCCTTTCTCTTCACGAAAGGCATCTTTTTCCATTTTAAGCCGTCTCTGGGCTTCATTTTTCTCTTCAATCTCGTTCAGTTTTTCTGCAAATTTTAGCCTCTTTTTGAAGTTTTCAATCTCCCATTGTAATTCTCTCTATCATTTTCAATTTCTTGTAATTCTCTTCTTTCTATACAGATATTGCTTTGGCTCACTGCCATTTCAAATCTTCTTCCTTCGGCTTCCTCTAATTCTCCCGCATCTGGACAGTGTTCAGCCCTTGATGCAGAAGCACCACAAACACCATCTTTATATTCTCTGTCTATCTGTTCAAATAATTCTTCTACACATATTTTAATTCCTTTCTCTCTTTCCATCTCGCACATCTCCTGAAATTTGGCTATTTTTCTCTCAACTTATTTCTCTCACTTTCAGCCTGCATCTCTTGCATTTTAATTCTGTGAATTATTTCATCTTTTCTATCCTCTACCTCCATTTTTTTCATCTCTATCTGCCATTTCAAAATTTGTATCTCCTCAGAGATTGTCTTCTTCTCTTTCCTCATGGCCATATCTGTGAGCTCTGACTTTACCTCACAACTTTTCTTTCAGGCCTTTACCTCAGGCTTCCAAAATCTTCTTGGTAGCCTTAACTCTCTCTCCCCCCCTCTCTCTCTCACACACCTTTGTCCTCAAGCCTCCTGGCTTCTCTACATTCCTCAGCTTATTTTCTCTTAATTTCTACTTCTGCCAGCCTTATTCTCTCCTGAGATGCCCCCTCTTTTGTTTTCTGGTAGCCATTTTGTGAGACTCAAATTTACCTCACAACTTATTTCCATTCATGCCTCTTTGAATTCTGCAGCACTGCTGGTCACAGCTGAGCTCAGTTTTTAAGGTTAAGTTTAACCCCATATTTAAATCTCTTTTTCTGTCCACCAACATTCTGTTTTCCATTATTGAGTTGGGTGTAGAGTAACTGCTTTGGGATATGTTGATTGAGCATTTGGCCAGTCCAGTGGAGTCGATGGCATAGGAGCATTGCTTCAATGCTGGTGGTATTTGCTTCTTTTAGCAAACTGACAAATCAAGAGATTTGCAGGGCTTTTTGGAGACAATGCTGATGGAATCATTCCAGGACTTGAGTGTTATGTCTGTAGACAGTCCACGTTTCACAGATATATAACAGGGTTGGGAGGATAATAGCTTTATAAACAAGCACATTGGTGTCCCTACAGATGTCCTGATTCTCAAATGCTTTCTGCTTCATCCCTACAGATGTCCCAATACTCAAACTGCATTATATATCAATACAGATGGGGCTAAAAAAGACTAGAGAGGAGAAACAAAAGCGTTCTTGGACTAATTATTCTATACAAGCTCTTTATTTCTGAGAGGTTTGTGCATTTTTCTGGGTGTGTACAAAAGCCAACCAAACAAGCATTTTCTGCTCAAATTTTCTGCATATTAGTTTCTGCAAAGAAAACAAAATCCCTACTAATGTCATTTTCTACATATAGAATCATAGAGTTTGAAGAGATCTTCCAGTCAAACCTCATTCTGCCATGAAGCAGCAAAATCACATTCAAAGCACCCCTGACAGATGGTCATCCAGCCTCTGATTAAAAGCCTCCAAAAAAGGAGCTGCAACCATACTCCAGGGCAGAGACTTCTGCTGCTGAAGAGCTCTCACAGTTAGGAAGTCCTTCCTCATGTTCAGATGGAATTTCCTTTCCTGTAGTTTGAAGCCATTGTTCCACATTCTAATCTCCAGGGCAGCAGAAAACAAGCTTGCTCCCTATGACTTTCCCTCACATGCCCACCTTTTTAAGCCACTCCTCATAGGGCTTGTTGTTCAGACCCTTGATCATTTTAGTCACTCTCCTCTTCTTCCAACTTGGAGTCAACATCTCCCTTCAATAGTGGTGCCCAGAATTGAACACAGTGTGAGTCTAGGCATTGTGCCAAACTGTTGTCTCTGGCACTTATCTGTTCCGCAAAGTTGGTGTGTTCTGGGGAGTATGTAGGGCTCAGTCTGTTTTCTGTAGGAGTCTGAATGGAGAAGTCTGAGTTCATAGGGGATTTGAGAAAGGCTTCATCATTACTCACTGTTTTTGTTTTTGTTGGTTCTGTTGGCTCTGACAGATACGCATCTAGTTTCATCTGTTTGGCACTCAGGGCGTTAGGACTGCTTCAGGCTCTCTTTTTCCCCTTTGGAGGCATTTTCTAGTTGTGAACTTGCAAACCTTGGTCACCTGTAAATCTTCTGGGTTAAAAGCGTTCATCTCTATAGCAGTAAAACTATAAAACTATAAAACAATAAAATGTTGCCATAAAAAAGGGGGTTGTCTGGCTAGTAAAAACAAGTAAATACAAACAAACTACAGGAGCTCTGCCGGTGCTGCTGATGCTGATGCCATCTTGGCTCCGAGTATCTGAACACAGTGTGATCTGACCAAGACAGAATAGAGGGAGAGCATGATTTCCCTGGATCTAGACACTAGACTGCTATTGATGCAGGCCAAAATCCCATTGATTTTTTTAGCTGCCACATCACCATGTTGGCTCATGTTTAACTTGTTGTCCACGAGAACTCCAAGGTCTTTTTCACATGTACTGCTGTGAAATGCTGCATGGATTTTTTTCTCAATAGTTTTGACTTGCAAATAATCTTCAAAAACTTATCAAAGACTTAATTGGATAAATTATCCATTCTTTTTCCCCAAACTGAATTAACAAAAAAAAACATCCCTACTTCTGGTTCAGTTGCCTGAGGGCTACCCAGCTCTTACAGTTTTTATAGCTGTTACAGTCATTTGTTAATCTGATTCTCACACAGTTCGACATTTCTGTCTCAGAAACAGCAGAGTTATCAAGAGGTTACAAAACATCCAGTGTGATTCCTTCTCTGGTCTTCCTACTATACATGTCTGGTATTTCTTTCATATTACTATTGTTTACCCAGCTGTGCTTGTTCCGAGAATTCACAGTGGAAAGGCTCGCATTAATGGCACTGGGTTGTTTTTCAGAAATCCCTTAAGAAAATAGATTTTTATCTTCTCTTATAATCTTAGCAACCTTTTAAACTTGATTTCTAACATGCAGAACCTAAAATGTGACAATATCATTATTGGCAAATTGTAATAAATTCTAATGATAATTAATCACAGTTGTTCAAACAAACAAACAAACAAAAAAGCCTATAAGATATGAAAATATTTCTCTGCTTGGAGCCCCTGGTGGTGCGGTGGGTTAAACCGCTGAGCTGCAGAACTTGCTGACCAAAAGCTCAATAGTTTGAATCTGGAGAGTGGTGCGAGCTCCCACTGTCAGCCCCAGCTTTTGCCAACCTAGCAGTTCGAAAACATGCAAATGTGAGTAGATGAATAGGTACCACTCCGACAGGAAGGTAACGATGCTCCATGCAGTCATGCTGGTCACATGACCTTGGAGTTGTCTATGGACAATGCCGGCTCTTCAGCTTAGAAATGGAGGTGAGCACCAACCCCCAGAGTTGGACACGACTGTTAGGAAAAGTTTTCCAAGTCCTGCGCTGAATTATTTAGCCTGAATAGATCTTTTTCTAGGTCTGTTTTAAGACCTTTGAGAACACCGCTTTTAAGATCACTTAAGAGTTAATAATACAACCAAAGAAAGTTTTCTGTGCTTTGCTTTGAACAGGAAAAGTGAAATTCTTCTTGGTTCTATATTTAAAGCCTTTCTGGGTGCTGCTTTGAACAATGCATTGGAGTTGTAATCCAACACAAGAAACTTCTTTTCTAGCAAAAAGTTTACTGGACTCTGCTGTTAAGGATTCCTCATGTCAACCCATCACCAATTGCTATCTTCTTCCTTTTTAAAAAAATAGTCACATTGTGCAAACCTTTCACATAGACAAAATAATCGCTAATAAGCATCAATTATTAATGTACAGAAGCAAGAGATGATAATAATTCTAGAGAGCAATCCTATTCAAGAATGTCTATTCAAAATCCAACCCTCTTGAGTTTAATTGGATTTAATATTTCAGGGACCAAAAGTACCCAAGTCAGAGTTTCAAAGTTCTCTTGGGATAGGAAAAGGAAATAAATTCTTAGAGATATATGGACAGAGTGAAGAATAAGAAAGATGATGAATTTAGCTCAGATAAGTGGACGGTAGGAAGGAGAGATGGGGAAATGGGGGGGGGGTAGAATCAAAGGGCTTAGCAGGGGTGCTCACACTTTTTCAGCATGCGAGCTACTTATAAAACAACCAAGTCAAAATCATCTACCTACCCACTACAAAAATGTAAGACATATAACACAATATCTGCTTTGAACTGGGTTTTCTGAGTCCACACTGCCATATAATCTGATTCAAAGCAGATAACATGGGATTTTATTCAACTGTGTGGGAAGGACCTCTTATAACCCAGGGATGGCAGCACTTGAGCGGCGTCGGAAGCCTGTGGGGCGGGACTGAGCCTTCTTCCTGCCCTGCCTGCAATCTACCAGGATGCCCTACGCGATCTACTAATGAGCACCCCTGGCTTAGAGAGAAGGAAGAAGGCAAAATAGAGTTAGGGAGGAAGAATAAGAGACAGGAAGGAGGAATAGGAAAAGACAGGGAATATGAGTTCAGTTAGAAGAAATGAGGGAGGAACAAAAGGAAAAAATGGGGAGAAAGCAGATGTAGTGTGATAAGACGGATGAGGGAGGAGTAGAGAAGAGAGAAGAAGGAACTTGGGAATGAGGCACAGAGAACAAGAAGGATGAACTAGACCAGTGGTTCTCAACCTGTGGATCCCCACGTGTTTTGGCCTACAACTCCCAGAAATCCCAGCCAGTTTTCCAGCTGTTAGGATTTATTGGAGTTGAAGACCAAAACATCTGGGGAACTCACAGGTTGAGAACCACTGAACTAGAAAATGGGGAAAAGCTGAATGTAGAGAGAACTAGCTGAAAGATGAAAGGAAGGAGAGCACTTCAGCCAGGAGTTTTTGGGGGGCAGGGGTTGCAATGGAGTCCCCAAAAGGTACGATTTCCAAGCTCTGGATGTCCAATGGCAAGGTTGTGATACCATCTACAAAACCATATTACTCTACATCAAGAGATACAAAATGTACAAAAGAAGAGGTTGCGTAGCAAAGGACATATCATTGACTTGATCTCTTGGGATCTCTTGACCCTGCCTTCTCAGATCTTATGGATATCACAGGCAAATAGCAGGCTCAGAGGACCATATCCTCCTGCCCATCTGCTCCAATCCTGATCATTATGAGCATGCTCCTGACCTAGTGTTGACACTCTGACTCTAGTTATTAAAAAGTAAAAGAATTAATAATCTCAGTATTATTTTACAAACTGCATATTTTATACTATTTTATTTATTTATTATTTATTTATTTCCTTGATCTTGTATACCGCTCCTTCCAGCAGGCTCGGGGCGGTTTACATACAGCCGAAATAACAATCGTTCGGCAAGGTTAAAATTGCATAAAAACGCAACGGTTACATAAAAACAATAAAAATGCAGGTAGTACATGGGATATCATAGGATTGGAAGACAATAGACAGTTACACATCTGGGCTTCAGTTAAAGGCATGCCTAAACAAGATGGTTTTACATGCCCTCTGAAATGGGATGAGTTCTGTAATGGCCTGAACATCATCCGGCAGTGTGTTCCTTAATGCCGGGGCTGCAACTGAAAAGGCTCGTCTCGTTGTCGAAAGGTGACAGGAACTGAGTGATGGTACGGTCAAAAGATTTCACTCTTCCGAGAGCAGTGATCTCGGGGGAACATATGGGGTAAGGATGGCCCTAGACCATACAAGGCCTTTAAGGTCAAAACCAACACCTTGAAGACAAATCGGTACTCGATTGGTAGCCAGTGCAAATGCTGCAAGATGGGAGTGACATGCTCTTTTACCGGTGCTCCCACCAGTAGTCGAGCCGTCTTTTAGCATCAGCCAAGTTTTGACTTGTCTCTCTGAAGGTCAGGTGTACATTACCAATTTAAGAATGTTCCACCAACCAGCCAGGTCTTTCATTTTTGACTGTATTAATCACAAGTCATGTTCCCAAATTAATTTTTTCCCATTCACTGTCTCCTCTTTTTATTTCTCCTACATTATCTTATGAGGTTTCTCTTTTTGGTGATTTTGTGTCTAATTAAATAGATCTAAAATTGGGCACTCGAAGCATAAATTGTGAGTGCTGTGGAAGATTTCCATCTATCCTGAATTAACTGAACATCTTTTCTAGATGGTGCTGTCCTTCCCTCCCCTCCTCCTCACAACATCTCCTCCAGGACTATCACAAGGCACGTCAGTTACTCAATAAATGTGGTAATGCAATCTTCGAATATGCACTTGTTCCCAGAAGTTTCAGGTATTTCATTGCCAATAACTTTGTAATTTGGCACATTAAATATATTGAATAACCTGTCAGAAACAGCTGTGAATCTGACAAGAAGGAGAGGCTGCAAAAGGACAGCTTCGGATTCTGAAAAATCTGGTGTAAGCAGTTTTCATTTATTTTCCTTTTTTAAAAAAAAGAGATGACTTTCTGGTTTGTGGAGGACTTTTTTATATAATGCCTTTTCTTTTCTAAAGGCAGTCAATGTTTTAGTCGATTCTTTGTGTCAACACTCATTGAAGTCATTGACTATCTTTAAAAGATGGCTGTGTGTACTTAAACGTTTGGATATGATTCCTCACCCTAGGAAAATTTGTGGTCAGCAATCCAGGCCACATAAATAACTTTTTCTGCTTCTTTCATCTTTTCTTCCCCACTTGGTGATTAGAAAGGTTTGTGGGTTGTATCTTTCCTTGACTCTCTGAGAAATGTTGGGTCGCAGAGTTGAGAAATATCAGCATTTCCTTTTTATTATCAGTCATTTTGCACCCCCTGGGATTTCCGTGGACATTAGTTACAAGCAACTCTCTCGCTACAGAGGAAGACAAGGCAAACGTCAAAAAAAGAAAAAGATGAAGCGATAGAATAAAAGCTGGTGAAAGGCTTTGATGACAAAGGTCATGGAAGCATTAAGGAAGACGTTTCCATGTCCGCATCAGATAGGGAATGGCAGGACTTTGAAGTGCGATTTAATGGCCAAGACAAGTTATGGCCTGACCAAACTGTTCTACATCTTCCCATCGCTTACTGAGCAGTGTGAATATTAAAATTGGCAAGGTGCATCACGATAATGCATTTTCAGCTCCGAGTTAAAGATGAATGAGGATCTCACACAAAGCCAATATCTACATAACAATGCATGAAGCTTGCACTTCTTGATTCACAACTATAATGGATATTTTAGTGTCTCTCCCTTTCTATTCCTACGCAGGGCATGGCATGTTGGAGAGAAGAAGCCATTTTGGAGAGGAGTCGTGCATTCAATAGTGGCCTGTTCTCCATTCTGGTGTAATCAATCGGGGGGGGGGGGATGGGACATTGAAGGCTTTTCAGGCTGTATGGCCATGTTCTAGAAGCCTTTGGCAATACATTGAACATCTTTACGGGGGGAAACTGATCCAAGACACACAAAAATTGGATAAATTAAGGACCAGGAAAACACATCTACTGTGCTCTCTGACTTTTCTTCTACACTGCAGAGACACAGATACCATCCCACAATTTCTCACAGCCAAAAGGACTTTCAAAACACCGCCGGCTCACCGTATCTGGAATGTAATCTCTTAGGAGAGAGAATTCACACAATCCTCAAAGAACTCGCAAACACAGACAAGGAACTGTTGCACCTCCATATCAACATCGGCCAAAAGATGAATTTCCAGGACTGGCACAAATTATACAACCTCACCTACTGAAAAATGGAGAAGGACATGGCTCTCCACACCAATAAACAAAACCAAAAATTTCACAAACATCAAAAGCAACAGTTGAAACCAGAACTGGATATATCACAGACCATCATCAATCTGACAGACAAACAAAACATTGTTTTAACTGTGTTATTAATTACTGTACTGCTGTTGTTTTTAATTGTTTTTAACTGCTTATTGCCTGTATTTTACTGTGCCCTTCGGCTCCTGTAAGCCGCCGCGAGCCTCAGGGAGTCGGCGGCATAGAAGCCCGAATAATAAATAAATAAATAAATAAATAAATAAACTCCCTTCCCAGCCATGAAAGCCTTCAACAATACATTGGGGGGAAATTGCTCCAATGGTTCCGTTTAAACAAGAGTTGTGGAGAAGTGGCTTCCTGAAGTCTACCACTCTCTAGAAATTGAGGAAGCTATCAGACCACATTTCACCAATGGCAGGAGCAGTCTCCAATTGTTTCTTAAAGGTAAAGCTTACAATGAATAGTGGCAGAGGCATGAACTTCTAAAGTTGTATATGTTCTTATTACCATCCAAAGTAGCATGAGAAGTACCTGGCCACCATCATTTACCCAAACCTGGAGTTATTAGTAAGTATCAGTAGAAAAGGTAATGGAATACATTTGAAGATATTTCTTCTGAATGGCCTTCTTTTTTGGAGGAGGAAGTGAAAACATTTCAATTCTGTAAAATTACAGTTGGGGTTTTGGAGCCTCTGGTGGCACAACTGGTTAAACCACTGAGCTGCTGAACTTGCTGACCGAAAGGTTGGCGGTTTGTATCCGTGGAGCGGGGTGAGTTCCCGCTGCTAGCAAACAAAAATGGAAGGGTGCAAACGCCTTCCACCACAAGGCGTTTGCACCCTTCCGTTTTTGTTTGCTTTTACAATGGGGCTGCCCTTCTGTTTTTTTGGCTTCCCGCTGTTAGCCCCAGCTTCTGCCTACCTAGCAGTTTGAAAACATGCAAATCTGAGTAGATCAATAGGCACCAGTCTGGCGGGAAGGTATCAACGCTCTATGCAGCCACATCACCTTGGAGGTGTCTATGGACAACGTCGGCTCTTCAGCTTAAGTCAGTTCCAGACAGCTAAATAAAATCCCACATTATCAGCTTTGAACTGGGTTATATGGCCATGTGGACTCAGATAACCCAGTTTAAAGCAGATATTGAGGGATTTTCTGCCTTGATATTCTGGGTTATATGGCTGTGTGGAAGGGCCCTTAGAGAAGGACACAACTAGACAAAGTCATGGGAAAACCTTTACTTTTACCTGGCAGCTGAGGTTTAGGCAAGGATACTTCCAGGTTCCCAAATTGCTTCGAAATTGCATTTAAAATGGATTTATTCCATTTTCCATGAATATGTGGCAAGTTTCATACCCGGGTGTGATGAGGTGGTTATTTATATGTTAATCACATGTTTGTTTATGTATTTAGAAGGGACATTCTTTAAAAGCTGCAGAGGGTGAGCCGTGGAATGTTCGCAGCAGCAAGCTGTAAGCAGAGGCTATTGCCATGACAACAGAGGCCGCTCTAGCTTTAGAATGTTCAGTTTGAATCTGACAGTTGGAGAATGTCAGTTGGTCAGCAGCTGTGACCAGAGTTTGTTAGGAATTGACAGTTGCTGGAGCTGCAAGCTGTCTGTAGGAGCTGCAGTGTGCAGTTCAGTTCTGTGTGTGGGTTGAGGGAAACCCAAGTGTGTGGGACAGAGTTTAGTCCCAGGGTTGAGAGTAACCCAGTATTAAGTAGTTACTTGTGTGTAACTGAGTAAGGGGAATTTAAAACCCCAGTGTTATATTGTTGAAACTTTGAAGTTTGTACCTCTTCGGAGATCTTTTGAAACCACCTAAGCTTTGAGCCCATTTGTGTAAAATAAACTGTTAAACACTTTCAACAAAAACATCTGTGGAAGTCGTTTATTCACAAAGACCCTCACATCTAGTGGTCAAGCCTTGACAAATGGTGGCAGCAAGTAATAAACAAGGAAAACATTGAGTATTGGTGGTAGTGGTCAGATAGCCTGCCCTGCCACAGTACTACACGGTTCACTCAGTTTGGTGTGCGAAATAACGAAGATCGACGCTAGCTTTATAGGATCCGTTCGTTACACCGGGGGTTGGCCAAAAAATCATTTCTTCCTTCCCCATTTCCAAATCCACCAAAGGAAGTTATTTTAATAAGCTGCTTATTAGCAGCTTATTAAAATAACTTCCTTTGGTGGATTTGGAAATGGGATGCTTCAACACACACAACAGCAAAGCCGCTGTTCTTAGATCAGCAATCATGCAGAAGAACATAGGAAATAAATGGGATTCTAACTTCTCCCAAATGAAGAATCCCAGTCTTTGCAACTATTTCTTATTCACCCCACTTTAGCGTTTATTCACGTATTCCTCTGAGAACAATGTTGAGTAGTAATATTAAGGAGCCAGAAGCAAAAATTGATCGATACAGGAAGCAGAATGTGATGCATCACAATGTATTTGTGCATGCACACATGGGTTATGGTTGTATATTTTCTTCTATATTCTACAACACAATAAAAAAGAAAGGGGAGAAATCAATATGCATCAAAGAAATGTCAAAACCAATTCTGAAATCTCAAATGTAAATCCTTAGTTTAAAAATTTATAAAGAATGCATCAAAAAAATTCTGGACTAATTTCAAACCTTTTCTGTCACAATACACTGAAATATTTATTTAATTGAATATATCTTCATGTTGTTTTTTCTTAAAATAACCTAACTGCATTATGCCCTTTAAACAACAACACAATGCTGTTAGGAACACAGTAGCCAATTGTGCTAGTTCATAAAATCATAGCATTGTAAAGTTGGATGAGACTTCAAGGGGAATCCAGCCCAAACCCAATCTGCCATGAAAGAATGCACAAAGCACTCCACTTTAGTCATGCAATCCCCTGCAATGGGAAATAATGAATAAATCAGAGCGGAGGACTTGGTCTTCCAGATGTTTTGGACAACTGTCACAATCACTTATATTGATTATTAGGCATGGGTAGGTTCAGTTGGAATCTTCGTTATTCGGATTATAATCAGAATAAATCCACTTTAAATGCAATTTCGAAGCAATTTGGGAACCTGGAAGTATCCTTGCCATTTGACGCCACTGTTGCCATCTTTTTTCTGATACAGGAAGTGAATCGGAAATGAATCAGCGTTTGGAGGCAAGCAGCTGCTTGTATACTGGGATGCTTGCCTCCAGCCAATGAAGGGAAACCACATCAGAAGGGGTGGGGTTTCGGCACAGCAACCATTGCCCTTTAAAAGGGCTGCACCTGCCTCTTGGGCTCATTGCAAGCCGAGGACACGAAGGCAGAGGGACTAGGGCAGGCTGCTTGGGGGGGAAAGGTGCCACGCCACCGCTTTGCAAGGGAAGGACTGGGTTAGGAACAAATAATTTTCTTGGGGAACTACACAAAATACCACTAAGGAGCCCCCTTTGTCTGTTTTAAGTTACACATTGTACTTTTGGAAACTAGAAATCTAGTAATCTAATCTTTTCCTTGGGGAACAACACAATACAACTTTGGAAAGCCCCTTTCCTCTCCTTTGGGGTTACATGTTGTACTTTTGGAAACTAGAAATCTACTAATCAAATCTTATCCTTGGGGATCAACACAATAAAAGTTTGGAAGGGCCCTTTCCTTTCCTTGGGGTTACACGTTGTACTTTCGGAAACTAGAAATCTACTAATCTAATCCTTTTCTTGGGGAACAACACAATAAAAATATGGAGGGCACTTTCCTTTTCTCTGCATATAAGACCTGATTTTGGACCCACATTATCTGCTTTGAATTGGATTATATGAGTCTACACTGTCATATAATCCAGTTCAAAGCAGATGATCTGGATTTTATGAGGCAGTGTAGGAGGAGCCTAACAGACTGGAAGTCGCTGTTTGTTTGCCTGATCCAAATTCCCATTGAACCCCATGGAAAGATAATGTGCAAATACGTAGTTGACATAGAGGAAAGCCTAGTAGACATTTTGATAGAAAATTCCTTATTGAGATTTGCTATGCCCAAAACTATACTGCAATGTCTTGCTTGTGAGCTTCAAGATAGTACTCACTAGCATCTGTCCAAATGAAGAAAAGACTTTAGTCTGAATCAAAGTGACAAGAGGATGCAAAGCTCATCTCTTTCTGATGGCCTGAATACACACACACACACACAGAGGGAGGGGGTTATGATAGGGTATATTTGAATTGAACATTAGAAGGAATCTTTTGAACGCGAGAGTAGTTTGCCAATGGAACCAATATCCGAGAGCAGGGGTTCTCAAACTTTTTGACACAGAGCCCTTTTTGAAGCAAAAGTTTCTTATATAGCTCCAATAAATGTTTTTTTTAATATTATATCATCAGGAAAATCACAATCAAAACACCCCCAGCAGGGAACTGTGGAACCCCTCAGAATGTTTTATGGAGGCCCAAGGGTTCCACGGAGCACATTTTGAGAACCCCTGTCCTAGAGAATTGGTGATGTCTCTTTCTTTGGCTGTCTTCAGAAAAAGACTAGCTAGCTCCAACTGAAGATCCTGCATTGAGCAGCATGTTGTACTTAATGGCAAATGGAGTCTATTCCAACTCTATAATTTTATGAGTCTAGGAAAAGTGAACTTCTAAAGTCATTAATGACTTTAATGTTTGAAGTACACATAATGGATAGGAGCATACACACACAAATGTCCTGAAACACATCTGAACAGAGATGCTATTGAATCTTCCTTTAAAATTATTCCAAAAAAGTAATTCTGATGGATCTTGATAAATTTTTAAGTAATGTTTTCTTCCTGAATTGCATAAAATTATCTCCAAAGATTCTTTGATGCATACCCAATTGTATTTATTTTTGTGGCATTGTGGAATATATCTGGTGTTGTTTTGGAATGATTGAGGTTTGTTTGCTTTTTTCTTTTCTAAAAAGTAGCACATTTCTTTGTGTTAAATGTTGTTATTCTCAGTGGCAAAACAGGAAACAGAAAAGAAAGATTCCAGCAAAGTGTCAGAAAATGAAAATGTACTTGTCTACATACTCATAAACAATATAAAAATAGAGTGTGTCTCAGACTCAGATGAGGTGCATTTCTTGAACTGAGATGGATCCCATTAGACTATAATAATAATAATAATAATAATAATAATAACTTTATTATTTGTGAGTCGCCCTCCACCACTGGTGCTCCGGGCGACTTACATCATTTAAAAACCCAAAAATACAACAGTTTAAAACATAGGTACACACGCCAGAAAGGCTCAGTCTCCAGGCGTCCGATCAAACCCCAAATGCCTGGCAGAAGAGCCAGGTTTTCAGGTCCGATAGGAATCTGATTTGGGCCGATGTGGCCCTGAGGGCAGGCGGGAGGGTGTTCCAGATCATGGGAGCCACCACGGAGAAGGCTCTCCGTCGGGTCTCCATCAGCCGAGCCTCTCTCACCCCAGGGATGGCTATACGATCACCATTTATGGCACGCGCTGGCCTCTCGGTGCGTTGGATTGTCAGCCGATCGCCCAGATAGGCTGGCCCAATATTATGCCGTGCTTTAAAGGTGAGCGCCATAAGTTTGTAAATCACTCTGAACTCTGTGGGCAGCCAATGAAGATCTTTTAAAATTGGAGAGATATGGTTTCTGACAGATGCCCCAGAGATGAGTCTGGCCGCTGCGTTCTGAATGAGCCTCAGCCTCCGAGTTGTAGACAGAGGTAGGCCCGCATATAGGTCTAGTGCTCCCCAGATTTCCACCTTTTATGATTAGACCAAAAGCTGAAGCACACCAAAATACTTTTTAGATCCCAGGACCCTTCCACAGAGCCATATAACTCAGAATATCAAGTCAGAAAATCCCACAATATCTGATTTGAACTCATTTATCACAGGGCTCTTCCACACAGTCATATAACCCAGAATATCAAGGCAAAAATATCACAATATCTGCTTTGAACTGGGGCCCCTTTCACATAGTTGAATAAAATCCCACATTTGAGGCGGAGTGGAAGACAACAATGGATGAAGCACCAGAGAAGCTTAGTGAATAAGATGATGATGGTGTGCCTCTTTCTGTGTTCTGTGGTTCATTGAATATTGCAAGCATTCTGAAATATGGTGGACTAACAGTGGAAAATGTCTTCTACCATTGCACCACGTTTCACTCCAATAACTTTAAAAATTATGGCAAAAGGAGCCCCTGAAGTTTCCACAATAATAACAATTATGCACAATTGCTATAACAAAATTTCATTGATTTAGTTATAATAATGGGATTTTAACTAACTATACTTTAAAAACCCTTCAGAAATAAAATGTCACACACACACACACACACCAGTTTTGTAATGAGTTTTGAAGCATTTTAATGGATTGCACATCCCTAGTTACCTGCCTGACTACAATCATGGTGATAATTACTTTCATGCCTGGAGGTAAGTGTGGAACTTCATTTTTTAGAAAGAAAGAGTAGACCATGTTTTGTTGGACACTTGGTGCGGTGAAGGAAGCAGCTTATGTGTGCCAGGCATGTGTTGGAGTTCAGCCTGTGATTGTGTCTAATGATCAGGGCACTCTGGATGTTGGGAATGACAATGCTGTTTCTAATGATGTTGGGAATGACAATGACAATGCTGTTTCTAATGATGAGGGTGCTTTAGATCAGGCCTGGATTAAGATCTTCGGCCGCCCGAGGCCAAGACACCCCACGCCGCCCCCCCCCCGGGGAAGCCACGCCCCCAGGGTGCTGCTGCGCATGTGCGGCAGCGGCCCCGGGCATGTGGCTTCCGTGCCGCCTACTCCTCCCGTAACCAGAAGGAGGGCCCGAGGAGGTGGACGGAAGCCACGCGGCACCGACCGCACACCTTCCGTCCACCTTGCGCCTTCCTTTCGGTCGTGGGAGGAGCCAGGAGGAGGTGGACAGAAGGTGTGCGGCACCGTGGGGCTTCCGTCCGCCGCCTCCTCCACCCCCCGCGACCGAAAGGAGGGCGGGAAGAGGAGGGCGGGACTTCCCTTCCTCCTCCTTGTGCCTTCCTTTCGGTCGCGGGAGGTGGAGGAGGCGGCGGACGGAAGCCCCACGGTGCCGCGCGCCTTCCGTCCACCTCCTCCTGGCTCCTCCCGCGACCAAAAGGAAGGCATGAGGAGGAGGAAGGGAAGTCCCGCCCTCCTCCTCGCTGCCTGGGCTGCCCCCTTGCAAAGGAAGGAGGCGGCCAGGAGGAGGAACGGAAGCCCGCTGGCGTGCGCTTGCGCGCATGCATGCATGCCCACCGGCGAGGCAGAGCTTCCCTTCCTCCTCCTCCTCCTCCTGGCCTCCTTCCTTTGGAAGGGGGCGGCCCAGGCGAGGGGTGGGCGCCATTCCCTCCTCCCGCCCCCTCGCAGCGCTCCCCCGCCCTCTTCTGACTCTCTCGGGAGAGGGCGGGGGGAAAGCGCTGCGAGGGGGCGGTTTTTTGTTTTGTTTTTTAAATTTCGGGGGGCCGAAGCCGCTGCCCCCCAAAACCTGCCGCCCGAGGCCATGGCCTCGTCTGGCCTCGCGGGTAATCTGGGCCTGCTTTAGATGCAGAGAATGACAATGGGATTCTTGTTCAAAGTGTCTTTGCTGATGAGAATATTCCTGAAGAGTACGGGGATGATGGGATGTTCTCTAGAAGAGGGCATGAATTGTTACCAGAGAATTCCCAGGACTTTGAGCCTGAGAAAAGCTTGGTATCTGGCCCAGCTTCAGAAATTAATGAACCAGAAGATAGAAGGCTTATTTTCAGACAGAACAGACTAGCACAACACTCTCTCGGGTGCTCTGTCAGATTGAGAGAGAAAGTGATAACAGAGCCAAGGCTAAAAAGAAACCAGTTTCTGGTGGGTATATAGATTAGGGGATAAAAGTGCCAAGTACAGAATCTGTGGTCAGATGAAGCAATGATGGAACTGAATCAAGATGTTGTGGCGTACCTTGTAGTCTTGCCTTGGATAGATTCATGTTATACCTTGTTTGATTTCAGGATTCAAGTCTGGAGTTTTACTTTGGAAGATTCTGTGTTAGTTTTTCATGTACTCTGATGGATTTATTTCCTGGATTATTTGTTCCTGCTTATCTTTCTACCTTCTTGGATTTACCTACCCGTGTTTCCCCGAAAGTAAGACAGCGTCTTACTTTCTTTCCCCCGAAAAGTCCCCTACATCTTACTTTCGGGGTACGTCTTATATAAACTAAGATGTACCCTGTCGCCACGCCCACACGCCGCCGCCGCCGCTGCCGCCACACGCTGCCGCCACCGCAAATCGGCCCCATCGGCCGCGGCACACCTCCGTGGCGCAGCTTTTCCTTGACGAAGGGAGGGAGAAAAGAGCCAGAGGCGTGGCGAAACGGCGGCGCGTCACTCTGACGCGGCGCTGCTTCGCCACGCCTCTGCCTCTCTCCCCCTCACTTCCTTGGACGAAAGAAGGGAGGGGGAAAAGAGCCAGAGGCCTGGCGAAGCGGTGGCGCATCACTCTGACGCGGCGCTGCTTCGCCACGCCTCTTGCTCTCTTCCCCCTCCCTTCCTTGGACGAAATAAGGGAGGGGGAAAAGAGCCAGAGGCGTGGCGAAGCGGTGGCGTGTCACTCTGACGCGGCGCTGCTTCGCCACGCCTCTTGCTCTCTTCCCCCTCCCTTCCTTGGATGAAAGAAGGGAGGGAGAAAAGAGCCAGAGGCGTGGCGGGGCGGCGCGTCACTCTGACGCGCGCTGCTTCGCCACGTCTCTGGCTCTCTTCCCCTCCCTTCCTTGGAGGCCTGGCAGAAAGGTGCGCCGCGGAGGTGTGCCACGGCCGATGGGCCGGTTGCGGCGGCGGAGGCGCGGCGACGAGGTACGGCTTACTTTCGGGGTACGGCTTATATTAGCTGACCCCCCTGACACCCCCGATACGTCTTACAATCGGGGGTGTCTTACTATCGGGGAAACACGGTACTTCTTTGGAGTTTTTTAACTGCTAATGCTTTTTAAATTATCTTCAATAAACAGCTTGCATTTTTACTCAGTTGTGTGGTGTTTTTAAATCAGAGGGCTTCTTCCTGGTCTGGAGTGTAACAGCATGGACCTTAGCTGAGCCTTTTCTAGCTCCCAAGACACGTCCTTCGTTCTGCATCCATCTTGTGAATGGAACAGGAGAGGGATCCTAACTTTGACCACTACCAAAATCCAAATTTGGGGGTTCCCAATGAAAATCAGCACAAAACTCTAACTTTAGAATAATATTTTCAATTGTTTTGTTTTGCTTTCATGTTCTAACCTTATGGCTGCTCTTATCTGTACCTTATTTTATATGTGCCTATTCTAATATTTTTGCCAGCTGCCTTAACGTCTAGATTCTTCTGGTGGGATATAACTCCAATAAACAAAACAGATAGTAAACAATGATTCTAAAGATCTCCTTAAAAGGCATTAATTGTATTGCAAAACTCCATCTTTTTTTCCAGAACAGTTTTCAAGCCAAAAACAAATCTATTGATTATTATATATATATATATATATATATATATATATATATATATATATATAATCCTTGTAAATTTGAGAACAAGATTGGACATAATTCTTTGGGGTAATTCTGGTTCCATCAGCCTATTGACTAACTACCTTTCTCATCATAATCAAATACTATAATGAGGAATCGGGTGTTGTTGTTGTTTTAAATTGCCTCTTACCTTGGAACCAATTTTCCATTAAAGTAGCTCAATGATTGCAGACAAGATTAAGTACTTTCCCCCATTATCCTTCATTGTCCCTGATTTGTGACCACTTGGCCAAATGATGAGCTTTTCAGCACCCACAGAATTAGCAAATCCATGGCCCAATCAAAGGGGAGGCCATAACTGTGCAATTTGTTTGATTATCAGCCTGGGGTCTTTATCCCTAGTATAATTGCCATTTCATTCAACCAAGAATCATAGTTGTGACTGAAGAAAGCTATTGAGTGCATTTATGTCTAACTGGTGAAGATTGTGACTTTCTTTAGCTACTATTCAGAAATTCTTCATACTGTACGTAAGTACAAATTCATTCTTCCAATTTCGTATGTGTTTAGAAGGGAATCAGTCATGCCTAGAGCATCCATCCATACACTACAGTCATAAACTCACTAGTCACATATGTCATTGAATCATCTGTTGTGGACTGTTCAGCATGAATAACTTATGGAGGACTATTCCATGAAATGCAACGAAGTTGCAACAGCTTTAAAGCCATTTTATAACATTTGATTCAATTACTTTTGAGGAGTAAAGAATAAGCAACTAAATGTCTCAAGCACCCAGGATTCAGGCTGTATGAGGATTGTGATTCATTTTCTGATTTTATCATAAATGTGAAAAAAATGACAAATCTGAAAATAGAGGAGGGGGGGAACCAAAACTAGATGATTCATCCATTCTGGCAGAAGACTTGTACTACCTCATCTGTAAAATTCTGGCTGTGAATTTCTTGTGTGTTGTTGAACATTGTTTGTATTCTTCATGGTGCTGAATTAGTATAGTTGTACATACTATTTTTCTAGCAAATTACTCCTTGTTAACAGTTACATGGAAGGCAAGTTAAAAATGGTCTTTTGTGCTAGAAGTAGCTGCAAATTTAGAATTTGCCTGGTGCAGATAAGTTTTTTTTAATGTAAGGAGTGAATTGAGAAACTGCAAGTCACTTCTGGTGTGAGAGAATTTATTTATTTATTTATGACATTTATATGCCACCCTTCTCATTCCGAAGGGGACTCAGAGTGGAGAATTGGTCATTTGCAAAGACGTTGCCCAGGGGATGCCTGAACGTTTTGATGTTTTCCCATCCTTGTGAGAGGCTTCTCTCATGTCCCCACATGGGGAGCTGGACCTGACAGAGGGAGTTCATCCACGCTTTCCCCAGATTCAAACCTGCAACCTGTTGGTCTTCAGCCCTGCCAGCACAAGAGTTTAACTCATTGCATCAAGGGGGGCTTTGCAGGCAAATGATATTCAATTGAAAAGACTTTGATGAGAATTTAAAAAATTCACGTTTTTCATAAGTCAGTTTAAAATATGCATTGACAAATCTTGTAGGGGAAATGAAACTGATAAATTCATTAAGCTGAAGCTTAATCCAGAGGTCCTCCTGGTCAGTCATGAGGCCGATCGGGGTATTGGGTGGCAACCTGTGCTTGATGGAGTCACACTCCCCCTGAGGACACAGATCTGCAGTCTGGGGGTCCTCCTGGACTCAGTGCTGATGCTTGAGACTCAGGTGTCGGCAGTGACTGGTAGGGCCTTCACACAGTTAAAGCTTGTGTGCCAGCTGTGATTGTACTTCAAATGGCCTGATTTGGCCACTATGGTTCACACTTTAGTTACATCTAGATTGGACCACTGCAATGCACTCTACATGGGCTTGCTTTTGAAGCTGCCCGGAAACTGCAATTAATGCAAAGGTCAGGCTTCCAGATTACTAATTGGGGCCAGTTATAGGGAGCATACCATGCTCCTATTAAAACAGCCCCACTGACTGCTGATAAGTTTCTGGACTCAATTCAAAGTGCAGGTCATCACTTATAAAGCCCTATATGCTTCAGGTCCAGCCTATCTTAGAGACTGCATCTCTTTCTATGAACCAGCACAGGCTTTGAGATCTGCCAGAGAGGCCCTTATCTCAGTCCCACTTCTGTCTCAAGTTGTGTTGGTGGGGATGAGAGAGATGGCCTTCTCTGTGATGGATTTCTGGTTCTGGAATACCCTCCCTAAAGAGATTAGATCAGCCCCCACTCTCCAAGAGTTTTGGACCAATCTGAAGACTTGGCTCTTCAAACAGACCTTTGACCTTGTTTAGGAATCCTTACTGATTATATTGGAAAACTAGTGTTTATCTCACCACACACTTTATGGACTGATACTGATTGCAATTTGTTTATATCTGGAGATACTATTGCATTTTATTGATTTTTAACTAGTGGGATTTTATGACTTTATGTGGTTTGTTATTGTTATTATGATATTGGTCATGCACTTATTGTATTTTATGTGTTTGCACCTTGAGTGCTTTTGTGAGCTGTCCCAATGGTGGTGAGGTAGAAATAATAATAATAATTTATAATAATAATAACCAAATAATAACCAATAGTCAAAACCAAAGTTAATATTCAATTTAGTTTTTTCGCCATATAGTAATACTTATTCTTCCTGTTAACCATTAAAATCAAAGAAAAGTAAGAGACCACAAGGGCCATGTAGTTCAACCATGCAGGAACACCCAATCAAAAAATTCCTGACAGATACATGTTTTCTTGTCAATTAGTGAAAGCTATTTTCTTTCCATAATCAAAATATAAGATAATGAAGTCCTAAAGATAATCAGAATAGGGGGCTATAATACATATAGTGTTCTCTTCCCGAACGTATGGACTATAAATCTAGGGATACAGCACAGACCTCAATTTGCTGTATGTAAGGGAAAAAATGATAACCTCATTAAAGTGTCAGTGGAACAATAATTTGAGGCAATGCAGAGAGTGAGCCAAACCACCAACTTCATGAAAAAGGCAATCACTCACCAGCCCAGAGTATTAATAAATCAGACTTAGAATGTTGTTTGTTAGTTTTAATATGCATAATCATGTCAAGCTTAATCTTAAAAGCCAGCCTGTGACAGGGCTCTCTCTCTGATATGTTGCTGCCTGACACAAAGGACATGATGGCACCTTTTCCCAGACCAGGTGCTAAACATTGCCAAAGTAATAATCGGTTCTTATGTTGTCCAGAGAGAGAGATTTACTTCCCAGTTAGTTTGTTTCCTCCAAGAATATTTAAGCATCTTGCCTAAATATGAAATATTGGTGATAGTGGTAGTTCTCCAATACCTTTGAGTTCATGGAGATTGCCAGCAGAAGAAGGCACATGATACCTGAGGAAATATCTACCCTTCATGTCTGCTAGACCATAATAACCAGTTTAAGTCAGAACAACATTTTGGCCTCAATTCAATAATCTTTTAACATAATACAAAAAGCTATATGTAGAGATATGTTGTCACAGTAACATAAGGCAGCCAACACCGAGCTGTGCAATGACCAATGTGTGCACTTGTCTCTATGGGGGTCATTGAGCTGGCTGTGGTCAGGCCTGTAGCCAGGATTTTTATTCGAAAGGGGAGGGGGCTGAGTCTGAGTGAGAGAATGAATATGGCAACACCCCTCCCGATTCAAGCAACTTCCCAGTAAATAGAATGAGGGATTAGTGGACAATGGACCTTGAAATGGCAAGTCTTTTGGTTGGGTTGCACATTTCTACCCATTACTGATCTGTGGTGATCAAAAGCTGCAGCCAGTGTGGCCTTTGATTCTGGGAAATTATAATGAGCAAGCTGCGAGTCTCACAAAAAGCTATAGGTGGCTAAAAAGTAAATAAGAAGAAAAGTTGTCTTTTATGCATATGTTGCCTTTTACATTATAAAGGGTTTTTTTTTAACATAGCAAGACCTTTGGTGTGCCATTCCTTGATAGAGGAAATGGGTCTCCAGGCAAGTTATATAAAATGTAATGTAGCTGCAATAAATTAAAGGTCAAAGACATGAAAGTGAGTGACAACCTGAGTGACAGACAAAAGCGTTTTGCCTCTTCAAGCCACGTATTGCCATATTCTACCTCAGGTTCATCAGTAACTAAATGTTCTACCTGTAATTTCATTTGTAGGCTTGATGGCTCCTTACCTGAATTAACTCTTTAAATAGTGGCTCGTAAACCCTTTTCA
Source organism: Anolis apletophallus (assembly GCA_030556195.1). Lineage (NCBI taxonomy): Eukaryota > Metazoa > Chordata > Lepidosauria > Squamata > Anolidae > Anolis > Anolis apletophallus. The sequence continues at coordinate 27,234,904 of JARBWK010000016.1, forward strand.
GCAGCAATGTGCAACAATGGTGGTTGAGTGCCTTCAAGACATTTCCAGCATATTGTGGTCCTAAAGTGACTCCATCCTGGGACATTCTTGACTACACCTGCATGTCATTGCCTTCCTCTGAAGTCAAGAGAATGTGGATTATATAAGGCCACTCAGCAAAGTGAGGGCTCCAATCCTGAGTTTCTGGAGTTATAGTCCAATACTCGAACCATACAATCGCTCTCATTGTAAAATTAGATCAGCAATGAATACTAGTTTAAATCCAGCTGGAGTATATTCCATGGGAGACTAAAAAGGTCATTCTTTTCAAAGCATATACTCTAGTTGGCACTTTTGTACTTAGCCCACTCATTTCTTCAGGCAGGCTTTGTATCTGGAGTATTTACTTCATTTCAATGGCTTCTTGTATAGCTTTGATCTGTCCTCCTATTTATATTTTGTTCATTTGACATATCTTTTTTAAGAGCACACTTTTTAAAGTCCACTTTCAGAATTCTGATTAGAGAACAAGTTATAAATCTCCTAAATAAGCAAATAAATAAATGGCAGGGGAGTAGAAATTGGTATTGTGAATCTCTCCCAGCTCTCAGATTCTATGCATTCACCTGAGGACCTCCAAAGAGCCTGTACTCGTATATTATGCATACGTGTTTTCTCTGTTCAATCAGAAATGAAGGAAAAGGCAAATTACATGTATAAAACTCTAGCACAGAGAAAAAAATCAATGGTTGGTTAAAAGCACCAGGATAATTGCAAATTGTGCAATTACCACATGCTCTGGGAGCCGTCTAAATGTCTTCCAGAGCTTCATGAAAATAGCATTGTCTTCCTGAAGGTGGCTTCAGAAACATGCCACATGCTGCCTAGATGCCCCTTGTTTTCCCCTAGTTTTCCCTTGGTCATTGGTTGGGAGGGCGGGAAGACACATCAAGGATAACAACAGGTAGGTTGAGCTAAGCATGTATTTACATCTGGAGGAACTTTACTTTGCACCCGTATGACCTAAAATTGCAGTTACAATGTTGGTCATAATTAAAACAATTATATTAAAAATAAACCAGAACACAAAGTACCTTTTGTCTCAATAAAAGGTAATTTTGAAAGTATTTTCCTGGGAACAACAGGAAGGTAACATCTTTCTTTCTGATGTTCGTCCCCTTTGCCAGTAACCACCTCCCATTCTTTCCTTGTCAGAGAGACACTCCATGGTGAGGACGCAGAAGATGTTGCTGTCACACAAGGCAAACAGATGGCAAAAAGAAGAAGGGGAAAGAGGGAGGAAGCATTAGGCTTGGAAAACATCTGGAACAATCCCTTGGGGTATAATTTGCACCCATGGGAAGGAAGCTATAAAGCAGGCCTGTCCAACAGCCGGGCCGTGGGTCGCACATGGCCCACCAGCCCCTTGGATGCGGCCCGCCTACCCTCCTCGAAAAAATAACTTTAAAAAATTGAAAAAAAATTGAACATTTGGGGGGGGCGGGGACACACGGGGGCAGGGACGCTCGTGGGGGGGCCCGCTCACATGGGGCAGGGCTGCTCGCGGGCATGCGCGGCAGGGCGGGAGCGGCGAGGTGCCCTCCGCCATGTCACTGGCTGCTGCAGCGGCCGCACCGGGAGCTTACCTTCGTCTTGGGGCTTCTGCTTGTGTGCGCTGCCTCCTTTTGGGGCTTCTGCTTGTGTGCGCATGGGCGCTTGCCGCTTGCCGCTCCACGTGGCGATCTCCGCCCACCAGTGGGGAGGGGGGGGGGAGGGGCGGAGCCAGGGAAGGAGGGGTGGGGGAGGGGTGGAGCCGGGTGGGGGCAGAGCTGGGGCGGAGGCAGACCCTTTGCCCCCCCAGGTCATCAGTGACCGGAATTCCGGCTCTTGGTATAGAGTGAAAGGAAAATGATGGATAGACATTGAGGAGATACATAAAAACACACATGAATAAGAGTGGTGTCAGGATTGGGAAACCTGAGCTTGGATGAAGTCCAGGTTCCAAGCCTGTCATGAGGCAGCAGCGACCTTCACTTTAGCTCTGGGGTGACCTTTGTCCCAGATTCACTGAGACTGTTGAGTCCAACTGGGGGTGATGCAACTTCCAGGTGCTTGAGAGGGAAGTGAGGTAACTCCTCCAAGCAAGGACATTGGACATTGGGACTGGTGACACTGACTTCATGACCCCTGGGGTCATGCCCCTGGGGATTACTGGGATTGCTGACTCACTTGGGGCTGATGTAACCCTGCCCAGACATTGCATGGGTAGGGGGGGCTATGGGGGTATAAAAGGTGTGTTTGGGTGGCGGGCCGGTGCTTTAGCTTCACATGTCTCGTACCTTCAATAAAATCGTGTTGGACCAAGATACCATCTTCGTGTGATCCCTACCGTGTGTTGGAGAGTCGTTACAGAAGCTAAAGCCCCTTTTCAACTATCCCAGCAATGGAGAGGTTGGCTTGGAAGCAAGAAGCGTACTTGGATCAGTTTGTGGTAGATCCTGACGAAGTCCGGAGAGTTGAGGAGTGGGACTGGACCACTCTGGACCAGGTGGGAGTCCCAGATGCTTCAGGAACGGCGATGGCGTCGGGAAGTGAGATGGAGAGAGAGCTCCGTGAAGGGGAGCGGTTGTGGAATGCTCAGGTGAGCAGATTAGTGACCTGCCGGAGGAAGGGCCGTGAGATCGTTCAGCAGACAGAGGAGCGTAGGAGCGCTCAGCAGATCGAAGAGCGTAGGAGCGCTCAGCAGACCGGGGAGCGTTGGAGCGCTCGTCTGGCAGTGGCCCAGGAGGATCTGGAGGCATGCGGTGCCAGAGGGGGTCAGGAGGACCTGGCGGAAGGGGGTAGTGAGACCCCAGAACCTGAGTCACCATCAAAGCTGGATGTGTTGAGTTGCCAGATGGAAGCGGTGGTGCAGACGGTCAAGCGGATGTCTCAGGCGATGTTCCAGAGAGATCAGAGGGAATCGATGTGGAAGGCCCCGGGAGGAGGAGACTTCACTTACCATTCGTGGATGGATGGTGGACCTTCAGTCGAGCGTCCTAGATCTCCTTCGGGAGTGAGGAACAGAGACAGAGGTCCAGTGAGCCCAGTCCCAGAGGCGAGGCGTCCTACGCAGCCAGTAGGGATGGGAAGAGGCATCTCCGGTCCGAGGGACTTTCCAGGGAGAGGAGTGGTTTCCCAGGAGTTCGGTGGCCGCATGAAGAAGGAACCGTTTGAGTTTGATGGCGAAGCCAGTAAAGTCGCCTTCTTCATCGCAGCGGTGCAAGACCACATGGAAGATTACGGTCATCTTTATCCCAGCGAAGGCAGCCAAGTGCGGGCCGTTGGAGCTGTGTTCAAGGGTCGTGCAGCTGAGTGGTATGTGCAATGCCACGACCGGGCGGGACCCTTGCTTGAGATCGGTGAGAGAGTTCCTGCGAGCAATCCGGAATCGGTTTCGGGATCCGCTGGAGCGGATCAAGGCGAAGGAGGCGTTGCGCTGTTTGTCCCAGGGATCCAGATCGGTGACGGAGTACGCTGAGGAATTCATGGGACTAGCTGGAAAAGTGGCGGAGTGGTCCCAATCCACTCTTTTGGAGCTGTTTAAGGATGGTCTACGGAAAGAGATCCTTGAGTGGTGTCTACACCGTGATGACCCAGGAGATCTGGACGGCTGGGTCCAGTTGGCTGGCAAGGTGGAGGGAATCCTTGCCCAAGTGCAGCGACGTAGATTCCAGCCTGTGAGGTCTCGAGGGGCTGGCCGTGGGGTGGCTCAGGACCGAGCCCGAGGAGGAGAGACCAAGCGAGGCAATGATGATCGTTCCAGTGGTGTGAAGAAGCCTATGTTCGGGAGAGGGCTTTGTTTTTTCCTGCAATCAGCCTGGACATTTTGCTTCTCAATGCCGGCGAAAGTCAGGATTGGGCCCAGTGAAGGAGGCTGCAGCTAAAGCAGTCCTCATGGACAGAGATGAGAGTAAAAGCGTTGGGGTGAGAACTAATATCCAATGTACCCTGGGGATATATAAGGGGAATAGAGTGGTAGAGAAGAAAGCTTTGGTGGACTGTGGGTGCTCAGAGAATATGATGTCCCCCAAATTAGTGAAGGAGTGGGGAGGTGAGACACAGCCATTGAAGACATCTGTTACTTTTACTCAGTTGGATGGGTCATCTATAGAGGGAGGACCGTTCTCTGTGGGGACAAAAGGTTTAAAGGGGCGGGTAGGACCCTGGGAGGGGAATATTGATTTTATAATGGCCCCAATAAAAGGACATGAGGTGGTGTTGGGTATGCCTTGGTTGGAACAGGTGAATCCTAAAATAGATTGGAAGGCTGGGACTGTACAATGTGCTCCTAATGTGAAGGAAAGGGTCGAAAGCAAAGTGCAGGGAGTGCCAGTTGAGTATCAGGATTATGCAGATGTGTTTAACCCCAGATTAGCTCAGTACCTTCACCGCCCGTTAGGAATGTGCTTTGTAGCATAGAGGTCATGGTAGGAGCTGTACTAACTAAACACAAGATTTATGCCATGACGTTAATAGAGAAGTTGGCTTTGAGGGAACAAATAGACGATTATCTGAAGAAAGGGTTTATTAGAAGGTCTGAGTCCCCCATTGCCGCGCCAGTGTTGTTCCGGGAAAAGAAAGATGGGAAATTGCGATTGTGTATTGATTATAGGGGGTTGAATGCTGTCAGTACCACCAATTGCTATCCCTTGCCATTGATCAAGGATTTGTTAGGTCAGCTGGGAGGAGGTAAGGTTTTCTCCAAGTTGGATTTGATTGATGCCTTTCATATGGTGAGGGTGAAAGAAAGCGACCAATGGAAGACAGCTTTTTCTTGCCCTCTCGGGCTGTACGAATGGACCGTCATGCCATTCGGTTTAGCAGGCTCTCCAGGTATTTTTATGCAATTGATTAACGAGGTGTTGCACCCCCTTTTGTATAAAGGAGTGTTTGTGTATTTAGATGACATTGTGATAGTGACAGCTACAGAGAAAGAACATGTGCAGTTAGTGCGTGAGGTGTTGGAGCGGTTGAGGCAAGCAAAGTTGTATGTAAAGCTGAGTAAGTGCGAGTTTGGTAAGAATCAGATTGATTTTTTTGGGTTATAGAATTAGTGAGAAAGGAGTTGAAATGGATCCTGCCAAAGTGGAGGATGTGTTGAGCTGGGAGGCTCCACGTACGCGCAGGCAGCTGCAGGCTTTCTTAGGGCTGGCGAATTTTTATCGGGCTTTCATTTCTGAGTTTGCAGTTGTGACTCTCCCCTCACGGAGTTGTTAAAAACTAAAGGCAAGGGGGAGTCGAAGAAGGTCAAGTCTCCAGGTGCAAGATTAGATTGGACTGAGGAATGCCAGGAGGCGTTTGTCAGGTTAAAGAAGGCTTTTACTGAGGGGCCTTTGTTGCTACACCCAGATGTGGATAAGCCCTTTGTTGTTCAATGTGATGCTTCTGCCTGGGCTTATGGGGGAGCTTTGATGCAGGCAGATGATCAGGAGAGGCTGAGACCCTGTGCTTATTTCTCCAAAAAGTTTGGAGAGCATGAAAGGAAGTGGCCGGTGTGGGAGAAAGAGGCGTTTGCCATACGTAATGCATTGTTAACCTGGCGTCATTTCCTGGAAGGGGCTGCTTTTCCGTTTATAGTGATGACAGACCATCAGAATTTACAATATTTGAGGAATCCCCAAAAGTTGTCTCCGAAACTGGTGAGGTGGTCTCAGTTTTTCAATAGATTTAATTTCAGGCTGCAGCATATTAAAGGCAAGGAGAACGTGGTGGCTGATGCATTGTCCCGGTATCCGAGTGTGGGAGAGAATGGGTTGCATAAAGCGGAGGGAGTTTTTGCTAAAGAGCATTGGGGTTTGGCTGTGCAAACCAGGTCTCACACTGTGGTGGGAGTGAAGAAAGAGGATGAAGTTGTGGATGAGTGGAGTTTGGAGTTGCAAAGGAATTATGTAGGAGACAAGTGGTTACAAGAGCACGGAAAGGAATGCCAGCTGTTGAATGGTCTGTGGGTTATTGAAGGTAAGACTTATGTTCCTCAAAGTTTGAGGGCGAAAGTGTTGGGGCTGCACCATGACCATAAGGCTGCGGGTCATTGGGGGTTGACGAAGACTATCTTGGCGATAAAGAGGAGGTTTTGGTGGCCTGGGATGAAGGCGGAAGTGAGGCGTTATGTGGAATGCTGTGAGGTGTGTGCAAGGAATAAAGTTCCCTCTGCAAAGCCGCAGGGGTTGATTCAAGTAGTGGTAGAGCCGGTGAGGCCGTGGACGCATGTTAGCACGGATTTTGTGGGAGAGCTGCCGTCAAGTCGAGGTTATCGTTTCATCTGGACTGTGCTGGATATGTTTTCAAAGCAGGCCCACTTCATTCCTTTGAGGGGGTTGCCCTCGGCAGAACGGTTGGCTGAGTTGTATGTTCAGCATGTGTATAGATTGCATGGGTGTCCGGAGCAGGTGTTGAGTGATCGTGGGGTCCAGTTTACGGCTCAGTTTTGGAACCGATTCTTGGAAGCATTGGGGGCTCAGAGGCGTTTGACTACTGCTTATCACCCTTCCTGTAATGGCGCTGTGGAGAGAGTGCAAAAATCCTTGGGAGCATATTTGCGAATGTTTAGTAATGAGGAGCAGAACAACTGGTCCGACCTCCTGCCCTATGCCGAAATGGCATATAATAGCTCAGTACATTCTTCTACTGGGAAGTCTCCTTTTGAGATAGTGTACGGACAGGAGGTGGCCCCTTTACCCCAGCTGTTGGATTTAGGGAAAGAAGGGGGGGGGTGAGTGGAGGATAAGAGCCCAGGAGGAGTGGAAGGAGGTGACGGAAGTATTAAAAAAGGCGCAGCAGTCATACAAACTGTTTGGGGACCGCAGGAGACAGAAGGGGGAGGAGTATAGCGAGTGGGATTTAGTGTGGTTATCAACGGAGAATTTAAAGTTGGGTTACAAGTCGAAGAAATTGAGTCCTAAATACATTGGGCCTTTCAGGATTGAAACCGCTGTGAATAAAGTATCATATACCCTCTTGCTGCCTAAAAGTTTGGGAAAGGTGCATCCCACTTTTCATTGTAACCTTTAAAGAAATATGTGAGCCCCTTTCCTCCTTTAGATTGAATGATGTTTTGTTTCCTCAGGGGAGGACGAGGTGGAGGAGACCGCTATGTCAGGATTGGGAAACCTGAGCTTGGATGAAGTCCAGGTTCCAAGCCTGTCATGAGGCAGCAGCGACCTTCACTTTAGCTCTGGGGTGACCTTTGTCCCAGATTCACTGAGACTGTTGAGTCCGACTGGGGGTGATGCAACTTCCAGGTGCTTGAGAGGGAAGTGAGGTAACTCCTCCAAGCAAGGACATTGGACATTGGGACTGGTGACACTGACTTCATGACCCCTGGGGTCATGCCCTGGGGATTACTGGGATTGCTGACTCACTTGGGGCTGATGTAACCCTGCCCAGACATTGCATGGGTAGGGGAGGGGCTATGGGGGTATAAAAGGTGTGTTTGGGTGGCGGGCCGGTGCTTTAGCTTCACATGTCTCGTACCTTCAATAAAATCGTGTTGGACCAAGATACCATCTTCGTGTGATCCCTACCGTGTGTTGGAGAGTCGTTCAGGGAGATAGATATAAATAAAGTATAAAATCAAAAATAACATATAAAACAGCTTTGTATTTAAGCAAAACAATACATTTGAGAACCACAAATGTGGGGCTGATCAGGGTAAATTGTAGGAGAGATAGGGAAGTATGATGTTTATACTCAGTTTTATCAGTTTTATCATATCTTAGCATATTTATTTACTGTATTTTTATAAGTCTTATTCTTTCATAATAAATTTTTATTGAATACATTTCCAAATGTACATGTCTTATTTTAACTTACCACATGGAGTACAATCAGGTCTCATCAAGCCTTCTATGTTTGATATGGTATTATGATATGGACTAAGGACTGATCAATAAAATTATTATCATTAAATTCAGTATATTATTATTAGATGTGAGCAGAGTATCAAGAGGAGAGATGGAGTTGGAGATGGAAGGAGAAAAAGAAGATTAAAAGGAAAGGAGAGAAAATCTTGGAAGAGAGGAGGTGTGTGCAACAGGTACAGCTATTAAAACAGCCTTTCTCTCCTGGGCGAAGCCAGGAGAGAGAGGAATTTGCCCCCCTCCACCGGGAAAAGAGGAGGTTCAGTGTTGAATCTATAGGAGCCAGGGGGCGTGGCCTTACTGGGGAAGGCCAGCCCCGTCAGAGCTCATTCTGAGCTCGGACAAGGAGGAGGACATACAGGTCAGTGGGAGGGAGACCTCTGGGCTCTCCCCCCTCCTCCCTTAAGCTCTTCCTGTTGAAAGTCCAGGAGCCCCCTCTGAATTTTACATTTGACCTTTTGGCTGTTAAAGGAGCTTGCTGAAGAGCTGGCAACCTCACCTCAGCCCTCAATACAGTGCATAGTGCTTAAAGTACTGCACTTTCTGAATAAACCCTTTCTGAATAAGCATGTTCTCAGCCCTGTGCTTAGAATACTGTTGAACTAAAATGCATTTTGTATCTTCAAGTCAGCCCTGGCGTATGGTTTACACAGAATAGTTAAATAAATGTGAAAGACCAGGGTTTGAATCCACTTGGCCACTGGGCAGCCTTGGGCAAGCTGCACACTCTTTTCTCTGAAAGGAATGCAGTGGAAAAGCCTCCTCTGAAATATATATTTACAAAACAATACAAAGCATGTTATAATGAGCTGGATAAGCAGCCAGGGCACACAGTCTTGAGGGCTCCTTTCCCCAGCATGGCTGCAGTGGGAGGCTGGCTTACTTGTACAGGGCCAGGTCATGGGATCCTGCTTTTCTTTGGGGATGCATCATCCATCTGCCGCCATCTTGGGCACATGGCCATTGGCCCCTCCCCCCTTCTTCACTGTACTGTTGGCTGCCATTTTAGTTTCATTATCTAGGGTCGGTGGCCTTGGTGGGCCTAAAAGGCCTGGGGCCATTCCAAATGGGAGTTTAGTCATCAGCCTCCCTATGCCCCATAATTACAATATTAAGATAATAATACTAAATATATATATATATATGTATTTATTTTTCTTAAAAGAAATAATAATAATAAAAACACCACATGATTCCCTATCATATATTAGGCATGGCCCTCATCTTGTCTCCTTTCAGCCTTTGTTTTTGAAGGCCAAACATGTCCAGTTCTTTGGGCCGCTCCTCATGGGGATTGTTATCTAAACTTTGTTCGATTTAGTCGCCTCCTCTGGACAAAATTTCAGCTGGTTAAGATCTCCCTTTAGTTGTGGTGCCCAGAATTGGATACTAGTTGTGCTATATGCGCATTCAATTTCTCATGTAGGCGCCATGTTGGCCGCATGGCCGTTTGATCCTCTCCCCCTTTTCAAATTCTTGTCAGCGCCATTTTGTGGCGTATGCCCAGGGGCCATGCGGAAGAGGTGGTTTATCAGTCTCCCTAGGCCCCATTGCTTTATAGCTGTGAATTGCATACATTATTTTATATTTATAAATATAATTAAATCATTATGACGCCCTTCAATTAATTTCTCTTGTCATGCACCTGTTTCTTTGGCCAAGATGGTGAGCTACTTGCCCCCCTTCCCCTCTTTCACTCATTGTTCTGTCGGTGTTCTGACATTTGTGGGCTTAAAGCCCCGGGGCCATTTTTGAACATCGGACCAGGCTGTGGCGCAGCTGGTGGAGAGTCAGCTGCATTAAAATCACTACTGACCAAAAGGTCATGAGTTCGAAACCAGCTGGGGTCAGAGTAAGCTCCCAACCATTTTTCTAGCTTGCTGTCGATTTTTTCTTGGGAATGTGACGCAGCCGGCTGTGGGTCAACTGCATAAGATTTCTATTGACCAGAAGGTCATGAGTTCGAGGCTGGCCCAGGTAGATGGGAGCTCTCGACCAAAGTGGTAGCCTGTTCAGTCTACACAGTTTTTCATGAACTTGCAAGGGGGGTTTATCATCGGCCTCCTTATGCCCTATAAATTAATATTAATCATAATATGAATATAAGAAAGGAACCTGTGTTATTCCTCCTCAATGCTAGGCATGGCCTGTTATTTTCTACCCGTTTGGCCTTTGCCTGTGGGGCAGAAATGGCTGTACTGAAAATGATAGTTAAAATCAATAATAAGAATAAGAATAAGAATAATAAATAAATAAAATGAATGAATAAACAAATACTTGGCTCTTTGGACCGCTCCTCATAGGGCATTTCAGCCTTGAATATACCTCGTGACTGGGCATAAGTCGTAGGACTACAGACCATTGGGGGTCAGGCGTAGGAGCACACCCTCTCAGCCTGTACGAACAGCTGGAGAGTTTGGAAACACACAATTTTCCTGAAGATCATAGAAGACACTTTAGTAATTCCCAGTTTTATTGTTAGACCGTATGGTAAGGAGTATGAGGCATACCCTCTCAGCCTTTGTAAATGGCTGGGGAGTTTGAATAGTGCATTTTCTTTTAAAACCAAAGAAGAATGGTCGTTTGAGTCACACCCTCTCAGCCTTAGAAACGGCTGGAGGTTTTGAAAGCGCGTTTTGATGAAAACGCAAGAAGATTAGTCGCTTGAGTCACACCCTCTCAGCCTTATAAATGGCTGGGGAGTTTTAAAAAGCGTGTTTTCTTTAAAACACAGGGAGATTAATCGTTTAAGTCACACCCTCCCAGCCTTATAAAGGGCTTGGGAGTTTGAAAAGCACATTTTCTTTAAAACATAAGAAGATTAGTTGTTGAGTCACACCATCTCAGCCTTATAAAGGGCTTGGGATTTTGAAAAGCGCGTTTTTTCTAAAAACATAAGAAGATTAGTTGTTGAGTTGCACCCTCTCAGCCTTATAAAGGGCTTGGGAGTTTGAGAAGCGCATTTTCTTTAAAACATAAGCAGATTAGTTGTTGAGCTACACCCTCTCAGCCTTATAAGGGGCTTGGGAGTTTGAAAAGCGTGTCTTCTTTAAAACATAAGAAGATTAGTCGTAGGTGTTAAGGCCTCTCAGCCTTATAAAGGGCTAGGGAGTTTGTAAAGCGCGTTTTCTTTAAAATATAAGAAGATTGGTAGTTTGAGACACATCCTCTCAGCCTCATAAACGGCTGGGAGTTTAAAAAGCATGTTTTCTTTAAAATATAAGAAGATTAGTTGTTTGAGTCACACCCTCTCAGCCTTAAAACGGCTGGAGAGTTTCAAAGGCGTTTTTTAAAGCATAAGAAGATTAGTTGTTGGAGTCACACCCTCTCAGCCTTTAAAATGGCTGGAGAGTTTGAAAGCGCATTTTCTTTAAAACATAAGAAGGTTGATCGTTTGGGTCACACCCTCTCGGCCTTAAAAACAGCTGGAGATTTTGAAAAGCACGTTTTCTTAAAAACAAGATGATTGGTCATTTGAGTTACACCCTCTCAGCCTTAAAAACGGCTGGAGAGTTTGCAAGTGCATTTTCTTTAAAACAGAAGAAGATTGGTTGTTTGAGTTACACCCTCTCAGCCTTACCTGGCTGGAGAGTCAAAAAGCACGTTTTCTTTAAAACAGATGAAGGTTAGTCTTTGTCGCATCCTCTCAGCCTTATAAACGGCTGGAGAGTTTGAAAGCACATTTTCTTTGAAATATAAGAAGATTAGTCAGTGAGTCACACCCTCTCAACCGTATAAACAGCTGGAGAGTTGGAAAAATGAGTTTTCTTTACAACGTAAGAAGATTAGTCAGTTGAGTCACTCCTCTCAGCCTTATATAAGGCTGAGAGTTTGGAAAGGCGTGTTTTCTTTCCTTAAAACAGAAGAAGATTAATCATTTGAGTCACACCCTCTCAGCCTTACACGGCTGGAGTTTGTAAAGTGTGTTTTCTTTAAACAGAAGAAGTTAGTCGCTTGAGTTACACCCTCTCAGCCTTAATATACGGCTGGGGAGTTTGAAAGCGCGTTTTCTTTAAAACAGAAGAAGATTATTTGTTTGAGTCACACCCTCCCAGCCTTATAAACGGCCGGAGAGTTTGAAAGTGTGTTTTCCTTAAAACACTAGAAGATTAGTCATTTGAGTCACACCCCCTCAGCCTTAGAAATGGCCGGGGAGTTTGAAAGTGAGTTTTCTTCAAAATGTAAGAAGAAGAATAGTTTGAGGTCACCATCTCAGCCTTATAAATGACTGGAGAGTTTGGTAAATGTAGGTCAGCCTTTGGCAGATGCGTCCAATATTTTTATTTTTATTTATTTATAAATTCGATTTGGTAGACCGCTCTCTCTGGAGCCCAGAGCGGTTTACAGCATAAAATCAATAAAACATCAGTAAACAGATAAAAGACGTATACCCAAAAGCCCTCTCCCACAAATGATCCCGGCAGCAATAATACGCAGAGGCAATACATGGCAGGACGGTATGTTGGCAGCTGGCAACTAAGGGAGGCATCAGTTGGGACCAAATGCCTGCCTGTATAGCCAAGTCTTCACAGACTTGCGGAAGGCCAACAAACCCCGTAGTGCTCGTGATCTCCTCCGGCAGAGAATTCCAGAGGGTCGGAGCGGCCACTGTAAATGCTCTCTGCCGGGTGCTCGACAGCCTACAGATCTTAATACTAGGGACCTCTAGTAGATTAAGCCCTCTGAGCGCAGTGATCTTCTGGGTTTGTATGGGGTAAGACGCTCCTCAAGTACACTGGCCCCAAACCATATAAGGCCTTGAAAGTTAGAACTAACACCTTGAAGGAGACCCGAATTCGATGGGAAGCCAGTGCAGTGCACGCAGGAGTGGGGGTCACATGCGCAGATCTTGGGGCTCGACAGCAGGCGCTGCTGCGTTCTGCACCAGCTTAATATATACAATGGATGCTCATATAGTCGTTATTAGCCATTGGTATGTCAGTCCCATGTGGCTGACGTCAGGTAGCCACGTTTGCTGCTTTATAGTACTCGTCGCTTGGTAGAAATGGGAGCTCAAGGGAGTCCCTATTGCTAGTGCTTGACTCTGACCCCTATTGTGGGGGTTTTTTAGGATCTGAGGGGAACCTTGAGGGCTATTTTCTTGATATGGGCCCTGCTTCCATTACCGGTGGGAATGGAAACGTAAAGAGGCTGCCCGGGAGGAGGTTCCCTCGTGGCGTATGCCTAACAGGTACCTTCAGGGATGTGTAGCAAACCGGGTGATATTGATCTAACTTTAAGGTATGGGGTCATATTATAGGCTACACAATTTTCATGAATTGGCAGGCATGGCCCGTAGGTCACAATCCGTGGTCGGCCATCATCCAACGTCCCAAATGAGTGGGAAGCGTGTTTGGGATGGTTTAAAAAGGGCCATGTAGAGTGAATCGGTTCATGAATTGACAGGCACTGCCTGTAGGTCACAACTCCGGGTCTAGGATTCCATAGAATATAAAGCATGCAGGATGATTAGAACCCATAGTAGATCGGTTAGATTAGTTGATATAAGTATAGTAATATCAGAAGTTAAGGTGGCCTTTGCGGCCTCATTGAGCCGAAGCTAAAGCTGGAAGTTCTGTTTTGTGTTTGTTAGTATGTTAGTAGGTCTTCCGAAGTATGTGACAAGGAATTTTTGACCTTATGAGAACAAATGCAAGACCATTGTGATTGTTTGTTTGTTCTTATTGTTTGTTTTTATTGTGAAATACTCGAATAAAGATTTTTTTTTTAAAAAAATCCGCGGTCGGCCATCATTCAACAGTCCAGTTGAGTGGGAAGTGTGGGGATGGCTTAAAAAGGGCCATGTAGAGTGACTCGGGCCTGTCTGATGGTAATGACCAGCCGTCAGGGGGTCCTACGTTTCTTTCTGGCCAGCATTTGTCACGATCACGGACCTGGCGGGCCCTTAATCACACACACACAGAGACGTACTGAAGGCTAACTACTTTATTGAGTATAAAAACAGTTCCAAAGAGTAAATAGTCCAATAATATGCAAGTGTCCAAAAGGTAATAAGCAAGTAGTACAAAGTAACGTAGCAAAAAAGCTGGAGCGTGGCAAGGCTCCACAATTCAATGCGAATCAGGAAACAGGGCAAGGTTCCGCAATCCAATGCGAATCAGGAAACAGGGCAAGGTTCCGCAAACCGCTGCGGCTCAAGAAACAAGGCAAATGCAAGGCAAGGCTTGATGACCACTGCTGGCTTGTGGTCCCACTCCGCTTCACGCCTATTCAGGAAGACGTGGCCGGAGAACTGAGGATGCGTTCCCACGGACCCTATATTTAATCCTGTCGGCCGAGGTCCGCGACGCCTAGGCTCCTTCGTCTCCACCCTGCTCACGGACCTCGGCCGGTCTAGGACCCTCGACCAAGCCTCTCCTGCTAGACTGATGTCTGCCTCCTTCGAAGGAGCGAC
>JARBWK010000016.1:27249298-27295940 GCA_030556195.1 Anolis apletophallus
CTTGAACTTCACCCAAGCTCAAGTCTCCCAATCCTGACACTGTTGTTGCATGTTTTAATGTTTTAATGGTGTTTTTAAGTGTTCTGTTTTAACCCTCTGGCGCTGTGCCACTGGTTCTTGTGAGCCGCCGCGAGCCCTCGGGAGTCGGCGGTGTAGAAGTCCCAAGAAATAAATAAATAAATAAATTATTATTATTATAAACACAACAAGATGAGTCCACAGCAGACACGATCACTCTGCTGGCTGTTGTATTGGATCACACGTCAGACACTAGGACTGTGTCTAGGACTGTGTGATGTATCGGTGAATAATGCGTGCAGATCCCAGTAGGGTGGTGGCCTTCTGCAGCTGACAGATGGTAATTTTGTCAGTGCCAATTGCGTTTAAGTGCAGGCCAAGGTCTTTATAATATATTATTATATATTAATATTATTATTATTATTATATGAGACATGCCACATTATCACAGGATGTCTACGCCCTACACCATTGGAGATATTATACAGTATTGTTTAGCTGGTATTGCACCACCTGATGTCTGTCAGGCAGTAATGAAAGGACCAAGGCATTAACATCTCCAGCCCATCCTCTGATTGGTTATCAGCCAGAACACCAACATATTAAATTAAGATATAGCTTCCTAAGGTCTCCAGAGATATTCACAAGAATACCCCAGCAAGCGAGAGTCCAAAAGTGGCAGGCTAAAACCTGGAACTTCAATCAGTGGCTGATACTGGATGAGAAATTTTGGAAAATTTGTTGTAGAAACAAGGATTTTTGAGAAAGCTTCAGTTGAGGCCTCTTTCCTCATGATAAGAGGTGAATTTTCCTTCTGAGAAGTAGATTTCTCTTACTTCTTGTTATCTCAGCCTCGGTCTTAACTTTGAGTCATTTGTAAGTCAGATGTTTGTAACTTGGGGACTGCCTGTAGTAGGTACAACAAAGAGTCTTTGCTGATTTCCGCTTTCATTTGCTCTGAGACTTATGCTGCGGTCACTCTAGTTATCGTCCATCCTGCTTCGGTGCCTGCAAATCTCACCAAGAAGAATGAGAAAATCCACTCTAATAGACAGTGTGTTTAGGGGATGATTGTATCGATAACAATTGCCATCTCTCAATTCCATAGCGAAATCAAGGCCTAACTAAAACTGCCAGCACTGTTGGTTGAAAATCCCCAAATTCAAAAGGAAATGTGTTATAGCTTTATAAACAAGCGCAAGGTACAGATCCACAAAACTGGCATATGGGGGCTCGTCCAGACATGGCTACATGCCCTGGATTCTACCACAGAGTGATTTCCTCCTCTTAGTGTGGTGACTCCAGCCATGTCTCTATGCTGCCATTTGATGGGACTATTTTGGCCTTGATAAAGACCCTTTAAGGGTCGAAACGAGAGTCGGATCCAGCGTTCGACTGTCTCCTCGTCGGCCTACACACCAGCCCGTTGTTTGGATTACAAATACACTCGGTTTGAGTGTCCCATTGTGGATTACATTTCTTCATTTGGCCTACACACCAGCCTGTTGTTTGGATTACAAATACACTCGATTTGAGTGTCCCATTGTGGATTACAATCCTTTATTTTTCAACTTCGACGGACTTCTCTCCCTTTTTGGTACCTCCATTTGGATCTATTTACATTGGACATGGACTACTCACGGTGTATTTACACCTCCTTCTAAATACTTTTACTTTATTCACCACGCGGACATTTGCGATTTGCGTATTGGATTTACTCCACTTTATTGTGAATTTATGCACTAACACCGCAGCCCATTGTGGCATTATATATATATATATACTTTTTGTGCAATATAAAACACACTATCTCAGTTTATCACGTGTTTGTATCCCTTTTTGGATAACGTGCTCGTCCAGACATTACCTTTATCACACGAGCTCCTGCAACAAACAGGAGGGTGGCCAAATACCATTCCCTGTAAATGCAGAAGCAATCTCTATGAATGGCAAAAAATACAAGATTTTCAGGTGCGGGAATATTTCGGTTCTGAGCCAGAAATCCGCATCTTTGAATATCTGTATGTCCGTGCACTTGAAATCACAGGATTCTTTTATCTAGGTGCGTTCCTGGGTTTTAGATATCTGTTCCTGATTGGTCGGTTCCTATAAATAAAGGGACAGTTGAGTAGAAAGCAAAATCTTTGTTTGTGTGCCAGAAGCTTCATGAAACGTGTGGAGTGCACATTTTCTCTGGCCAGGACAAAGATGTGGCTCCCTAGTCAATGTTGTACATGTTTTCACAATAAGAGCAATTAGGAACAGACATGTATAACCCAGGAACAACACCCTGTCTGCACAGATGGCCCTGCAGCTTATATAGCCCAGGAATGGAACTTATACAATGATTCGTATCTTCACAGCAGGTCTGTATCTGGACATCTTCTCAGGTCCCGGGTTTTTATTGGCTCTGACTAAAGTGCGTAATTTAGTGCTGTCTGGAAGCACCCTGGGTGGATGGATTCCTGATAGGGAAGATGGAATTCTTATGGATGATGACAACTCCTTTACCTAGACAATTGAGGTGCTGTGACATAATTTCCTATACTCAGAATGAGAAGAAAAAAACTTTTGCTGTGAAAATTGTTCCTTGGTAAAGATGACGGCTGTCTTGAGTACAATGAGGTCTCTTTCTCGTCTCTGTTTCTGCAATCTGGCTCTTATTTGAAGTCTGAAACAAAGGGAGGGTATTCTGTAGGGAATGATCTGGTACTTTTAATTTTATTTTTTTCAACGAATTTCCTCCCTTTGAAAAATGCTTGTCTTAGGCAATAGGAGCCTTCGTTTTAACAAATGCTCACTAATTTGCACCTTGTTAAAAACAAAACAAAAGAACCCAGAGATATTTGTTTACTTTCCCTTTGCTTCTGAGGACTGCTGAATCTGGCTGTATCTTTTCTCTGCCTTTGAAGCCAAAGGGACATTCTGAAAGGAAATCAGACATGTTCCCTATCTTTGTTCCATATTTTCACAATTTGTTCTCTAATTTCTAAAAGAAGCCAGAAGGGCAGAAGGGGGTTTATTTCAAGAAAGAAACAAAGATATATTTTTTTAATCCCAAACTTCTTGAAGATGAAGTCGGCAAAGCTAAAAAATAGAATTTCACTGGAAGCATTGTACTTTTGTAGCAGAGGAAATGCTGACAAGGTTTCCCTTGGTAGAAATTTCATTCTTAGGAACCAAGAGAAAGAGATCTGGGGACTATTTTTTCCCCAAAGAGATAAGAAAAGGAAGTTTGAAAAGAGCTGAGATTGCTTGATAATGTCCTGCTCCTACAGTAAATGAAGACAGCAAGTTTAATCCAATCTATCTTTAATAAGATACAGAAAGAGATAGATACATCAGCTGTGGGATATGAAGGACTCTGGCAACTAATTACTAAACATCAGAAATGTTATTTGTTTGGACTACAACTCCCAAAATCTCTCACCCTTGCCAGCACTTTTATAGATGGCAGCATTTTGCCTAATGAAGCAGAGAGTGTTTGAGGACTGGGGCATCAGTAGGGAAACCAAGGTGCTTATTTATAAAGCTATTGTCCTCCCAACCCTGTTATATGTCTGTGAAACGTGACTGTCTACAAATATCACACACAACTCCTGGAACGATTCCATCAGCGTTGCCTTTGAAACATCCTGGAAATCTCTTGGGAAGACAGACGGACAAATGTGAGCATGCCAGAAGAAGACAAGAACCACCAGGACTGAAGTGATGCTCCTATGCCAACAACTGGCCACATTGTTCGAATGACCAATCACCATCTCCCAAAGCAGTTAGTATACTCCCAACTCAAGAATGGGAAACATAATGTTGGTGGTCAGGAAAAGAGATTTAATTACGGAGTTAAACCAACCTTAAAAATTGTGGCATAGACACTGAGAACTGGGAATCCCTGGCCCTTGAGCGCTCTAACTGGAGGTCAGCTGTGACCATCAGTGCTGCAGAATTCAAAGATGTGTGAATGGAGGGCGAAAGGGAGGAACATGCCAAGAGGAAGGCATGCCAAGCTAACCCAACCTGGACCCGGACCGGCTTCCACTGTGGGAGAACATGCGGATCAAGAATAGGGCTTCTTTTTTTCTATTTTATTAATGTTTTGCAAAAATTCAATAAAAAATAATAATAATTTTTAAAAAAGAATAGGGCTCCACAGCCACCTACAAACCCACCGCCAAGCCACCAGACTTGAAGGACCATCATCTTCAGGCTACGAGAGATCGCCTAAGTAAATAAGAAATTAAGTAAGTAAGGGCAAAATTAGTCCATTTCCAACCCACTTTGCTTTCACAAGCATTAGCTTCTAAGTCAATTTCATTTCAGTGCTACGTTGATCTGTCATTTAAGAAAGACTAATTGCATACTTTTCATTATATATGTATTTAAACATATATTTTGAAAAATGTATTTTATTTCAAGCTAATGAATTCCTAAATGTATTTTGAAAGGTTTTTGAGGCAAAAGCCAAGCCAGAATATTCAGAACGAGAAAACCAATAAAGTGTGTCCAAAAGCTCTCTTTCTCTCACACAGAAATTTCCCCAGGTATCAGGTTCTTAAAGCATCAGTGGGAAAGAAGAAATTGATTGTGATAGGCTTTAAGGATCCACTCCAGTTTGCTTCCAGGGTTTCCATCCCTATTCCACACAAATCCATGGATGCTCTGGTCCCAATAAAATGACATGCTGAACTTGTGGATATGGAGGACCAGTTGAATAGGCTCTCTGAAGTTCTGGAAGTGTCACTAGTAGAAAACAGAACATGGGAGAGAAAATTGGGTTTTTTTAAAAAAAAAAGTTCCTTGCAGATTTAAGCATTACAGTCCCATAGGTGTCTGCTCAGAAGAAAGCCCATCAACTTCCTCAGAATTTACTCCCTCCTACACCCATAAGGGGCATGATTTGGGAAGCAGACATTGGTAGACCTATAGAGTGTGAGTGCCTCAGAATGCTTCCTTCTCTAGCTGCTCAAAAATGTGTCTGAAACGTTGCCACCTAGAGTCATAGAATCATAGAGGCCATGGATGAAATGTAGCCACCTAGAGTCATAGAATCAAAGAGTTGGAAGAGGCCACAAGGAAGAGACCATGGATGAAATGTGGACAACTAGCATCATAGTATCATAGGGTTGGAAGAGGCCACAAGGAAGAGACCATGGATGAAATTTGGCCACCTAGAGTCAAAGAATCACAGAGTTGGAAGAGGCCACAAGGAAGAGACCATGTATGAAATTTGGCCACCTAGAGTCAAAGAATCATAGAGTTAGAGGAGGCCACAAGGAAGAGACCATGGATGAAATGTGGACACCTAGTGTCATAGAATCATAGAGCTGGAAGAGGCCACAAGGAAGAGACTATGGATGAAATGTGGCCACCTAGAGTCATAGAATCATAGAGTTAGAGGAGGCCACAAAGAAGAGACTATGGGTGAAATGTGGCCACCTAGAGCCATAGAATCATAGAGTTGGAAGAGGCCACAAGGAAGAGATCATACCTTTGAGTCTATCTAGGGAGGTCCTCTTTGGGAAAGGATGCCTCAAAGGAGCAGGCACATCCCACTGACATAGTGAGGAGTTTAGCACCTCTTCTCACCCATTCAGCCATCCAGGGACATCCAATTTAAGTACTACCAACAGATAGCCACTGCCAACAAATGGCTATTTAGCCTCTGTATAAGGCTCTCAGCATAAAGGCCAAACAAAATGTCCCACTTCGCCTGGCATCCAGGAGAAAAGCATGGGGAAAACATCACCCTCCTGGTGAGGCTCCATGTTAGGTCCATTGGAGCCAACACAACAACACGGAAAGCCTCCATGTTTGGGGGAAAGTGTCCAGTAATGCATTCACCTCAGTTGGGGGCAGGGCTTCCGCTGAAAGTCATGCAATGTTGTGTGATGTATGGCATAGAGCTCCATCTGTTAGACATGGTGAATTCATTCTTGGATGCTAAATTTATCTGGTCCTATAAGGTCGTAAGAACTCTCCATCACACTCTGAGGTATTAGCGAAATCCTCTGTCAAATAGCTCTGTTGAGCCCTTTGTTATCTGAGTTTCAGGATGCAGCAAGGACCAATCAGACATGCTTCCCTAGAAGAGATAGGAAACAACAAGGAGGAGGAGAGGGAGAGTACAGTAAATCCCACTGAATTCAATGACCAGAATTCAGATCCTTCTGCTGCTCAAGGGGGTTATTGTGGTAAGTCGTTGCTTTTGCATGATGGTTGGAAAGCAGCCCTGGCACGCAATAGCCAGAAATGGTAACCTTTCTTGGCTGACATTATGACCAATGGAATGACAAGGCAGATGGACTTCGTTTGGAAGATCACCAAGACATACAGAAGGAGCAATAGATTGAAAGAAATGCCCCCAAAGAAGTGATTGCAGTAGGAACCAGGAACAAGTTGCTTTTGACAAAATGATGTTATAGCATATGATTCCACATTAACTGCTATTTCTCCATCCTCTGGAATCTGCAGGACTCTGTGGCTGGGAATTGTAATTGCCCAGGATTCCAGAGGATGGAGCTATGGCAGCTGAAATGGAATCATACTGCTCTAATTGTGCCGTGTGAAAGAGCCTCTACAGCGATACACGAGAGTTGAAATGCCAGCATTTTCTCTCATCTATTGCCATCCTTATCCAGCTTGCCAGTCTTCACATCAGCGTGGGAGGAAAATGGGCACTTGAGGAAAACCTATTCCTATGATAATTCAATTTATTCTGAGACAGCTTGGGTCTTCAATAGGAAATAAAGACCCAACAGCGTTACAAAAAACAGCTTCATTGATAATGGATTGACGCTACTGCTTGCCTGTCCAGTGGGACTGTCATGCTGAGCAATATAATATGGTCAAGCATCCCTAATCACCTGGTATGTGATCCTTTTGACTAGAGATAATTGGTTGACCGAGGGACCTTTGACCCAGGGTATCCACAAGAGAGCTTTGGCATCTTCAAACAGAATAATCCCTAACACCAAGATAGACTATTTGTCCATCTCATCAGCATTGTCTACTCATACAATGAGTGACTTGCCAAGAATGCTTTGAAAGAACTCAACCTAGGATACACACACACACACACACACACACTATATATATATATATATATATATATATACACACACACACACACACACACACACACACACACACACTAGCTGTACCCGGCACGCATTGCTGTGCCCTATTTAGGAGATGCGAGAAAGTCTGACTATGTAAGGGTTGGAATTGTTGTTAGTTATGGTGTTGTTGGGGCCATGGCTGTGTCGTTGTGGGTTGTTCTGGTGAGTGGGATGTTGAAGTCCTGGTGAGTTGTTGGTGTGTGGTGTTGCTGGCGTTCTGCATAGCTTGTGGATATACCATGTTTTTTGTGTTTCCGTCTGCTGTGTTGATGTAGAGGTTGATGCTTGTGTGGGTGGGGTACTTTGGAAGTGAGTGGAGGTACTTGAAATCCCATTATCCATGGTGTGTCCTCCTCTGAACTGCAGTCAGATGGAGTGTGGGTCGTGGGGGGCATTGTGTGCCAAGTTTGGTCTTTATCGGTCTTGGTTCTGGGCCACAGTGGTCTGTGGGGAATTATGGGTTTTGAAGTAGTACAAATCCCATTATCCATGGAGGTACTTCAAGTCCCATAATCCATGGTCCACCCTCCTCCAAACTGTAGTAGAATGTAGCGTGGGTCATAGGGGCTCTGTGTGCCAAGGTAGGTTACTGTAAATTCAGGCCATACACAATGTCCCATGAGCTGAGGCCTAGTCAGGAACAGCAAGTTAATGAAGCCTTACTGTCAATTCAGGCCATACACAATGTCCAATGAGCTGAGGCGTAGTCGGGAGAATCAAGTTAATGAAGCCTTACTGTCAATTCAGAGCGTAAACAGCATTCCATTAAGTGAGGCCTAGTCAGGGAAATTATGTTAATGAAGCCTTACTGTCAATTTTGGGCGTGGTCTGTGATTTGTAGGGGTGTAAATTTTCTGTGGGAAGTGAATTGGGTGTTTGTGTTTGTAAGTCACAAACAATGAATATACCACACTGGTAACAGGAATACACAGGTATAGACTACACAATAGCAAATATAACAAAAATATAATGTGTATTGAATCACAAAGCACAAGGTACAAACTGAAGGGGCAGTGTAATAAGTGCCCCTTGGCGCTCGCAGTACAAATATAAAGGTTGGAAATACCAATCAATGGAGCGCAGTGTAGTCACCAGACGGAGTTCCAGGAGCTGAGGTAAGGCGGCCCTATGGGAAACACAGTTCGCAAGGATGGGAATCACAGCAGTAGAGTAAGCGGGTGGAGTATTCCCGGCGTGATCCAAGCCTGTGATTAATGGCTAAGGCTGATGCCTGAGTATCCTGCTCGCAAAGGCTGTTTGCCTGGAGCAAAGCGCTTGATGCGCTGCGACTGGTAACCCGAGCCCCTCACTTCGTCCTGGGAGGAGTTCCGCTGGGAAAATACACAAACAGTAGTTCCAAGTGTGAAAAGTAACGCCGGGCACCCCGCAACGGCTTCAGCTGCAGTGGGCCCGTCCGTTTCGCCCTCGGGTCCATGGAATTACCTATGATGGGGCCATGTTATCGCACGATTGTATAATCTCCATGAAACGCCGTCTTGTATTGCACCTGACCGCTTGACAAAGCCAGAATCGCGAAACGGACGGGCCCACTGCAGCTGAAGCCGTTGCGGGGTGCCCGGCGTTACTTTTCACACTTGGAACTACTGTTTGTGTATTTTCCCAGCGGAACTCCTCCCAGGACGAAGTGAGGGGCTCGGGTTACCAGTCGCAGCGCATCAAGCGCTTTGCTCCAGGCAAACAGCCTTTGCGAGCAGGATACTCAGGCATCAGCCTTAGCCATTAATCACAGGCTTGGATCACGCCGGAATACTCCACCCGTTTACTCTACTGCTGTGATTCCCATCCTTGCGAACTGTGTTTCCCCATAGGGCCGCCTTTACCTCAGCTCCTGAACTCCGTCTGGTGACTACACTGCGCTCCATTGATTGGTATTTCCAACCTTATATTTGTACTGCGAGCGCTAAGGGGCACTTATTACACTGCCCTTCAGTTTGTACCTTGTGCTTTGTGATTCAATACACATTATATTTTTGTTATATTTGCTATTGTGTAGTCTATACCTGTGTATTCCCGTGTTTGTGTTTGTGCCTCAGCCCTTTGCCTTATCCTCCTCTGACAGTTTATTATGGGTCGGAATGTTCATGTTGGCTGGCCAGTACAGGAGTTATGCAAATCCGCCCTTATTGGCAGCCGATCATGTTGTCAGAATGTAGAGGCTGGGAGAGTCGTTGTCAGCCCCGGAGGATGCTGGGAAATGTAGTTTTTTTACTCGTTGTTTTGGGGGCCTTTTAGGTTTGGGGGGGAGTTTCTTTGTTACAAACTTACCTTGCTTGAGGCCTATTTCTGTTGGCAAGTTTGGTATTTCTGCGTTGTAAGGTTTCTCTGTTTGGGACGGTCGTTCCATGACGGGAACCCCTTTATATAATAGATACACACACACACACACACACACACGGTGAATATATATACACTCTGTCTGTCTGTCTGTCTCTGTGTGTGTGTGTGTATATATATATATATATATAATTTGTGGGATTAACATAACTCAAAAGCCACTGGACGAATTGACACCAAATTTGGACACAACACACCTATCAGGCCAACAAATGACCATCACTCATAAAAACACTGAAAAATCCAGCAGAAGAGACTTAAAAAGCCAAAAAACAACAAATACATTACAACGCATGCTCAAAACCACACACATATATACACAAACACACATTCCTGTATATACACATATACACACACATATATATACACACACAAAACACTTATACACAAACTGGGCCACAGAAATGTGTGGCAGGGGATGGTTAGTGTATTGTGTAAAAATGTAATGTTCATTTGTGGGGCACACATAACTCAAAAACCACTGGACAAAATGACACCAAATTTGGCCACAATACACCTATTAATTCAAGGAGTGACTATCGCTCAAAAAATCCCAAAAAACCCCAGTATAAATAATGTTAAAATCCAAAAAAGGTAGAAAATGACTCGGCGCACGAGGGAAAGAGGGAAAGAGAGAAGGATGGATGGAAGGAAAGAAGTAAAGAAGGAAGAAAGGAGAGAAATAAAATTGGAAAGAAAAAGGGAGGGGAAGGAAGGAAAGAGGGAGGGAAGAAAGGAAGGAGAAAAAGAAAGAATGTGAGAAAGATGGAGGGAAGGTTGGCCACAACGCGTGGCGGGTACAATGTGTGTGTGTGTGTGTGTGCATATGTGTGTATACACACATATGCAAAGCACAAACTCTACCACCATGTGGTGGATCTTCTCTACATTGGTTGGGCTTTGCAACAACAAGCTAACACTCACCAGCAGATTCTTTATTCAGAGCACATTATGCAAATTGCAAACGGCACACATTCCAGACACATCTGCATCTAA
Source organism: Anolis apletophallus (assembly GCA_030556195.1). Lineage (NCBI taxonomy): Eukaryota > Metazoa > Chordata > Lepidosauria > Squamata > Anolidae > Anolis > Anolis apletophallus. The sequence continues at coordinate 27,259,786 of JARBWK010000016.1, forward strand.
ATTTCTGCACATTCCAATAACAGTTTTGCAATCAAGGTCAAATGTAAGGCTGCCGTCCTATGCGATGTAGATAGGGAAAAAAATGTAAGGAATGGGAGAAAATGTCACATTTTCATCCACTAAAAATTGAACAAAGAAAATGATTCATAATCATACAATCGTGGAAAACAGAGTGTGCTTCCCCCAAAGTATACATTCTTCACATCTGGGATTTTTCACATTTCTCCCAAAAATTACATATACACTAAGGAAATTAAAGATTCTCACAGAAAAGAAGTGTAATGAAATTACAAGAGAAAGGTTCAGTGATGTTCACAACTCTGCACGTCAACAATGCAAGCAGAGTGCTGTTGTGTGAAAACAACACATTGGACACCTTGGAAAATTGTAATTCAAGATAAACATTTGTACCTCTGTTTTTATAACTACTACAAAATTTCTTGTTCACTATGAATGTATTTACTTAGCCTTTGAAAGGGTGTTGATCCTTTCCTTTGCTATCCAAAGCTTTGAAAGATATATTTTGGCCTGGAGTTACCGTTAAAAAAAGTACCTGTTCTGACTTAAATACAATTTAACTTAAGAACAAACCTACAGAATCTATCTTGTTCATAACTTGGGGATGGTCTGTATCCTGTTTGCATCTCATTTTTTTTCAAGACTGGATCCATACTGTATTCAGACAGGATGTATACTAAGATCATCACAACTAATTTTTACATTTTGAAAATACTGCACTTTGACTCATTACATAAGAACATAAGAACATTACACCATGGATGGCGGAATGCATATTGATTTTACAATCTAATGTAAAAAAAGTGCTTCAGAACCATATTAAATTTAATAAACACTATTAGAATCCTGTGTGCAATTGCTCAGTTTCTGGAAAAAAAAATGGCAGATGGATTCCAACTGATTATTGACAGAATTGCACACACATCATGTAATACGAACCATTCTAAATGATGATCAGAGGATCTCAGAAATGGAACATATCCCAAGGTGGTAATGTCCTGAGTATTTCTTTCCCTTTGCATTTTGCTGCCAATCCAATAAATATTCTCAGAATCCACGTTACCAGCCGTTGGGTCACACAATTTGCCAAGCCTAATATGGCAAATCATCGTAGGAACAAGGGGAAGGGGGGCGGGGGTGGAAACTAGGCTTGTGCAATCTGGGTAAACTTTGATCCATTTTGTGTCCCAGCTTTCAGTGGAGGCCCAATCCATTTTTTGGGAGCCTCCCAAAATCGGGAGAACAGTTATGTGGTTTTGCTCTGGGGTGCCAAAAATTTCAATTTTCTATTGGCCCACTATGGGGGGAGGGCTTCCCAGGCTCGTCTTCCTACCATTTTATTTGTTTATTTGTTTATTTGTTTATTTATCACATTTATATGCCACCGGAAGGGGACTCAGAGTGGCATGGCTTACAAGATATATATACACACAATATATTATATTATTAGCATAGCACAATATTATTATTATTATATATTACCATATTATATTTTAATGTTCTATTTTAATATTATTAGTAATATTACAGGTAATATAAAATATATAATTATGATATTATATTATTATTATTGGCCTTTAAGATCTACTCTAGAAGAGAGGCACTCAGCTGCAGGCAGTCACGAGTTTTAAGGAGCCTTCATAGTTGTTTCTTACTCTAGAGGAGGCACTCAGTCGCAGGCAGGCAGGCATGATTTCTGGGCCAGCATGTCACATACACTCTTTCCAAGGAATGGAGACTGCTCACATAATGCAGACAAGGAGCCAGGATCGACCCCTGCTTGCTTTCATGTTGAGCTGATTTTTGTACCAGGAATGGGCTTCTCATTACGTGCGCCCGAAGTAAATGAAAGAACAGAGGATAAAGAAAGAACTTGGGAAAACAGATCCACACACAAGCCCAGTGGAAACTTCCACACAAAAAAGGATGGAATATATTCAAAGTTAAATTCTGCAAATAAATGTTCTTTTTCTGGTGGTGAAGAGGAACGAAGTGTCATGTATTATGTTCTGCAGTTGATGGTGGTTGGTGATGGAAGGGTTAACGTAAGTATTAGTTTTAAAGGGATTAGTAATCTGTAAGTATGGGTGAAAATAATTAAGGGTGGAGGTACGCAAGAGATAGGTTCTGTTTCTGTATATAAGGAGCGAGCCTTGGAACTAATCTTTGGGAGAAAAGTATTTGTTTTATCTTGGTGGAAGAAGCTGTGGGTGCCCCCCGGTTTGTGGATTTTCGGTGTCCTGACCTGTCTCCTGAACCTTTGGAATCCTGGAACCTTGAATCTTCCAACTGGCTTTTGACTATGGTATATAGACTCTTGATCCCTGGACTTTGCTTATTGAACTCTTGGCGTTTGACCATGGAGTTATCTTGAACCTGCAACAGTGTTTGCTGTTTTTGTTTTATATTCTGGGGCTGAGTGCAATCTTTATGTATTATATATTGGACTATTAAAACAGCCAGAAAGCAAGTGCTGTTTTAATTAAACTTTTTTATACAAACTGGGTATTTGTTTGGTTCATCTTTACCTGAATAAGGCAGAGCCCTGGCATCATGACAGGAAGGGAGAAAGAGATTATCTCCAGAATTATCTTCTGAGACATTTTAGCTGAGCTGAAAGCAGAGTCCAGTATGTTCTCTCTCTTTTTTTCATTGCACTATTTCACAACGCAGCAGAAGCACACTGAGAAGCAACCTCTCCTCACTTGGCCTTTCCAAAGCATGGCTCCAAGGCTGCCAGGCTTATGACCGGTTTAATTAGAGTCAAGAGAGAATTCCACCTTGAGGAGGAAAAGGCTAAGGAAGGCAGCAGGGAAACAAAGGGAGGTACCAAGGCACTGAAAAGTTAAACCGTGCCCTGGAGGAAGTGGGCACGTCTTTCCAGCAGTGGGGTGCCACCTCATCTCTTGCTTTAAATAAACCTGCCTGAGGTTGTAGATGCCGGTTGTCTGTTTTTGGTTGGCTGGCGGTTGTGTTCCTCTAATTCTTGGTTCTCCGTATTAGGCAAATGTTGTTTAATAAGCAGCTGTTTAAATGAATCACCAAAGACAAGCGGGCCATTTTTAGCCATTTCAATCTCATCTGAAAAAAGCTTGACTTAGGAAATCCACAAAGTGTGTCCATGACTATTCGCTCGAATGGATTTGAGGTTATATGTGAAGCTGGTTTCCAAAAGGTACCAAGTCTATCTGAAGACATTTCACAGGAATTGGGAAAATAACTTGCTGAGGATATTCTTTACACATTTTTTACCCTACCAAAAGTATTTACATATTATTTTACAATTTATTGTGACATTATTCAAGAACTAAATTTGAATTTGGACCTTTTTCTGAGACAATTCAGGGTTTGGGACCTTTTGGCAAGAATCTACCATTTAAAATACACGTGGAAGTCATTCCATTACACTACAAAGGATGTTTAATTATTTGTTATGCTATTCAACAGCAAGTATTCCCTTCATACACTTAATTTCTCAATTAAAAGAAAGGTCACTTTTCTGTTAGCACATGATCTTTTTTTCTTTCTGAATAATGAGCACAATGATATTAATTCAGTCATCATTAAAATGAGGGTTTTTAATATAATCTCTTATTTCTCTTATTTCTATTACCTGCTACAATATGTTTTTAAAATGGCAACTGGTTTGCACCTTTGTGCCCCATGGCACCTAGCAGTGTCACAATTAATATAATATAATATAGTAAAGGTAAAGGTTTTCCCCTGACATGAAGTTCAGTCGTGTCCGACTCTGGGTGGTGGTGCTCATCTCTATTTCTAAGCCGAAGAGCCGGTATTGTCCATAGATGCCTCCAAGGTCATGTGGCCAGCATGACTTCATGGAGCACTGTTACCTTTCCACCAGAGCAGTACCTATTGATCTACTCACATTTGCATGCTTTCGAACTGCTAGGTTGGCAGAAGCTGGGCCTAACAGCAGGAGCTCACGCCGCTCCCTGGATTTGAACCTGCGATCTTTTGTTCAGCAAGTTCAGTAGCTCAGCACTTTAACCCACTGCGCCACCGGGAGCTCCTTAATATAATATAATATAAAACCCATCTGTATAGGCAGGCCTTCGGAGAGTAGGCCCGCGTGCTCTGGGTACTGTGTTGTGGCTCCTGTTGCTGCTCCATTTGTTTTATTGCCTGTTCTGCTATTGCTCTAATTGTTCAATTGTTTTATGTTTTTAATCTTTGTTTTTATGCCCCTGGCTCTTGTGAGCCGCCGCGAGCCCCTGGGAGTCGGTGGCATAGAAGCCTCAATAATAAATAAATAAATAAATAAATAAATAAAATATAATACAACACAATATATAATATAGATAGATAGTAGGTTTTGCGTGGCATCGTTTTCCTTTGTTTCATCCATTCTTTTGTTACTTTCGTTACCAAAACACCTGGGGACGCACAGGTTGAGAACCACTGGCCTAAAGTGATGGGAAGGGGAGCCTGGGGAGCCCCCCCCCCCATAATGGACTTATAGAAAATGGATCTTTTGGCACCCCAGAGAGAAAACAGATATCTGCTCTCAGGGCCCCCACTGAAAGCTGGGACACAAAATGGGTCAAGGTTTACTCCAAATGAGCAGAACCTCTGAACCTTGACTTACCTTACTGCCAATAGAATCTCTGAATATGCCATTAGCCACAGATGCAGGTGAAACATCAGGAGAAAATACGACTGGAATAATGGCCATGCAGCCCAGAAAACTTACAGCAATCCAGTAATTCTGGCCATAAAAGCCTTCCTTCCTTCCTTCCTTCCTTCCTTCCTTCCTTCCTTCCTTCCTTCCTTCCTTCCTTCCTTCCTTCCTTCCTTCCTCTCTTCCTCTCTTCCTCTCTCTCTCTCTCTCTCTCTCTCTCTCTCTCTCTCGCTCTCCCTCTCTCCCTCCCTCTCCCCCCCCTCTCTATATATCTCACTTGTGGGATTAATATAACTCAAAAACCACTGGACGAATTGACACCAAATTTGGACACAATACACCTATCAGGCCAACAAGTGACCAGCACTCATAAAAAAAACCCTGAAAAACACAGCAAAAGAGACTTAAAAGCCAAAAACCAAAAATTACATTACAACACATGTAAACACACATATATGCACATAGGTAAAGGTTTTCCCCTGACATTAAGTCCAGTTGTGTCCGACTCTGGGGGTTGGTGCTCATCTCCATATGTGTATATACACATATACAGAAATATATACACACACAAAGCACATATACACAGACTCGGCCACAGCAACGTGTGGCTGGAGACAGCTAGTTCTTTATATATAGTGTATAGTAAACTACTTGATATAAAACCTGCACATTCCAATATAATGGCAGCCATTCCATAAACTTGTGTGTAAGTGACATTATTCTACAAATAGGATACTAGAATACCTGGCGATGTAATCCTTTGACCATGAAATCCCACCAGTGAAGGCAAAACAAAAAACACTGACTGGCTGTAAATGGTTGTAAAATTACATTTTCCAAAGCTGTACCAAAGTTATTTAGTACACTTTGGTAGTTAAATCTTTTAATAATATTCTACCCCTAGCCAACTATGATCTGTCACATAGGTTTTTTCTTTGTTTTGGGGGAGTTGGTACCTTTTGGGGACAAACTCTATATACACAAACTATTCACCTATGGGCACGTGAAATGTAAGTTCAAATATGAACTGCTGCTGGCATACTATGATTAAGCCAATATCATCTTCTGCCATTTTTAGTGAATGTGCACAGCTGTACCCTTTCATTGACAGACGTGGGAAATTATTTGGCCTTGATGTAATTGACAATCAGCCACTTGGCTGAAGTCATTCTAGCAAATTTCAGATGGGAAGTTGAGCCAAACTAAGCTAGTCCATCAGCTCTATTTAAAGACTACCAGCATCAAGGCCCTCCTCTTCTTAAACTATTTAATCACCCTGAAAGTTATTGTAAGAAATATTTAATTTTAGGATTTCTTCCTCTCCCATTTTCTGTCATACCATTTTAAGATTGTGGGAAGAGTCCGTCTTGTTTTCTATTGATCCTTTTTAATGGTGCACTTCCAGCAGAGAAGCAGGTAAAATGCTCTCGGTAATGAATGTATGTTTGTATTAGCCTTATTCAGCTCTGAATATGTCCAAGTCTATAATCCTGTATATATCGCCAATGAAAAAAGACAGAAAATGGGTTTTTTTGTGCTAGATTCAAGAGTTGAATGGAAATACGCCTTACTAATTGTAAATTGTATGTGAACATACTGATTTCAGAACAGAAGAACTCTATATAGTTTTCCTTCATTTCTCTCCTGTTCACAAAGAATCACATTTCCATAGAACTAGCCTGTTTTATCCAAACATGCTTTCTGCACAGTAGAACCATGTATATATTTTTTACAAACATATATTCTCGAACTAAACCGATGTGGCAGCTCAATGTGATATCCTTTCAAAGCCAATGTGATCAATAGGAGTTGTTGCACTCTAGCACTGAAACACCTTTTCTTCCAGCACCACACCAGAGTCCAGTAATGCTATCTAAAATATTTATTAAATAAAGCATATATAAAGTGGGGGGAAAGCCAAGTCCAAAAGGGCCACTGGAATAGAAAACACAAAATAGCAGTAATCCAAGAATGCCAAAGTACATAAAGTCAAGACAACCAAAATCCACAGCAATTCTTCATACATAAATCCATAAACATGAAAACAGGAACTTTTCCAAGGTAAACCTTTTCAGGAAGCAAAGGCATGAACCATAACAGGTAACTTGGGAATACTTTAATCAAAGACAGGAGAGCCATCTCTTATGCCAACATTGTCTCCTCGGAGAGACTTGAAGCCCACACCATTTAATTTAAGCCCGTCCAGACACCCATGAAATCATGTTGAAGACACCTGGCTTTCAAGATCTTATGTCAGATTCTGTGCAAATATCATTCGTCTATTTTTCACTTCTTGTGTTCTCAGTCCTAATCTAGTTTCCCAAGAACACTCCCCATTGGTCCACGGCCTTTTCTCAAGAAAACTAGACCTTTCTCTTTCCCCTGTTGTTTGGGAATGAGAACAGGAATCCACAATATCGATCTCATCTGCCTGCAACTCTCTCCAGTCACTCACAAACTCCTCACTGTGAAACCCATCATCCCCCTCATTCTCTGACACATCGGAAAAATCCTCTGGTGCTTGCTGAGCACTTTTTAAACAGAGGGCCAGGTCACAGTCCCTCAAACTGTTGGAGGGCCGGATTATAATTTGAAAAAAAATAATGAATTTCTATGCACACTGCACATATCTTATTTGTAGTGCAAATAAAAACACTTAAAAACAATATAATAATTAAAATGAAGAACAATTTTAACAAATATAAACTCATAATATTATAAAAATGTCGTAAATAAATAAATAATAAATTATTAGTATTTCAATGGGAAGTGTGGGCCTCCTTTTGGCTGATGAGATAGTATTGTTTTTGTTGTTGTGTGCTTTCAAGTCGTTTCAGACTTAGGTTGATCCTGAGCGAGGGCCGGGTAAATGATCTTGGGGGGCTATATCCTGCCCTCGGGCCTTAGTTTGAGGACCCCTGGTCTAGATCAAGGGAGGTAATGGTCCCACTCTATTTTGCTTTGGTCAGACATCACCTGGGTCCATTTCTGTGCATTGCAATTGAAGAAGGATATGGACAAGCAAGACCATGTCCAGAGAAGGGTGACCAAAATGGTAAATGACTGGAAATGTCCTATTATTAGGGAGCTGGATATGTTTAGTCTGCAGAAAAGAAGGGTAAAAGGTGACGTGATCGCCAATTATTTGAATATTTGAAAGGATATCACATTGAAAATTGAGGAATCTGCCTTCTCCCCATGATTCTCCCATCCCTCGTTTGTAATGAGTAAAATCTCTCCCAATCCAACAATGTTCCCATCACCTGCCTTGGTGCAACGGGTTCCTTCTGCTTCTATGCCAGCAGTAAAGTGGCATCAGGGGTGAGATTATCATCCTCTACTGTTCACAATTCCCAAGATGACAGTTTTAATTTTCTATTTGCAATTGTCTTCTTCGTTGATGTTTTTTTAAAATTCTGGAATTGCCCAATTGCACTAAAAACGAAACATAAGAAAATTAAGGAACAGCAATGGTATGGGAAGGTGGGGATATGTAAGGGTGAATCTACACTGCCATATAATCCAGTTCAAGGATGATAATCTGGATTATATGGGAGTGTAGATGGAACCTAAGTGTGACCATGGGACCACAAATTGGCAAATCAGTACAATTATGCCAATGAAGAAAGATGCAATGTTGAAGGTGCTCAACCCAACATGTACCCACTATCAGAGGGGAATACTGGGTGTGTGAAATAAAATCCTCTCTCTTCATGTACGTGTGTGTGTAGACATGTACATATCCATATACACATCTTAAGCAGGAAGCTCGATTCACACAACAGTTATTCTGCCTGCAATGCAACAATCGGATTTTTGCAGGCAGTCTGATAATCACAGATTTGTGGATCAAACCGATATATAACCTATTTGCTAAAGGTTCCCTGCTTCTGGCTTTGATTGTGTGTATGCATGTGTTTCTAAATTAATGCTCTTTCTTGAGCTTTCAAAAATAATTGATACATTTTTAAAAGGCTAAACTCTCCATTAATGTCGTTAGGTCACAAGGTTATATACAAAAGAAGGGGGGAACGGGAACGAGTCTGTTAACACAACATCAGAAAAAGAAAATACTAGAGAAGACTTCAAATGCCGAGAGCTTCATTAAGCCCAGCCTGTTGCTTCTCAGCAGCCTTTCAAGGTGGCAAGTGGGGCTGGGAGCAGGCGGGGGGTACCAAGTGCCAGTTGCGGCTTTCTCTACAAAGGCATGTATTCAACCAGACACAATCTCTTTTGCTTGTTTTGCAATGCAGTTCTTCAAAGTACTATATCTGTACTTTCCCATCATTTCTGACTTCAATTTATATATCGGGAGATTGGGGGAGGGAGTTGTAGGTGTTGGTCAATAGCACATTAAAGTATGTATAGACTAACAAGGAAATAAATTATCTCACTCACATGCATTTATTTAAAAGGATACATTCAATCAGATAGATCAATACACATGCAACTAGCCCAGATGTCAAAAACTTAGATCAAACCCTTGTTTCATAACCGGGTTTGGAGAGACCCCTTGAAGACCCTCCTCCATTACTGGTTCCATTGTAGGGTTGCCAACTAATGCAAGCAAGAGGATGTTCCTTTACCTTTTAGAGTTTTCTGGTTGTATGACTGGTATCGTCTGCTGAAATGTCCTCTTTCTTCTACACAATAATTGAAAGTACATGATATTTCCCTTGGTTGCAACTCTATTCTGATATATTGACAGATGCACAGAACTCGCCATGGGTCAGCACAAGAGAGGTGCCCCAAAAAGAGATATAAGGACTCCCTGAAACAACATCTCAGGCTCGGCCAAATTGATCACCAAAAATGGTCCACCCTGGCCTCACATCGGGAGGCATGGAGACGCACTATCCACAATGCTGCGGCCTCTTTCGAGAAGACACGTGAACGGGTCTCGAAGAGAAACGACAACGCAGAAAGAACCGCAACTTAGAAACAATATCACCCAAGGAGACTTTCTGCTGTGCTTTCTGCAACCGGACTTGCCTATCTCAGATTGGCCTTTTTAGTCATCAACGCGCTTTGTAAAAGTGTGGGATGAGTCCTTCCTAAAGAATCTTCGTTCGTGAAGTAATGCCGAGATAGCATTTGTTCCTTGATATGCAATCTAGGGCTGTCCCTTTTCAAGGGAGTATAAGACCAGAGTTATGTGAATGGGATTTATGTGACGAATCATTGATAGTACTGGCCTGCACTTTGATTAATTGTTGTGATAGATAGCCGGGTGGCAGGTTCCACAGTGTTTTAGGAATTTTATAATTTTATAATTTCTATAATTTTATTAATGAGATTTTTATGCACTGTTGATTATACTTATGTCAGTGTATTTATACTTATGTATTGTTGTCTGCATGTGGCATTTGGAGTGCTTCTGTGAGCCTCCCCAAGTCCCTTTGGGGAGATGGTGGCAGGGTACAAACATATTAATATTAATAATAATATCACCTCAGAAAAGTTCATGAACTTACTATTAAATTATACTCTCAAAGAGAGAGTGTTTGGAAACTTAGCAAATGGAGCTTTTCACAACTTCTTTTCATTCATGTGGTTAAGTTCTCACTCTTATTCCTCTTCAGAATCAAACTTTCTATCCTTCTAGAGCAAGGTTTCTCAAACATTTTCAGCTGCGGAGCCCTTCTTGAAGCAAATGTTTCTCATGGAGCCTCAAGAAATGTTTATATATTATAAATATGTATATATTATTATATTAATAAGTGTGTGTATGTCTATATATACATATAGTATTATATATTATTATAATTGAGTGTGAAGTCCCTCCATTTGCTTTGCGGAGCCCTAAAGGCTCTATAGAGCACAGTTTGTGAACCGCTGTTCTAGAGCAAGGCTGGCAATTGTTCATCTCTCAAGATGCATCTAAACACCAGAATGGAATAAGTCAAATCCCATTCTGCAATTTTGCTGAGGTGGCCTTATGAAAATTGTCCCACCTAACTGTGGAGAAGAAATGAGACAGACCATTCCACTGATTGAAGAGATGTTTTCCAACATTGGTGATGGAGTTCACCATTAGAAGTGCTAATGGCATGGCTAGTCTTTCATGAATATTAAAATCTGTCACCTGAGTCATCTACTTTATTCTGCCCAACCATAGGATTAGACCTAGTTTTGGTTTGATGCCACTGCAAATGGCAATAACAACATGCATTTTGCTTCTTTTTTGCATCCTAGACATAACATGCAAAGATGCAACAGCTAAAACAGAACTGAATCAGCGGAGAATTCTGCAAATTGGTTCTAAAGGGAATGAGATAAAAATCACAAGAATTTGCCTTCCTGCTTCCCCTTCTTCCGATCTCCAAGCATCGAAATTGTAGGTAACAAGGGGGAGGGAAGGCTGCCAGAACTGACAAGTTCATGATCAAATTGCCCTTTGGGGAAATGTGCAGAATTCCTCTGAAAATGAACAATCACCAAGCCTTTGTTGGCCCAGGTGTAATTAGCACCAGGAAGTGGAAAGCCAGGCATTCTCTGACTCTTCCAAATTCCCACCCCTATGGATGTTGCAGTACTTTATGGAGTCCCTTGCGTTCTGCTAATTGGCAAACATTTCTTCCATTGCAGCCCATGGGAGATTACCCACAATAAAATATATCATTATCTTTTTCTCAGAAATAAGTTTAGGGAGGAAAACCGCAAGCGGCCTAATACAGTCAAAATAATTAGAGTAAATTGGATTTCCCAAAGCAACTGTGTAATACGAAGATGTGGGCCTATCTCTAACAATGTTTTTGCAGGACGGAGCATGTAGCCATCTGTGGTTCTTTTCCACTGACTGTTTTACAAGCTGCTCTTGAGCAAGGCGCATTTGGTACCCATTTAGATGCCTGCTGTAACAACACAAGTATGTTGGAGATGAGAGGACCATGGTCCAGGGAGTAGACCATAGGTAATAGGTACCACTCTGGCAGGAAGGTAACAGCACTCCATGCACATGACCTAGGAGGTGTCTATGGACAAGGCCAGCTCTTCGTATTAGAAATGGAGATGAGCACCACCCCACAGAGTCGGGCACAATTGGACTTAATGTCAGGGGAAAATCTTTACCTTTTACATACCCCATGCGCTGTGGGTAAGTTTCCTCAGGATGTTATTGCATGTAGCAACTTTGTGTTCATGCAGTGTTTCCAAAATGTTAGTGTTTGATCTAAGGTGACACTGAGATATTTAGGATAATATTAATAAGACATTGAATATTTGTGTCAGGAAAAAGAAGACTGACCGACTGTCTAGTGAATGAGCATCAACTAAACAGAAACCCCTAGAAGTAAACTAACAGAATGTTAAGCCAAATATCATGATATCATTCATCTTTGGCTGGACTGTCTCCAACGTTTCAGAACAATAAGATTAAGATATTATTTATGTGGCACTTGTGCTTTTTTCTTTCGGATATCTAGTGCTTTACCGTTTTCAATTTCATGGATTATGCTCAACATCTGAAAAGGATGCAGTCCCTTAACAACCTCCTTGTAGACAGATTTAATACAGTTTCCCTCAATGTCTGCAAAAACCTGGCCCCAAGCGAACAGGTTTTCAGCGTGCTATTCATTTTACAGCTGCATAACGCTTCCTGGCTAAGAGAAGAAGCTTCCACCCCTCTCTGCTGTCTCTCCTCCATCATTTTCTCTCTTCCCCCACCCCAAGCCCTCCCACCCTTCCACAGCCTGCTTCTGGTTTTTGCTCCAGCATCTGTCACCATTCGCGAACCCCTACGGCTTGTTTGCTTTGAAATGGTTGTGTTTGTTTTGTCTCACTGCTAACTTTCAAATAGAAATGGGCAATCAGGAGAGAATGCTCCTGATGCCCCATATGTTTACCTTGGGGAATCATCTCATTCTTTCCAGAGCGTCAGACTCTTCGCATGCCACCATTCCAGGGATTTGGGCTTTTTGTTCCCGTTCCTCTGCTTCGGATCCAAAGAGTGGGGAAAGGGACCCCTGGGAATTTTCTCACAATACGCTGGCCAGCAACCTGTTAGAGATGTATACAGGCCAAACTGAAAGCCAGGCCTGCATCTGTACTTTTGTGTTGTGACAGATGGGGGAATTCACCACCTTAATTTGCTGCAACTTAATTCATCCATGCATCTGTTGGGATCTGACCATGACCATTGAGTGTATAGGGGAAAACAAGATGTGGGGAGGCCAAGTTGTAGCCAATCGTGTCCTTTCAACTGGCTGCAGGAAGACATAGCCATCCTCCAAGACCTCCCAAGGCTTTTCCAGAGGTATTTCCGCCACCAGTTGCTACCAGTCCAACTTTCATCTTCTTCCTTTACTCCACGAACCCTGAAATGGCTGCATGGAGAGCCCAGCCTATAGGCAGTTAAGTCAGGATTGCAGAAAGGGAGACGGCACTTATTCCTGCTGGTGTTTTATGCCTACCTGCCTGTCAGCTGAGCACACCCATCCCTCATAGCCATGCAGTGAGCACCAAAACCCTCCTGCTTTTGTTCCCTAGCAACAGGTAATTCAGAAGCATGGAGCTTAAAATGAGGGTGTTTACTAGCTTCCAGAAGCTTCGCAAGGAAGAAATGAGATGGAAGTGACTTCCAGGTCTCACCAAGACAGTTTCCTAAAGTATATAAAAGATGCCTTATTGATTGATTGATTGATTGATTGATTGATGACTAGCTGTACCCACCACGTGATGCTGTGGCCAACCTTCTCTCCCTCTTTCTCTCCTTCCTTCCTTTCTTTCTTTCCTTCTCTCCTTCCTTCCTTCTCTTCTTCCTCCCTTCCTTCCCTCTCACCTTTTCTTTCCCTTCCTCTTTCTTCCCTTTCTTCCTTCTCTACGTATTCTTGGACTGCAACTCCCAGCAGTCCTCCTGATCGATCTATCTACTTACCTATTGCTATCTAATCCAGTGATTTTCAACCAGTGTACTATGGAACACTAGTGTGCCATGAGAGATCGTCAGGTGTGCCGTGGGAAAATACAGTGTAGAGAGAGGGAGAGAGATCCTACCAAGAAACTTCAAGTGGCGGAAATGAGGCTTTCCTAGCCGAAGCAGCAATGCCAGCCAGCATGGCTGCAGTCAGGGAGAGCCCTCGGCGTCCAGAACTTTCCTCCCTCCCTCCTCTCTCTCTCTCTCTCTCTCCTTCCCTTCCTTCCTTCCCTCCCTCTGCGCGCCAAGGGCTACCTGGCCGGGCTGCGGCTCCTCCTGCTTCCTGGCTCCTCGGCGCTCTTCTACCTTCCTCCCCTCTGGCAGCAAAGAGGAGGAGAGGGAGAAGGAGTCCGTGGGAGCTGCCCCCGTCCGACCCCGCTCCCGGAGACTCGAGGCGAGGCTTTCAGCCCTCTAGCCCCTCCGCGCCGAGGAAGGGGAGCAACCCCTCATCTCCGGGGGGGGCTGAACCCTTTCAGGAAGGAGATCTGGGGGTGGTGACAGTTGCAAGCCTCCGCCGCAGTTTTTTCCAAGGCTTGGAGCCACTCCGTGTGCTCTATTCCTATTTGTCCTGCTCAACTGAGCCCGCGTGTGCTTCGGCCACTCAGCGCAGCCCTCCCCTGTGGGACGGTGACAGGCTTCCTGCGCGTGGGTCTCCCAGGGGGGCGGGAGGGGGTTTGGTGGAAGCAGCGGCATCATGAGGGGGGAGGGTGACAGTTAGTAAAATGACAGTTAGAGTGTCTGTGCTGGTCTGTGACCGTAATAAAGTTTTTGATTTGAGTTAGAGTGTCATTTTGTGTCATTTTGGTTGGTGGTGTGCCCTGGGATTTTGTAAATGTAAAAAATAGGTTGAAAATCACTGGTCTAATCTATCTATCTGGAGGATTGCTGGGAGCTACAGTCCAGGAATAGGAAATTGGAAATATGCAGGGATTGGGATGCTCTCAAAGAAATCCAAGGAGAAGAAAGCTTGCAGCTTGCAAACAGTGCATTTGGATCATCCTCCTCTCCTAAAGGGCCTGGCCTAAAGGAGGCTGAGTGCTGTAGTCTGGAAGAGAGTGTGGATATCCTATTGTGTGTTTTGTTTGCCAGGGGGAGTCGTTTTTGCACATGCGCTGTAGCATCTTTTCCATTTTTTAACTTTTTTATTCCCTTCCACTGTGTTTTTTAGTGTTTTTATAAGTGATGGTCACTCGTTGGCCTGATAGATGCATTGGGTCCAAATTTGGTTTCAATTTGTCATGTGATTTTTGAGTTATGTTAATCCAACAAACAAACATGACATTTTAAAATCTAGATATTGCTCTAACCCAAAGGTGACTCAAGGCGGCTTACAACCCAGCAGCAATCCGTTGCCTTCCCCACACGTTCCATGTAGAGAAATCAACCAGAGCCAAGCAGGGGTCTTACTTCATCACAACACCAATGGATGCTTAATCTCTACAATAGGGGATTCCTATTGGAACCTGCTCTCAGGTAAAATAGTTTATGTATTGTCAAAGGCTTTCATGGCCAGAATTACTGGGTTGCTGTGTTTTTTGGGCTGTATGGCCATGTTCCAGAAGCATTTGCTCCTGACATTTTGCCCACATCCATGGCAGGCATCCTCAAAGGTCATAAGGCAGGCATCCTTAGAAAACCTCACAACCTGTGAGGATGCCTGCCATAGATGTGGGTGAAACGTCAGGAGAGAATGCTTCTGGAACATAGCCATACAACCCTGAAAACTCACAGCAATCAAGTTTATGTATTATTGACAAGTTTTACCTGTGAAAACACCTAAACCTAACTCCAGATGTGGGACTTTTCTGAGAGACAAATCGGTCCCAGTACTTCCAGAAAGACTCACTGTACTCTGCTTACAAAAATGGCTTAGAGCTTCTCAGAGAAAAGAGGCAGATCTTAAAGGGAGCTATTTTGTGGATGCTAATACATGCAAGCATAGAATCATAGACCTTTTGGTGGAAATGGCTTTGTAAATAAACAGGAGTAGTAGTAATGACAGTACTTTCAGGACTTTATTGCCCAGAGGTGGAAACTGGCACAGAAGCTGATGTCGTGCCAGTTTCTGGTCCATTGCTGGTCCACCACTTTGCTGCAATGAACCTGTACCTGAATGATATGATCATTTACCTTCAGGACTACAAATTCCATTGCAATCTTTTATGGACAATTCATTCCAACTGTCCTCAAGTGGCATTGTCACTTGACGAGGGATACTTTTAACCCAAAGCCCCAAAGCCCCATGTTCAAGCACCCTGACTCGAATCAAGCATGCAAAAAATTGCTAATAGTGTAACAATAAGAGCTAGTTCACACTCCTGTTACATCCCAAATACACTATTACAGTGTGCTCTACATGGAGTTGCCTTTGAAGACTGTTCAAATGCTTCAAGTGATCCACTGGACGGCACCCAGATTTCTCACCAGAGCAATGTACAGGGAGCATACACCTCCCCTGTTACGTCAGCTCCACTGGCTGCCAGTCTGCTACTGAGCACAATTTAAAGTGCTGGCTTTAGCCTATAGAGCCCTAAATGTTTCCAGCCCAGCTTACCTGTCAAAACGTATCTTCCTCTATGAACCATCTTGGAGGTTAAGTTCATCCAGGGAGGCACTGCTTTTGGTCCCACCTCCCTCACAGGGACTTCTCTGCAGTGGCTCCTTGACTATGGAACTCCCTCCTCAATGAAATTAGATCAGCACCCTCCCTCCTGGTGTTCAGAAAAAAGTAAAAAAACGTGGCTATATGACCAAGCCTTTGGGCAGTAAGCAATACAAGGAATTGAAGGAAAAAGGAAGAGGGACCGACCAAGGGCAAGATGGATTGATGGTATCCTTGAAGTGACTGGCTTGACCTTGAAGGAGCTGGGGGTGGCCACAGCCAACAGGGAGCTTTGGCGTGGGATGGTTCATCAGGTCACGAAAAGTCAGAAGTGACTGAATGAATAAACAACAATGAACTACTCTAGGACTTCCAAATTCAGACTGTCAGAGTTTTGGAGCACAAGACTCTTGACCTCATGATTATGGGAAAAACAAAGTGTGGCTCAGGAGACAGAAGAATCAACGAAAAACAACTGGAAAAGCTTACACCGCCCGGGCAGTGGGGATGTTCAGCTTCCGACCCTAGATGGCGTGACTTTACGTCCGTCATCTTTTGTTAAGAGCCTTGGGGTAACCCTGGACCCTCTGTTGTCGATGGAGGCTCATGTCTCCACCGTCAGCAGAGTAGTGTTTTTCCACCTTCGCCAGGCAAGGAAGCTGGCCCCCTACCTGTCCTGTCGTGACCCGACCACAGTGGTCCGAGCTACGGTCATCTCAAGACTAGACTACTGTAACGCTCTGTACATTGGCCTTCCTCTGCCTGTGATCTGGAAACTCAAGCTGGTGCAGAACGCGGCATTCCGACTCCTTACAGGGAATTCTGTGAGCACCCACATCACGTCCATTCTGCGTGAACTGCACTGGCTGCCTGTAGAATGCCGGATCACCTTCAAAGTGTTAGTTCTAACTTTTAAGGCCTTACATGGTCTGGGGCCAGTGTACCTGTGTCACGATGCACGGACTTGACCGGCCCCTTAATCACACACACAGAGACGATATGAAGGCTAACTACTTTATTGAATATAAAAACAGTTCAAAGGGTAAATTGTCCATAAAAATAGCAAAAGCAAATCCAAAGGCAAAAGGTGATCAAATGTCCAAAACAACTTGGTAAAGTTTCCAGAAAGCTTGGCAAGGCTCCGCTCAACACTGCGGATCAAGGAACAAGGCAGGGTTACAAGATGCAAGGCAAGACTTGGTAGGCCACTAGCCAAACTTAGCTCCGTGGTCTAACTTCGCTACACGTCTACTCAGAAGAGACGTGGCCGAAGTACTGAGGATCCGTTCCCACGGATCCTATACTTAATTCCCCTGCCGAGGTCCCCAACGCTCTAGGCTTCTCCGTCTCCAATATCTGCTCTGGGACCTCGGCCTGTCTAGGCTATGATACCAGCCCCTCCTGTTAGCCTCAATGCTCCGTCTCCTATCGAACGTTTGACCTTGTCTCCCAGCACCTGGTTCTCTATCTCCGTGAGAGCTGGCTTCCATATCTTCTTCCCAGCCACCCTCCTCCAGGTCTTCATATATTCTTTCTTGAGAACCTCTCCCTCCCGGCCGTTCATACGCTTCGCTATCAGTGCTTTCACTTTGCACCTGGCTTTCCATATCCTCGTAAGGATCAGGCCAGCCATCATCCCAGGCCAAACTATCTGTGGGGGAAGGAGGCCCAGCAATGGGAAAATCTCCTTCTTCCAGCCCTTCCAAATCCTCTTCAGAATCTATCTCAGCTGCTGCTGGCCCTAATGCAAGTGGGACCCCTGGTGCAGCCCCCTGCCCCCCAGGCACAAACGAGAACTGGGTTGCTACAACCTGCGGGATCGCCTCATCCCATATTATCCCACCAGATTGTTGCACTCCAAAGAACTAAATCTGTTGGTCGTCCCCTCCCCTAAGACGTTTCGCCTGACTGCAACCCGTCGGCGGGCTTTTTCGATCGTTGCTCCAACACTTTGGAACTCGTTGCCCGCCGACATCCATGCCAGCCAGAACATCCTTTCATTCAGGAAAGCCTGTAAGACTCTTTTGTTCCAGCAGGCCTTTGGACCTGGACAAATTGTAGCTGGGTTGCATGTTGCCACCTTTGTTTACCTCTGTGCTGCAGTGTTCCAATGTGTAGCCTACTGTGCCTTTTAGCTGTGTTTTAGCTGTGTTTTTTAATTGTGTTTTAAATTTGCTAGTGTTGCTTGTTTTATGGATATGTTGTTAGCCGCCCCGAACCATCGGGGGGGGGGGGGGCGGTAGACAAGTATGAATTAATAATAATAATACATGATTTGAGGATTTAAAGATCAAACTACAATGTCAAGGGGGTCCCAGTGGTGATCAACACAGCGGGTGCAGTGGCGAAAGACCTTGGCCAACACTTAAAAACAATTGGTGCTGACAGAATGACCATCTGTCAACTGCAAAAGGCCACTCTGCTTGGATCTGCACACCTTATTCACTGATACATCACACAGTCCTGGACACTTGTGTGATCAAATACAAAAGCCAGTAGAGTGATCTTGTTTGCTGTATACCAATCTTGTTGTGTATCAAATAATAATAATAATAATAATAATTTATTTGTATTCCTCCCTATCTCTCCAAGGGGATTCAAGGCAGATTCCAACAAACAAACAAAAACTGAGGCAAACATTCAATGCCTCTCCACAAGTGCAGACATGAATGCATCAACAGCCCACCTGATCCCAAAGTAAACCAACATCAAACAACCGATTATTAAATAAAACCTAAACATTACACAATCAATTACATTATAAAATTATATCTAACTTTAAAAACATCAAATTATTTCTACTACCTGGGGTAAGAATTGGTAGGTGCCTTATAATCTTTACCTCAGCACAAGAACCAGCGGGAGGAAGTGGTGGGCTCATTGTTTGCTCCTAAGCAACTGCCTGGGGTTGGCAGAATCGGAGAATCCATTCAATGGAGTTTGAAACAAGTGTTAGCAGAGTAGAATTCAATACAAATCCAACAAAAAAGCATGCATTGTGTAAAGGGGAGAGGATGTGTGTACCAGAGAAGTTAAGGCTTAAATCTGGCAACAATGCCTTGATGTAACAACAGTGGGGCATGTAAAAGCTTTGCACCTGATGAGAAAACAATATCAGTATTCCAGCAGGATGCAGAAATGTATATCTAGGGGTAGTCAATATGTGCAATGTCAAAAAAGGAGGTGGTAAATCTAGAAGACTGATACAGCCCTTTATCTACCCTGCGGTATTCATGGGTATTCATCAGCGTGGATATTATAGTGGAATTACCCATGAGTCAGGGGAAAGCAGTCATTTGACTCACTATACGTGAGTTTTTCTATACATGATAACAATATTCTCAATTAGCTTCTAACACAATAAATAAATAAATGCATTCTTTTATTTGTTTTTTTTAATCTGCAATATATTGACTGCTCATGTTTTCTTTTGCAAATGTTCTCAGAGAGCTATAAGTTCAAGGTGTTTCTACAAAGTGATAAATCTGACCGTGGTCACACTGATAATAACGGCATAGTCTAAACTTCATATAGATAGGTGAACATTTTGTTTCCATCTGAGATTGATAAGAATTTACAAACGTACCTACATGCTTGGTATAGAAACAACAGCACCACCACTACACACACACACACACGCACACACACATGCACACATGAAGCAGATATGAGAGATACTGACGATTTTTCTTTCCAGAGCTTTTGAGTATTCTACACATATAAAAGTCTTAGTTTGAATTTCTTTGTATGCCGGCATGTGAATGCTAAATTAGGGTTGCAACCCCTCTTGTCCGAGAGTCTCCTAATATTTGCCATCTATATGAAGGTACTACTCAGCTCTCTCCACATTGGGAATAGCAATGCAAACCATCAGTGCAAATAGAGACTTTTGATTCAGTTCATTGTTGAAGTCTTTATAAAAAAAATTCCATTTCAAATACACATCCTTCTGTTGATATACTTCCTTTAATTGGACTGTGTACTTACTTATAGTATTAACTTGAACATTGTTTAGGGGAATTATGGAACCAGGCAGTCTTGTCACTGGTGACGCACTGAATCCCACTAGTTAGTTCCTACTCTCTCTCTCTCTCTCTCTCTCTCTCTTGGCTTTTCTACGCGAACGAAGATTCAGGAAGGACTCATCCCATGCTTTCTACATGTGCATTGATGACCAAGAAGGCCAATTCGAGATAGGCAAGTCCGGTTGCAGAATGCACAGCACAAAGTCTCCTTGTGATGTTGCTTCCGAGTTGCGGTTCTTTCTGCGTTTATAAGACCATCAAGGCAACTGTTGAACCCAAGATGTATGTTAATACCATTAGCATATTTTATTTGTGAACTCAAGCACATGTAGTAGGATGGAATCCATCTAATAAGTACAATATTATCTGCTTTGAACTGGATTATGTGAGTCTACACTACCATATAATCTAGTACAAAGCAGATAATCTGGATTCAGCAACTGAATTATATAGCAGTATGGGGCCCCTGTCTGGACAATCAGCAGAATCCCCCAGCCAGTATGGTCACTAGTACAAAAAAAAGGAACTTTACAAAGCTCTTAATTCTATATTAGTAATTACAAAACTTTGACTCAAGTTGTTCTTAGACCTTACCTCCTAGAAGAATGGTCACCAGTCTGTTTTTCTGTGATTGTAGCTCATATGGGGACCCAAACTGGACAGTATGTATTTATCATGTCGGAAGTGAATTGATAATAGTTATAATGTATAGAAAAACCACAAACAAAGTTTAAAAACTTGGCATTTTACTAGATTCCCTTTGACCAGAAGCTGTCCACTTGCCGTGCTGCTGGTGTCGCTGTGAAAAGGTCTTCCATTTTGCATGTGGCAGGGCTCAGGTTGCAATGTAGTAGGTGGTCTGTGGTTTGCTCTTCTCCACACTCACATGTCATGATCTCCATTTTGTGGCCTCATTTCTTAAGATTAACTCTACATCTCGTGGTGCCAGAGCGCAATCTGTTCAGCACCTTCCAAGTCGCCCAGTCTTCTGTGTGCCCAGGACAGTCTCTCATTCGGTATCAGCCATGGATGGAGATTCCAGGTTTTGCCTGCCATCAAAATTACATTATGTAATCCAGTGTTTTTCAACCTTTTTTGAGCTGCGGCACATTTTTTACATTTACAAAATCCTGGGGCACACCACCAACCAAAATGACACTCTAACACAGTAATACATATAGTTAATATGTTTTAAATGTATTTATACACTCAGTGTGAAACCTGGGCCTGTTTCGATGAACACAACATAGATATCCTGGCAGGAATGGCAGAAAGACACACACGAAGGTCTTGCTCAACAGCTGGGAATTATAGTTCACCCGCAATCAAAGAGCATTCTGAACTCCACCAATGATGGAATAGAATCAAACTTCCCACACAGAACTACCATAACCAAGAGAAAATACTATAAGAGTTTGGTGGGCATTGACCTTGAGTTTTGGAGTTGTAGTTCACCTATATTCAGAGAGCACTGTGGAGGGGAGGGAGGAAGACGTGGGGCGAGTCTGCGCAGTAGCGCCCGTACGGGTCACGTCTTCCTCCCTCCCCCCTTCCGCAGAAGCGGCAGCGTGAGCAAAGCGAGGCAAAGCAAGCAGAGCGAGGCTGGGAAGAAGGGAGCCCGAGTGGAGAAGAAAAAGTGTTTGGAAGGAGGGGGAAGAAAGGGTATTGGAGGTTCCAATTTCCCACGGCACACCTGATGATCGCTCACGGCACACTAGTGTGCCACGGCACACTGGTTGAGAAACACTGATGTAATCCCTAGAATGAAGACCAATGTAATGCAATGTATGTGGATCAACGGTAAATCACCCTGGACATTATTCCACAGATATATACACCTCACTTGCTTGGTTTCCAACAGACCTCAAAACCTGCCTGCTATAGATGTGGGTGAACAAACACAAAGAGAGTAGCTGATATCTAAATTAGTATGTATTATAGCTGTAAACCCGGTTTAGGGAAATTAGTACATTACTCCCACAGCAAACACTCTATGGGGTAAGATACCTGGAGCATATAAACACACCAAAACAATTAGCAACTAATAAAGAGTATCGTGACTTCCATCAAAACAATAATACATCGCTGCACAGAGGACAATCCGGATTATACATATAAACATCAAATGTCGTTCAATTGTCCAAAGAAATAAGAGACCTTAATGTTCAAAGTCCTTTCACCAATATTCCTGTGGTTTTAAAGCAAAGGTATATCCACAAATAAAGTTCAAACAATCCTCCGTTGAAAAACAGATTGAACTCACAGCAACCGGTACAAGTATGTGAGTGTTTGGAGGAGGCTGGAACGCTTGTGATAAGTCTGGACTAGGTGTCGATGGGCGACTGATGTATGGCCAACCCGTTTCGCTTCTGCTTTTTCAAGACCTGTCCATGACTCTGGAGGCGCCCAAAATCAATCTAAATAATATAACATATATAAATGGGTTATATATTACAATATTATAGGTAACCCTCAAGACGAAAGACAGCGTGAGTAGTAGGACTCCCATTATTACATACCATATCTCAATCAAGGTGAAATTCTGACCTACATCCTGGAGGGCGCAGGTGACTACTAGCGGTGAGGTGAGTTAATATAACATAGAAACAAATCTCAGGTGTTCACATTAATAAGGTGGAGAGTGATAGTCTCTTGTTTAACCCGTTACGGTGTTCAGATTGAAGGAGGGTGATCCACTTGGATTCACATCAGAATAATAACTGATATCTATCAGCGTGAGGAGATCTGACTACTTCTAGACCCATAATTTTCATGAATTCTGTTGTATAGTGATGGGTTTTGCAGTGAAGATATAGAATAGAGTTGTCACATTTTGTCCTGATGCGTGATTGATGGTCTGAGAATCGTGTCCAAAGAGGGCATGCTGACTGTCCTATGTAAACAAAGGGGTGGGGACAAGAGCAATACAAAGCGTATACCAAGGAGGCGCTTGCACACGTGACGAAGCTTTTGATTTTGAACATCCTATTGGTGTGAACATTAGTAACAGTCTTGTCTGTGCATATGAATTTACATGTTTTGCACCTTCCACAGGGTGAAACATCAAGAGAGAATGCTTCCGGAACATGACCATACAACCTGGAAAACTCACAGCAACCCAGTGATTCTGGCCATGAAAGTGTTATTTATTTGGTTATAAAGGTAAACATTAAGTCCAGTCATGTCCAACTCTGGGGGGTTGGTGCTCATTTCCATTTCTAACCCGAAGTTCCATTGTTGTCCATAGACACCTCAAACGTCATGTGGCCGGCAAGACTTCATGGAGCACTGTTATATATTATACTTATTAGAAGTATCTCATGGATTCCAGCCTACTGCATGCACTTGAGTTCACGAATAATAACATGCAAGTGCTACAATATTCTTTCTCTCATTTGGTTCTTTCTCCCAGGGAATATTTCAGAACTGACATTGAAAGAAAACTTGGCCAGAGAATTCTGTAATTTATTTCTTTATTGTATCAGGAGTGAACCGATGTATTTGAGAAAATACAAAGTTTAAAAACTTAGCATTCTATTAAATGTCTTTTGTTCAGTAGCTGGCCACTCGGAGTGCCTCCATGGTGAATATGGCAGTGCTCAGGTTGCATTGTAATAGGTGGTCTGTGGTTTGGTCTTCTCCACACTCCCATGTTGTGGACTCCACTTTGGGGCCCCATTTCTTAAGGTTGGCTCTGCATCTTGTGGTGCCAGAGCGCAGCGTGTTCAGCACCTTCCAAGTCACCCTATCTTTTGTGTGCCCAGGAGGAAGTCTCTCATTTGGTATCAGCCATGGATTGAGGTGCTGGGTTTTACCCTGCCACTTTTGGACTCTCGCTTGCTGAGGTGTTCCTGCAAGTATCTCTATAGATCTTAGGAAGCTGTTTCTTGATTTAAGACATCACCGTGCTGGCTGATATCCAAACAGAGGATGGGCTGGAGATGTCCCTGCCTTGGTCCTTTCATTATTGGCTGCTACTTCCCGACATATGTCAGGTGGTGCAATACCAGCTAGACAGTATAATTTCTCCAGCGGAGTACGGCACAGACATCCTGTGATAATGCAGCATGTCTCATTAAGCTCTACATCTACTGTTCTAGCGTGGTGAGATGTGTTCCACACTGGGCATGTGTACTCAGCAGCAGAGTAGCAAAGCACAAGAGTAGATGTCTTCACTGTATTCTGCAGATGCCTCGATTTCTATACAAATGCAGCTTTAAAAACATGAAGCACATGTTTAGATCCAGGGGAAGCAGTTGGAAATATGCACCTTCTTCCTTTAAGATGTACTATAACTGATTTACTAATAGTTCCTTCTCCATAAGAAGTCTGGGAAGGTTGGGAATCACCTTTCTTTCTCAGCATGTTCAACCTATAATTCTCATAGCATTGTTACTATAGGTTTATAAGCCCGTTACTTCTAAGTTTACACTTGAGAGTAAAAGACGATATAATAGTCAAATGAGAGCCACTTAGAAAATCAAGTCTTGTGTTTCTTTAAAAAAGTTAATCTTTTCTCTAAAATCAATATTATCCTGCCAGTTTTTCTTTATATTCTCCCAAGCCAAGTTTGCTTTCCTTACAGGCAAGTGTCCTTTTGCATTAGTCTTGATCTTTCCTTCCGGTACAAGCAAACTACCACACGCTGTCTTAATGTTTTTCAATTATATGACAAGCAAAGCAAAATATGTGCGGCTCTCTATGTTAATGTCCCAGTATTTTTCATATTTATGATATCTAATTACATTTGTGCCTGGGAATGATGTAATGTTTAGGTACCAGAGAATTGAGAAGGCTGCTCTAATGTTAATATATTTACATTATTAAAAAGTAATGCATCAGAACAGATGCTCAGCTGTGTGGGCTTGATGTTCAAGATGAGCTCTTGAGGCAAATCCATTATCCCTTCTTTCTGCTTCCCTACCTTCTCCGTAGATATCTATTTATTTATTTCTTCTCCCTCTCCATTCTCTGGGGAGCAGCACTGTGAATGTGGTTGGGTTAAGAGATAGTCAACGGTCCAAGAATATTCAATTTGCTTTCTATTTAACGGGACTTTAACCCAAACTTCTCATCTTTTTTAAAGAGTAGGCACTAAAACAAGGACATGTGTAATGACAAAGTTAATCATAGTGGAGTTTTATTGTCTATGTTTATTAGTGTTGATAGTATGGCAAGGGCAGTCAGGAGTTGGTTACATCTGATTGGCTGTTGGATTACCATGGATGTGTAGCCTTTGCAGTAGAAATGTATTCATTTGAGAGTGGCTAGCAAGAAAAGGGCCGGAGCTAGATAAAAATAGAGGGGAACATTTTAAAAAGTAGGGAGTCTCTAGCCAGGAGCTAGAGGGAAGAGGATCAGTATTTAAGTTTGTAACTTCCATTGTTATACTAAAGTAAATAAAAAGCTAATATAAGTCTAATTATCAGGTAAGTGGAACTGAGAGGCAGAGAGTCCTTTGGGAATAACTTTTTAGTCAAAATATTGATGGAAGAGAGTGACTAAAAGTCTAAAGTTAGCCAGCCAGGAGGCTGAGCAGAAATATATTTTCAAGGAGAAGAAACTGGTCTAATAGAGTAGCAACGAGTTAACTGCTTGAAAGCTATGTAATAACAATTTTTATGTATTCAAAGGAGTGAAAGACAGTTGCACTAACATCCCAGTGGAACTGAAGTAAAGCACATCGTAACAGATAAGCTTATGTGCCAAAACATTCATGAATAAACATTTTTGTTTCAACATATATATTGAAGTCTCGTGTCAAGTTATAGGACTAGTTATACGGCGGGGAGTAAGTCTGTGATTACATTGAGGTAACCTGTGAGGAGAATAGGAAGATACATATTGACTCCAGGTTTGAATTATACATAGAAGAAATATACACAGACATATAAATATTGCACCCTGTAACAAACACATATTAATACAAGTGCCACAGAAACAGAAAAAGTGTGTTCCAAGCTTGAACTACAGGTCACTGAGTTTGTGAGGTTTAATTCCTCACTTCCCTCGTATCGCCTCATCACCTCACATGTACATACATCATATATATGTTCTATGTAGACAGGGGTGGGATATCGAAGGCCTTGGTATAGTGCCCGTCCTGTCTAACCTCGACGTTGCAACATTATAACATGCATCACCAGAAAAGAGGACATGCTGTTTAAAATGTACAGATGCTCATTAATATGTGAAGATACAAACTTAAAACTAAGATGGAGATTGCACAATTTTCAAATGTTGCCAGATTGCAGCTCCCAGTATTTATCACCAATGGCTATGCTGGCTAAGGCTGCTGGGAGTTGTAGTCCCACATCCTCTGGAAAAGCCATGCAGTTCTCACCCCAATTTAAACCATAATACAATTCTTGAGGTACAAATACAGGGAATGCAGTGAGTATGCCCCATGTTAGTGCGACAAAATGAAAATCATGTGTCGTTTCACGTTTGACCAGTACACACAGTCTTGCCAGAGAAAAGATATGCCATGCAGATGATCAATAAAGAACAAGAATTTTGCTGTTTGATATGCATAGCAACATGTACAATAATTTGCACCATTGCATTCACTCACACAATGTCCTTTTAGAGTGATTCAAAATGGTCCTTTCTGTGTCCATGTGAGAGACCTTTTTTCATCAAGAAGGAAATCTGCTGTCTCCCAGCAGCCCAGAAGCAAATCAAACATGTCTCTGCAAGCTCCTATACAGCTCAAAACTGAACATGAAACTGTTGCCAAAACTCCCAGGCTCAGCTAGCCTCTGGGAGTGGCCCAACCAATCAGCTTCATGCCTTGCATTTTCAGGTAACTAACTGATTTTTACATGCTTCAACAGATAGGAAGTTTATCAGACAGTGCCAGGATGAGCAACCTCAGTGTGTCCATGGTCATTTTGATGTATAGGTGGCACAAAAATGCTCTGAAAGATAGGTAATAAAAGTGCCACAGAGACAGAAAAAGTGTGTTCCAAGCTTGAACTACAGGTCACTGAGTTTGTGAGGTTTAATTCCTCACTTCCCTTGACATTAAGTCTTGTCCAGTATGACTCTGGGAGATGGTGCTCCCCTCCATTTTGAAGTCGAAGAGCCTGCGTTCTCTGCGTAGATGCCTCCTAAGTCATGTAGTCCTAGGACCAGATGAATGCATGGAGCGGCATTAGTTTCCTACCAAAGCAGTACTATTGATCTATTCACACTGCTAGATTAGCAGAAGCTGGAGCTAACAACGGGAGCTCTCCGATCCCACAGCTTTTAACAACCAACCATCCACTCAGGAAGTTCAGCAACTTAGCAGTTTAAGCCTTCTGCACCACCGCAACCCCTTTTGAAAGATAGTACCCTACAAATAAAGGAGTGGCTGCCCCCAAAATAGAGGTCTGTCCTTGGTAGAGTGGGACACAAGGTTATCCTATTTTCATCCTTTGAAGACCAACATTAAAAATAAGGTGTTCAAATTCCACATCAACTCAGTGGAAAGTATCACCTCAGACTGCAAGAAGATGCACATTTTTCATTATTTAAAAACACACACCATTGGTCAAGAGAAGTTTTCCTTAAATGTCACACTTCCTAAGGATAGCCTGATCTGACACAGGCTTTGCCTGCCTTTACAATCCCACTAAGCAGGCCAAGAGCTATGACCTTGCTGGCAAGGCATGCAGTTCCTGGCATAAACAGCCAGCTTTCCTCGACATTTCAATTCCCTGCCCTGTATAGCTGTGTGTGTTTATATTTGTCTGTCATTTATCTAAAGGAATCCCATGAAACCCTCCCCTCATTTTGTGACATTCAAAAAGGGCAATAGAATGAGATCATCTGGAAACAAGAGCCCAGCTGTTTCTGGAAGAGTCAAAGGGTCCTGGAAGAGCGGCAAACTACTAGGGGGTATATCAAATCCACCCAACACATTGTAGCAGCTCAGCTTGCTGCTCCAAGTCCCCAAAGTAATTTGTAACACACATTTGGAAATTTGAGTATCTTGCAATTGGGGTGACCCTACCCGGAAAGTGTGGAGGTTACTCTTTTGAACTATAATTCCTGGCCAGCATGGTCCTGGTACCTGATCCAAAAAGGTTTGATAATCTGCCACATTACACAACTTGAGAAGAAATACTCTAAGGAGTGCAGTTTTGTATGTAGCTATGGGCGCATGCTATAGAACAAACCAAGCCAGGAACAGTCAATCAGAGTATATCCCATGCAAGGCTGGAAACCCAAGTAATCCTGAACAGACATGGATATGTGCATCAACGCATCTCAGCAGACAGATTATTTTTAAAAATCCTGCATTTTCTGCATATGTTTATCTATCAACACTGCCGTTCCTGGGTTCACTTTCTATCCCCAATCAAGGGTACTGTGGCCACCATCCCAGCCTTAAACCGGATCCTGGGGTGTTTGTGCAGGCGCTTCGCAGTGAAATAGGTCTGGTTTTATAGCCTCATCACACTAGAGCAGGGGTCCGGATACGGCCCTCCAAGGTCATTTACCCGGCCCTTGCTCAGGGTCAACCTAAGTCTGAAATGACTTGAAAGTACACCACAACAGCAACAACAATCCTCTCTCAGCAGACAAAAACAGGGCCACACTTCCCGTTGAAATACTAATAAATTTATATTTGTTAACATTGTTCTTAATTTTTATTATTGTATTGTTTAAGTGCTTTTTGCACTACAAATCAAATATGTACAGTGTGCATATGAATCCATTCATGCTTTTTTCAAATTATAATCTAGCCCTCCAACATTTTGAATGACTGTGGTCTGGCCCTCTGTTTAAAAAGTTTGAGGACCCCTACACTAGAGCAATAGTTCCCAACCTGTGGTCTGTGGACCTTCAAGGGTCCACAATAAAGAAAATATGGTCTGAGGCCTCACCATTACTACACTGTTGTCTTGAAATCACGCAGCAATGAGAGTGACTGGTCTTGCGAAATCCTCCCCTTCTTTTATGTAATTATTTTTGTTCTATTTTTTCTTTTCTTTTTCTCTTTTTTGCAGGTTTTTTATTGATTCGTATAAAAATGCATGACCATAATTACCATGCATTTTGTCCTTTTTTATTCCCTTCTCCCTCCCCACTCCACCTTGCGAAACCCTCTTCTAGTGCCGAGGCAATGGGGATGTCAGGAGGGGAGAGGCTGACTACCCACGAAAGATTACTGCTACCACATCAGGTCTAGATTATTAAATTTCTGTGGGCAAGGAGATGGCGACTCCTGGATGGCATAAGTTATGTATCAGAAACTAAAGCTGATGTGGTCTAGCCAATGCAATTTTGAAACCAGCACCCCAAATAACCCAATTGAATCTAAAGTTGACCAAAAATTGATTCAGAACCCTTTTGGTATTAATGTCGGAGAGTGGTACTGGGTCAAAGTGGTCCTTGGTCAAAAAAAGATTGGGAACCACTGCACCGAAGCATGGATCTACTTTAAATCCAGTTTCTGCCTCCCACAGAATTCTGGGGTTTGTTGTTTAATGAAGCCCAGGACCTGTCTGGCTGAGCAGTTTAAGGCCCCTCCATAAAGTACAAGCTCCAGAATTCTGCAGAAACTAGGCACATCTGGCAGGGACAAGAGACAGGGCCTTCTCAGTGGTGGCCCCTCAGCTGTGGAACTCCTTCCCTAGGGATATTAGATTGGCCCCCTCCCACCTGACTTTTTTAAAAAAAAGTTAAATCTTGGCTTTTTGAACAAGCTTTTGAAAATGCAGTGCAATAGGTGAACATGAAACTATGAAGAATAAACATGGACCGGCCCAACAATGTTACTAGACAATGAGTTTAACAAGACGACTCTGGTGATTATATGTTTTTAATGAATTTTTAAAAATATTTTTTTTATTTATTTATTTTGGCTTATTAGTCGCCACCCCCGTCAGGCTCGGGGTGACTTACATATGCTAAATATAGCTTATATAAAATATAGCTTTTATAGTGCTGTGTTGAATGTTTTTAATTGTAAAAACACACACCATTGGTCAAGAGAAGTTCTCCTTAAATGTCACACTTCCTAAGGATAGCCTGATCTGACACAGGCTTTGCCTGCCTTTACAATCCCACTAAGCAGGCCAAGAGCTATGACCTTGCTGGCAAGGCATGCCGTTCCTGGCATAAACAGCCAGCTTTCCTCGACATTTCAATTCCCTGCTCTGTATAGCTGTGTGTGTTTTTTATGAATGTGTGGCATCAAATTGTTGCCAATCTGTAACCCATCTTGAGATGCCTTAGGGCTGAGAAAGGTGGGTTACAAACGCCGTAAATAAATAATACATTTAAAGTGGATCCATGCTCTAGTGTGGTGAGGTCCTGAATACACTTCCTAGTTCAATTTCAGTGTCTCTGAGTAGAACCACCCAGTATTTCATAGACTCCTGATGGCAACAATCAAAATGACCCCACAAAAAACAAAAATTAACCAATAAATAGTTTGTCAGGCCCCAGGCCTTGGTTTCCCTCACTTCCTCCGAACCACACTGCAGCCAAGTTGGCATTCAGAAATCCTCTAAGTCTGTCTGCCTTTCCCAAGTGAACTCTGTGCCGTGCAGCCTGGGTTCCTAGCGATAAGCAGAAGTGCCTGGGACCAGGAGCTCCAATGCCTCCTCTTCACAGATGTGGGCACTAATTGGGATCACATACTTTGCCTCTGAGGTTTACCTAAACAGCAGCTGCAGCCCATCATGAGAACCATGATGTGCGACGCAGTTACGTCAAATAGATCAAAGGGTTTGGACCCTATAACCGTTTGGTCTGAGCAAGGCTATCCATCTCGAGCCAACCATTATATCTACAAGATCATAGATTCCTGAACGGGCCTCGCGGCCTTCCTGCTAAGCCTTTACCTGCCAGCTCGCTGGCTGCTTTGGACTCAGCCCGCTTGGGCCTCCGTTTGTCTTGCTGCTTGTTCCTGATTGCCACGGAAAGACTTTGCCTTTGTATCCTGCTTGAACCCGATTGCTTTGGGTCTATATTGCTGCTATTTCATCGGTGCCACTTTAAAGGCATCTTAGCTGACTTCTAGCCTCTTTCCTATAACCAGTTATTCTAAATAAACCTGTTGTCCCTCAGCTGAACGTGTGGTTTATCAAGGGAGGTGTCCAAGTGCCCTGGAGGGTGATATAGTTCTAGAATGTATCAAGTACTGATGATGTGGTCAGGACAGTATTAGAAAGTTCAAAATAGCCACACAGTCATCCAATGTAGCTTAAAATCAACAAACATGAATGTTGAGAAGATAATGGGGGGAAGTCTTGGATTGGAAGAATTTGTCCCCTGCATCGGACACCAGAATTGCTTGACCTGGCTTATCAGCAATAGACCTCCCTTTCATATTGGTGACCTCCCACTTCTATCTGCATTACACTGACTGGGTCTTCTAATTTATGTGTTTGCCCCAACAGAGTGATAAACAGCATCTGGATATCATCAATCCAAGCTGCTGGGGAACTGAGAGAAATAATTTGGCATGAAATAAATATTCCTACATGTAGAAAAATGTCAAAAAACCTAAAACGAACCCTTCCGCATAATGTTACCCTTTCCCCACATTTAATTTTTCAAGGGTGGATACTTTCCAATTGTAGCCTTCATCTTCCAACGGATGGGGTGCAGTCCAGGACCACGGAGAGCACTTGCCTCTGATTATGCATGTTTTCATGGAGGCCCAATTTCTCTCTTTCTGAATCCAGGGTTTTCTCTGCTCTGCACAAACTCCCACCAATATAATCACCATGGATTTGCCTAATAATATCACATTAAACCCCCTATCTCTTTTCTCTGAACTGATCCAGATAATCCTGATCTCCATTCATATGGGCTGAGATTTGCTTGGACCCGACGGTCTCTCACAGCAATCAGTCTCTCCTTAATTATGCTTCCCCCAGCTCTTCCATATGATCCCCTGTTCCCTGAAATGCTCACAACAATTTGCTGCTATGATTTATTGACTCCAGAGAGGACCTCCCCTCCTCCTCTTGGACAGAAGCATATTGTATTTTTGCATTTGTTCTAGTTGTATATCAATTTTGGCATTTCGTTTGCTGCTTCTGCCGTCAGCAAATTCCACATGAGTATAATAAGAGAAGGATCAGTCCTGTTTTAAGTCCAGGTGAATTAAGAGAGGGGAGGATTAGTAATATTCCTTGATAGACCACAAATTGCTTAATTCCATACTAAGCATTCGATTTTGGGTTATGAATCCCATGCCTTTCTCTAGCATGGCCAACAAGTATCCTGGTTGAAAAGTTCTGGAACTTGTAGAACAAAATGCAGGTTTCCCAAACTTTGCACAAAGAGACACACACCACAGCAGTTAATTAGATGTAACACATGCAACATTTTGTTTAGAGTTCTAAAAATCCAACATGTTGTTTTCCAGGATACTCCATTTCCTTTTCACTCACTCATCTAGATTTTCCATGTTTTATTTATTTATTTATTTATTTATTAGTCAATTTTATATTCCGCTCCTCCCTGCAGGCTCGGGCGGATCACAACATCACAATAAAATGCGCAATACAAATGCACAACGAATCACCATAAAACAGTAAAGACACATCAGAGTCAAAAGCCAGCTTATTACAAATCATCAATCGCAGTTTTGAGCATTAGAGCCATTTCTTTCAATTCAGCCAAAGGCTGTTCTAAAGAGGACAGTCTTGCAGGCTCTTCGAAAAGGACCCAGTTCATGTATTGTCCGACATGATTGGGGAGTGAGTTCCAGGTCATGGGGGCCACAAATGAAAAGGCCCGTTGTCTTGTACTGGACAGGTGGCAGGTGCGGGGTGATGGAACAACCAATAGGTTCTGCTCTTCCGAGCGCAGTGAGTCCACCAATCATTTGTAGCCACCTAAGAGTCCACCAATCATTTGTAGCCATTATACTTAGGCGATCCCTCGTAGCTCGAAGATTATTGTCTTCCAGATGTGGTATCTTGGCAGTGGGTCCATAGGTGGCTGTGGAGCTCTATTCTGATTTATTTATTTATTTATTTAATATCATTTATATTCTGCCCTCCTCACCCCGCAGGGGACTCTGGGTGGATCGCAATGCACATATACAGGCAAACATTCAATGCCATAGACATACAACATATATAGACAGACAACGAGCTACACAATTGGTCGAGCTCACCCTGACCTAGGCAGGCCTCAAACGCATGACCTTCTGGACAGTAGAAATCTAATGCAGCTGACACCCAGCCAGCTGCGCCACATTCCCTTGCTCTCATGTTCTCCTGCAGTGAGGACATAGGTTTCCAGATGGAAAATCAACCCCCCAACCCCCCCCCTACCAGTATTCAAATTTGGAAGTATTGGATATTTGTGCCAAATTTGGTCCAGTGAATGAAAATACATCCTGCATATCAGGTATTTACATTACGATTCACAACAGTAGCAAAAGTACACTTATGAAGTAGCAACAAAATTATGTTATGGTTGGGGTCACCACAACATGAAGAACTGTATTAAGGGTCGCAGCATTAGGAAAGTAGAGAAACACTGTGCTATAGAAAGGAAACAAGAAGCAGGAAGCATTTGAGCCAAGATAGGAATCTTCTCCACAACCACAAGAGTGGTAGAACAAACTCACAGGAGAGTATACCGCAATTGTCTGCATTTTTAATTCTGAATGTAGCACTATTACATCTTGGAATTAATCTGCCTCACGGCTTTTCTCAACCTGCATGTGTATGCATTCTCTCCCCACACCCCATAACAATCTCCTTTAACCTTTATTTTTATCAAGTGCACTAAATCAGCTAGAGAATAATTGCTCTGAGGACGCTGCCAAATGAGTGCACATTTCGTTTACAAATTCCCTAATGCAATATGAATTGATGAACTTTAGGAGATGTCCATGATATAAACGATCCTGATGTGCCATTCTTAATTTCTTGCCATTGTCTCTGTGAAAACACTTGGCTCTTCAGAAGAAAAGCACTGCAAATGCTTATCAGTCCCAAGGCGGGCGAGTGGTCAAGTCACTCACGGAAAGCTTTGCCCTTCCGGCAAACAGAATTTAGGTTAAACAAACAAGGGTTAAAACATCCCAGCAAATACTATCGTTCTCTACAATAAAAAGGGCATTGCTACATATAGCTCCAATGGCAAATAAAATCTCGCTATAAGATGCATACCTTTGTCAGAAAAGAAAATTTGCTTAATAAAGGAAAAAGTCAGGCTGGGCAGACGTCACTTAATCCATCATTCTGTTTCCAATCATAAGCCTTCCCCAACCATCCAATGGGCTAAACTGCAATGCCTATCATTCCAGGCAGCATGGTCTGAGTCCTTCAAGGAGAGGGAATGCTATAAATAAATCATTATCATCATCATCATTATCATTATTATTATTATGGCCACCTGTCACCCAGAAGTTCTAGCTGCAGCTAGCAACTTGCTATTGCTGTGATCACCAGAAAGAGGAGAAGAAGCTACATTTCTGTGACTTGCCAAACATGCTACCTACTAAACTGAACATACATAATCAAGGGCCAAGCATCTAAGTTTGCTTCCCTCTTTCTCCACCCAACTCTTTCATTTTTCATTATGTCTGTAAAACTGGGACCCCTACAAGAATCTTTATGTGATATTTGTAAACAACTCCAGAAGTATTCTGGAGTGAAGAGGAAGCTAAAATGTGCTAAATGGTGTGTGGGTAGTAGAGCCTTACACATACTCCAACACATCCCACAGATGAGACAAATGAGACCCAACTGTGGCATGACTAAGGGCACATCAACATGGGCAGTTTAACCCAGGTGTCAGCTCCGGTTGGTTCGTTTCATGCCATAACGGACCAAGCCGATCGCGCCAATTGATATGGACACTGCCGGGCAGGAAACCACCGGCTCATCCCCTGATCTGCCAGATATCTTCTGGCCTTTGATATGTGGACTGGCCATCTGGTCAAGCCTTGGAAGGAGGGACCCAGCGGGGGCGGGCGGGGAGGAGTCTTGAGAGATGTTTGCGCTGGGCTTTTCTTTAGTCTATCTTTGTTCAGCCTGGAGCAAGGAGCCAATAAATGATCTATCTTCCAATCTACTTGGAGTGAGTTTGGTTTTATCGGACTCCCCCTTCCGGAGCATTACATAAAGATAGACCCCAACTTCTACGGCCGTGAAAACCCTCCGGCCGTAACCAACTTTCGCAGAGATGTCTCAAGCCGAAGGAAGCCCCTCGAAGGACAGCCTCCGAAAATCGGGCGAGTTGGAGGAGGAAGATGGAGATGATGAGGTGATCGGCGGGCGTCCGGTGAGAGCCGCAGGTGGTGGTGACCGGGATGGAAGATGGGGAGATCCCTGACCAGACCCGACCGAAGGATGTTCGTCGCGAAGGTAAAAGCGCCCAGCATCGAAATGTTCATGGATGGAGGCAAATGTTCCCAGATATCGGAAGCGATGCAAAAGATGCAGGCGCAATTGGACATACTGATGAGTAGGCCGGAGGAGAGGCCTTGGGAGAGCCCAGCCCGCCCTCGCGGGAGGAGTGCGGAATCGCAGGAGTGTGGACAGCCAGGAAGGCCCTCGGTGAGTTCTCGGAGGAGCTCCTCCGACCCAGAAGGGCCTCTACCACACCCCACCTGGGCTTGGGGACGGGTGAGCCAAGAGATGACGGGATCCCGGAGGGACCTTAAGTAAAGTTCGACGGGGACTACAACTGTCGTACTTTGTCACCAACGTCAGAATTATATCGCGGACTATGGGGACACGTTCCCCTCAAGCGGCCAAGGTGCGCTGTAGGGGTAGCCTAAAGGAGGCCGCGGTCGATTGGCTGATACAATTAACAGAGACGATCGCCGCATCTAAGGCGGTAGGATACTTTGTTGGAGGCCCTGCGTAACCCGCTTTGGGGACCCGTTAGCCGGGAGAGGCCGAGTCCAGTTGAGGAGGATTTATCAAGGCCAGAGAACCGTTTCGGAGTACGCCTGAGTTTCCGAGCTCTAGCGGGGAA